>LPNX010317647.1:57268-230409 GCA_001517045.1 Pseudotsuga menziesii | reverse complement strand
AATTGAAATATTATAGATGCAAACATCAATTGTTATATTTAATCATCCATTAATTTAATTAACAATTTATCATTTCATGTAACATTTGACAATAATATTGAAGAATGAAATTGAATAAAAAAGTTCAATTTATTATAAATCAATAACACTACCTTTGTCATTGAAAATAACACAACATAGAAATAACAATAATCAAAATGTCAACATGCATGCAATTTTTACACTTATTGGTAACCTGTTGTTGCCAAATTTGGACAGTATGTCAAGTACATTATTATACAAAATGTATGATTTTCATAGAAAGTTATTTCAAAATATATGGCATGTTACAACAACTTCCATTAACATAAAAATTAAATGTGGGTAACCATTCCGTTGGCACCGAGATTTGAGGCCCCAAGGTCGAATGAGGGGAGGCCGCTCCCGGGAAATAGTAGAACAGCTTTAGACAACACCTCCGACCCTGTGCACTCAGAGAGGGATCTCTCGTTTGTCACCGAAGTCTGCTTCACATAATATGTTCAATCTCGTGTGTCACTAGAGCCTACTCCACATAGGATTTTCAATCAGCATAATCAGGGGGCTATGATCCTGAATGGGGAAAAGTATGTTGAGGAAAGGTGCATGGTAGGATTATCGGGGGTAAGGGACCATGGGAAAATGGAGTTGAAACCTGCATAAGAAATGATTACAAAGGGAATGAATGATGTGGGGTTGCAAACATAGGAAAGATAGCTTTGGATCTCCCAATTAGGAAATGTTTAGCGGACGATTAGAAGACAAGAAAGGATATTCCATCGCATGGAGCACCAGCAAGATGAATTCCATGCAACTTTAGAATAACCAGTGATAAATGCCTGGAACAATAGCAGCAGCATAGCTAGTATGAATTCCTAACCATTATACACTAAGTTGTAGACATGAAAGCAATCAACAAACTGGAATGGAAACAGGAAACACATTTACATGTAAAGGAAAATAAATATTGGGAAAAACAATGAGACATGAATCTATTCCATGAGAAATAGTTCTTTCACTGTAATTTATTCATACAAAGGTATCAATTTTTACAAATTGGGAGCCTCAACCCAAGAATGTTTCCCAATCCAATTCACTAACTCCTTTCTCCCTTTATCGGGAGCATTTTTATACAATCCTATTGCTGCGACTACTGATTTAAAAGTGGTTACAAGTCACCATCAGGCATTAACGGTATAGGGAGTGGACTATCGCCATGTTTTACAAATATAAACAAACATTATGGAGATGTGACGTGTGATAACGTAGGTTGACATCGCAGAGCCCCAAACCATCCTACATTGTGAAAATGATTCCAATGCGGCATGCTGGCAGTCAATTTTCCACACAGGCTATTCTGGACTTACTTTAGGTCTCCTTGTCCATCTGGCATATGTCGCTCAAAGGCTGACAAGAATACCCGAATCACTTTCCCTACCATTATCCCGACCTCATCCTTCGTCAGGTAATACTGTTATAGGAGGAGGCCAGATAAAAGGTGGCCAAATGCTTGGTGATGATAAGCGACTTAAGAAGCTTATCATCCTTGTATTGTTTTCTTCCTCCTACGAGGAGGACTCTTCTATGAGACACACATCCAGGTGTGCATTTGACCCTCTCCTCACCCACGACCAAGCAATCAAGTGGAGATCCTAGGAGCGGTGTCAAAGGCTTTGGAACGACCTAGTCCTAGAACAAGCATTCTCTCCAATAGTACTACCTCTAATGTGAGCTGGGACTTTGGAGGTCGTGACTGCAACTGGGAGTGTTAGAGGGATCTCACTAAGATGTCAAAACCCATGCATTACACATTCGGAGACCGGGTAGTGTAGAAGCAGCTGAACCTCCCTTGGTGTTTAACATGCGTGCCCCAGTGGTTGGCAATTTTTTGGTGTGGATAACTAGAACACAGATTTATGTTTTCATACCAAGAGTACTCCTTGTCGAACTAACTTCTCAAACCACACAACCATGGTTGTATATGAAGGACTTCTACACTTCTCGAAATTCAACCCTATATCTCTTATCATCTACACAGTCTTATGTCTTAAAGATGTTTGGAAGATGGTGTTGTATAGTCTGAGCAGGAAGAGCCAGGGAAGGGCTATACCCTTAAAGTAGCTGCAATGGTGGCATGTGTGACGCCAAGGAGGGGACCTTCCCTCCTGATGTTTAATCATATTATCCGGTATTTCTAATATTCTAAACCATTTTCGCGTGGCTTCCAGGCCAGTCCCAAGGGCTACAGATTTGACCATCCATTTCCCTTTCAATTACCTTGATGGTGGCATCGCGCTACTCTAGTTCGTCGCATCCCTCGGCCTTGTGTAAATGCTAGCTTTGTCACCTATACAAATCAAACCTCTATCTTTCTCACCTCTTCCTTCAAAACAAACCATGTGCCACATTAGTGAACCAGGGAAAACACTGCCACTGGACAAGACTTGCACCTCAGGAGTATTCCGAATGGCGTCAGAGGAATCAACAAATCTACAATGGGGTAGATTACATGCGTGAATTCCTCCTCCGCTATCACCTCCACATAGGATGGGAAACTTGTACCTTGGGAGTCTTCTTCAACCGTCTGATCAAAGGAATCTTTTACATCCACCATCCACATTCCATTTCTCCTGCCACCAACTTTTCTCCTCTGAACACTGCGGGCAGTTCTGGATTGTGACACATTGTTAAATGCCAATCAAGACTGACATTCCATGCAGCTTTCGATCCAAGTGGGCCCCACCATCATTCACAATGAGAAAATTTGATATTCATCCGTGGTAGTTTGCATTGTGAAATGAACCGGAGCTGTAGATTTATCTCCTTCTTCATCATGGCCATTGATCTTCATGACCTCTACCATCCTTTCATGATATGATATTGTAGTTTTACCAGTACAAGTATGGATAGCAAAATTAATTTAGGCCATAGATCTTCCCCAGACCACATCTCATCCCTCGGAAGCTTCCTATATTTAACACGTTTCGCAATCCAGGAAGGAAGCTTTGATCATGCATGTTTGCTCGCGCGAAGCAGTTTTAGAGACATTGATCCACCTTCGATCAATCGTAGCCTTTGATTATGACCCATTCCCAATGCTAATAGCACGCTTACCGCTTTCCTCATTGAAGGGCGCCCATACAAGATTCGAGGGACTAGGACCCCTACCGAACCTCCGTCAAGCCCTTAGATCAACTGTTAAAAATGGAGTGTTAACAACTGGCTCCATGAGGGATTCTATCCTCCCAGTGAGGTAGCAAAGAAACCAAGTAGACCAAGTGCCAAAACCATTGGGATACCTTCAGTATTTCTTTGACATCTCCATTCTGGTCCATGTTACTGCTTCAGCGAATTCGTACCACTCTTCACAAATCATGCTCGTGACTGTAAACCTGTGGTGGTAACTGAAAATGAAAATAAACTGAAAACAGTAATGAAGGAAATGCTCAATAACAGCTGAGCTTATTTCCTCCTACCTACTCTACCTAACTTTGTACACAAGTTCGATTAAGTGAAATCAGACTTCTAATGATGCCAATCAAGGAACTTGCCTAATATTCTTATTCTTTTATGGTGCTTGATGGATATAAATGAAACAGATAATGGGCGAAGGAAATGATAAACAAGCTGATCTTTAAGGAAGAGATGCGACCAATCATTGCCTTCACCTAGACCCTCCATGTATTTGGCAATGGGGTCATAGAAATCACAGCAACCTCCAGCATGTTCTGTCACCTGCTCATGTGTTAGCTATTCATAGCTTCCTGCTTCTATTGAATCGCCAAGATAACACTTGGAAGATTGCAAGTGAGGGCCCATAGAATCTCTCTCCAGTGGAACATCCCTCTCTCTGCTTGAAATTTATATAAAAAGGGCTTGATGTGATTTGAGAGGGAGGTCTTAAGCTTCTCTGGTGGAACCAAATTGGCAAACTCTGCCTGTGTGAGGTGGAGTTCCTATAGGAGGAGTATCAAAAAAGGTGTCTATCTGTAGGCTGCTACGTCCATCTTCATTTCTGTACAAGTTTCTGGCCTGCACCACCTTCGTTTCCTTTTTCTTTTGCTTGGACACCTTGAACATGTGTCGTATTAACTCAAAAGAGGCATAACACAAGGGTACGCTATCACCTCTAGTGACCTCATCATCTTTCCCTGCTCCGACCTCCTAGTTTTGTGTTACACTTTGATTTCTTTCATCAGAAAGCATTGTTTCAATAGCTGGCTCATCGAGTACATTCTGCAGGTACTCTTCTTCATATTCATTGTACATAGGTGCACAAAACTCCTTCTTTAAATCGTCCCTAGTTGACCAGGAATGGTGCAGGTCTCCATCTTTAGAGAATAATCTTGTAGGACTACCTGCTCCCGCCTCGGGCTGAGCATCTTTCAGTACATCAGGAGAGAGCTTTGATGGGCCAGAGACTTTCTCACTCTTCTTGTAGGGCCTAACCAATTTGAATGTATCTTTTATTTCACCACCACCGTCCTGATATGATGATTTCTTGGACACCTTAAGGTTTTCCTCAACCTCCAAACAATCAGCGAACATATGATGCAAGGTTGTTGATTTTCTCTCTAAAAGAAGGAAGGACAGGTCATGGGAAAAAGCAGCTGTGTAATAGATCTTAGCAGTGTTCTTAAGAGGTTGAACTTCCTTAGGCATGTTATAATAAAAGTTTGTGAATATTCTATTAAAACTAGATATGGCCTCACCCTCATGCCTCCTCAAGGAATAAAACTTTGAAAGTAATTTCTCCAGTGGCATTCTCCTACACAAAAACCTCAAGAATGTGCAAGAAAGCTTTTCCCAAGTGTTGATGGACTTAGGCTACAAGTGTTTAAACCAGACTTTGGTATCTCCTTGCAAGGATAGAGAGAACAAATGGATGTAGACATTATCATGTTATATCTTGAAAAGGTCAGAGAAATGCTTGAAGGCTTGTACGTGTTTCTCAGCAGTCAAGTTTTCAGATTCTTCGTCAAACTTGGGGAGGTACTTGTAATATTTCATGGGAAAATCATGGAGGATAGGAGGCTATTGAAGCTATTTATATTGGATTGGAAAAATGGGTGAGATAAGGTTAGGTACAATAGCTAAGCTATCGTCCGAGGTTTCATGAATTTCACAGAGGTGTCCTTTGACATCGGGTGCTCCCGGATAGAACTCTAGGAAATAATCAGATGTACAAGATGACGCAACACTTTTGGTTCATAAAGAAGGATAAACAGGAATATATTCATGGCTCTGCTCAGAATGAGCTGGGCCATAGAAGGTTGTTTTGAAAAATCTAAGAAAAGATAAAATCAAACATACAAGATAGGGTAAGGCATCCTAGAAGAAACATGGACTCAAGTGGTTGGACCTTCCACCATGCATTTCGAAGCTTTATGAGGGGTACATTTTCCAGGCGGATTTTGTCATCTCTTTTCAAGCATTTGAATTCTGGGTCACACCACCATCGGAGTCGCTGAAGTCTGTATCCTTCAAGAGTGGAGTCACCAGGTGGAAAAGTGCTCAACCTTCTTGATGTTTAGATATTGTTTACCATCAATAACCAGATCTAACACGATGGCATTTTTCCCAGGGAGGATCTTCAATTTCATCCCAGGCAATGACATCAGTTTCTTGGCACTGGGATTTGAGCCCTAAAGGTTGAGCAAGGGGAGGCCACTCTTGGGAAATAGCAGAACCACTTTAGACCATGCCTCTGACCCTGCGCAGTCAGCGAGGGATATCTCATTTGTCACTGGAGTGTTCTCCACATAAGATGTTTTATCTCATGTGTCACTAGAGCCTACTCCACATAGGATTTTCAATGAGCATAATTAGGGGGCTAGGATCCTGAATGGCGCAAAATATGTTGAGGAAAGGTGCATGGTTGGATTATCAGCGGCAAGGGACCATGGGAAAATGGAGTCGAAACCTACGTAAGAAATGATTACAAAGGGAAAGAATGATGTGGGGTTTCAAACAGAGGCAACATAGCTGCTGATCTCCCAATCAAGAGATATTTAGTAGATGATTAGAGGACAAGAAGGGATAGTCCATCGCATAGAGCACCAACAAGATGAATTCCATGCAACTTTAGAAGAAACATTGATAAATGCCTTTAACAACAGTATGAAAATAACAAGTATGAATTCCTAACCATTATACACTAAGTTGCAGACATGAAAGAAATCAACAAACTGGAAAGAAAACAGGAAACAAATTTACACGTAAAGAAAAATACATATTGGGAAAAGCAGCGACACATGAATATTTTCCATGAGAAACAGTTCTTTCAATGCAATTTATTCATACACACATATCAATTTTTACAAATGGGGAGCCTACACCCGGGAATGTTTCCCAATCCAATTCACTAACTCCTTTCTCCCTCTATCGGGAGCATTTTTATGCAATCCTATTGTTCAGACTACCGAATCAAAAGAGGTTACAAGTCACCATCAAGTGTTAACAGTATAGGGAGTGGACTATCACCACGTTTCACAAATATAGACAAACATTATGGAGATGTGGTACGTGATAACACAGGCTGAGGTGCAGATCCCCCTACAATCTTGCTTCATGAAAATGATTCCCATGTGGCATGCTGATGGTCAATCATCCACATAGGCTATTCTGGACCTACTTTGGGTCTCCTTGTCCAGCTGGAATATGTTGCTCAAATCCTGACAAGAAGACATGAATCCCTTTCCCTACCATTATCCCGACCTCATCCTCCGTTGGGTAATATTGTTATAGGAGGAGGCCGGAGAAAAGGTGGCCAAATGTTTGGTGATGATAAGCGACTTAAGAAGCTTATCATCCTTGTAATTTTTTCTTCCTCCTACGAGGAGGATTCTTCTATGAGCCATGCAGCCATGTGTGTGTTTGACCTTCTCCTCGCCCACAACCAAGCAGCCAAGTGGAGATCCTAAGAGCGGTGTCGAAGGCTTCAGACCCACCTGGTCCAAGAATGAGCATTCGTTCCAATAGTACTGCAACCACTATGAGCTAGGACTTCGGAGGTCATGACCACAGCTAGGAGTGTCGGAGGGATGTCAATGAGATGTCAAAACCCATGCACCACACATCTGGAGGCTAGGTAGTCTTGAAGCGGGTGAACCTCCCTTGGTGTTTAGAATCTATGCCCCAGTAGTTGGAAATTTTTTGGTGCGGATAAGTAGAACAAATATTCATGTTTTGCTACCAAGAGTACTCCTTCTTGAACTAACTTCTTAAACCACACAGCCAGGGTTATCTATGAAGGACTTCCACACTTCTTGAAATTCAACCCCATTTCTCTTATCATCTACACAGTCCCATGTCTCAAAGATATTTGGAAGATGGTGTTATATAGTGTGAGCAGGAACATCTCGAGAAGAGCTATACCCTTAGAGTAGCTGCAATGGTGGCATGTGTGATGCCAGGGAGGGGTCCTTCGGTTTTGATGTTCAATCATATTATCTGGTATGGCTAATATTCTAAACCATTTTTGCGTGGCTACCAAGTCGGTCCCAAGGGCTGTGTATTTGACCATCCCTTTCCCTTTCAATTACCTTGATGGTGGCATCAGACTACTCTAGTTCGTCACATCCCTAGAACTTATGTAAATGCCAGGTTTTTCACCTCAACAAATCAAACCTCTACCTTTCTCATGGTTTCCTTCGAAACAAACCATGTGCCACCCTTGCGAATTAGGGAAAACAGTGCGGCTGGATAAGACTTCCGCCTCAGGCATATCCCGAATGGCATCGAAGGAATCAGCTAATCTGCAATGGGGTAGATTACACACGTGAACGCCTCCTCCATTGTCACCTCCACGCTGGATGGGAAACCTATAACTTGGGAGTCTTCTTCAGCCATCCAATCAAAGGAATGTTTTACATCCATCGTCCACATTCCATTCATCCTGTCACCAACTTTTCTCCTTTGAACACCATGGGTAGTTCTTGATTGTGACACATTCTTAACCGCCAATCAAGACCGAACTTTCATGCAGCCGTCGATTCGAGTGGGCCTCACCATCTTTCACAATGATAAACTTTGATATTTGTCCATGCTAGTTGGCATTGGGAAATGAACTGGAGCCATAGACTTATCTCCTTCTTCATCATGACCGTTGATCTTCGCCACCTCTAGCGCCCTTTCGTGATCTGAGATTGTAGTTTTACCTGTACAAGTATGGATTGCGAAATTAATTTAGTCCATAGATCTGCCTCATACCACAAATCAGCCGTCGAAAGATTCCTATATTTAACACGTTTTGCAATCCAGGAAGGAAGCTTTGATCGTGCATGTTTTCTCACGTGAAGTGTTTTGGAGCCATTGATCCACCTTTGATCAATCGCAACATTTTCTTATGACCCCTTCGCGATGCTAATAGTGCGCCTGGCGCTTTCCTTGTTGAAGGACACCCATACGATACTCGAGGGACTACGACCCCTACTGAACCTCCGTAAAGCCCTTAGATCAATTGTTAAAAACTGAGTGTTAACACATTCTTTACTAGAACTGATATCGGCGCTCGAGCCACTTGCACCACTTAGGTTATTTTCTTGAATGTTTTATTAATTGGATCGATCGTTGTTCTCTTCCAATTAAACATCCACCTGCAAACATAAACATGGAGTGTATTTAGTGTATCTAGATTGTTGAGACTAATGAGAAATAAAATAGGTAGTATACATGAATGAAAATTTAAAAGTGGTGTACCTACATAGAAATAAGTGATTCATAATTGATACACATTCCCTTAAAACCATGTCTCATGCCTTCCGTTGACACATCTTCTATTGGATACACTCCATAGTTTGTTTCTTGCAAGTTCTATGTCCCCTCAAATTAATTAGTCACATGTTTTATGTAAACGATTTGTATTAATTATAAAATGACAGAAGTAAAAAAATATAGATACTTACAAAATGCACAATTAATTTTTGATACACCAACATATAGTCACAACCCTTACTTAAACTAATTTCAATCAATTCATCTACTAGTTCTTCTTTGTATGTTAACACCTGTTAGAACACATACAAGGATTGGGACAAGAAACAAAGAAATCAAATATACAAATGATCACAACCAGTACGAAATCTTAATTTTTATGAGAAAATCACAAATACTCAGAAACATTGTTATTAACCGATTTTTTCCCTAACGCCATGTGTTTTGTGCTTATTGGGTTCCATTTTGTTTTCTTGTCTACATTAACCGAAAAATGAAAATGAATATTTAGTGATGAATTAACTAATTAGATTTACATAATCCTAAGAAACAATGATTTCATACATTTGAGGAATGTTGTTGTTGAGATGGCTCCTCTTGCGATGTAATTATGTCTATTTCGTTGACCATATCTGTGTCCCCATTTTTATACACCCCTACTGGAACATTTCGCACATCGCCTCATTCATCCTTTGGTATTTTCATAATCTTCCTCGAAATGTAAAATGTTTGTATTTATCAATTTTGATGTTGATATAAAATGACTACATTTCAGATGAATATGCCATTTAAGTTGAAAGAAAAATTCATAGGACTTTTGAATTAAAAAATTGTGCCATGACAATACAAAAACACCAATGTTTCATGAGTGACTAGACACAAGCGCAAATAAATTTCAGAAACATCATGTTGGGACATTTTGCAAAAATCCCAGAAAATAAAATATTTTCTATATTTGATTGCAAATATTTATCTATACAATTTTTAATATTGTTAACCTCGGTACGCTTAGTATATAAAGGCGCACCATGGAAACCATATTTTTAATATGCACCATAGTATGATATTTTAAAATTTTTTGTATGTCGATACCATGCACCATGAATAAAGCAGTGCACGAGTGTGTCCATATCTCTTTCCTGTAGCTCTATTCTAGAAATAAAAATTGAAATATATCATTACGGTGCATTTACTTTTATCATGCATCGATGTTCCTACGTAACTAACATATCCACATCCAAAAACTAGAAAGAAAAAACACATGAATGATGTTCCCATAAAATCAAAAGGGTAGGAATTTCAATTTCAAAACCTAATTATATAGTGTATTAAAAAAGCGAATCACTATTTCATTATTTTGTCAAAATTTAGAGGGGTGGGCCGTTTTTTGTAAGAGAAACTTACGGGATGTTGATGTATTGTTATTGATGTCAAATACATGTAATGAAATGATAAATGTGGAATTTATGTTCTAGAATGTTTATGTATGTGTGTCTTTGTAAATGTGAATATGCATGCAAGTTTTGTATTATTTGCATTTGCACACATACTTATGTACATAAAATAATAACAGTAAATAACCATCAATATGAGAGTTGTGAATTAATAAAATTATTTGTGCAATATTCCGAGAAGTTAGTAGCATTTGTACATCTTAGAATACTAAGATGAATTGTAAAAATTGCAAGTTGACACAAACATTAACTTGTTGGAGACACAATAGAGTGGAATGATACCTAAAGTAAATGGAATTCACAAGCGGACACGTCTATTGAGTCATGAAAGTTTAAAATGAGCAAGAGATGATAGTTGTTAGGTAAGATTATGGAAGATGAATATCTTGCTATTTCAAAAGATTCAGAATCTTTGTCTGTTGGGGTATTATTAGCTTGTTGATCACAACTGAATATTATTTTGGAGCAAAGCCGCAGTGAAAGATGAACAACACTGGTTGATAGAATACATGATGTGTACAAGTGAAAACAACAAGTATAATTGTGCAAACAACTATTATCTTTGCACATTGTATTTTGAATAAAGATATGACGTTGAAATATGCAAACCTATTTTGAAGAAAGTGCTAACGTAGAAAGACACAGATATATTTTGAAGAAATATCTTACGTGGAAAGAAGTAGATGTATTTTGAATAAAATTTTGACCTAAGACACATACTATTTTGCAAGGAAGGTCTATTATAGATATTAATGAGCAGACACATAGACCAATATCCGAGTTCTTTTATGGTAACTAGCTGAACCATATACGTAGATGCGGATCATAAAAATTCAACAACTGCAGATTTTGAAGGAAAAATATTTCATTACCTGCTATACATTCAGATTTCTATGGACGTCGAAAGGATCAGGGGGCTCTAATATCCTTCTAGTGGGTTGTAGAGAACTATCACGGTGTAGAAACATCCTTTCTATGGGTACATCTAAATTCATGGGATCATGATCCCCTTTTAGTGGGTGTTAGAGAAAAAAAAGATAGTTGTCACTTCCACACCTGGAGAGCACAGTTCTTCCTCATATTTGATCTTGTAGCTGCAAGCCGCAATTTGCGTAACAAAACTTATATATATGTTTAGGTAAGTTCCTAGAGTTCGTATGTTGTAGCTTGCGGAGATAGAATTTGATGTATTTTGGTTCCAACCAACCACAAGTAATAATTGATATCAAGAGAACATATAAATTAGTTGGTGATCATGATCTAAGGCTATAATATCCAATTGATGTATCTTTTCTTATACATATAGATATACATTTGTTATTATATATTTGTGTGGCATTTGGTGTATTGGTGTGTTTGTTTAAAATATGAAAATATGTATATTTTTGACATATATGTACTATTACTTATTCACCTCCCCACTAAGTAATAACCTAATACCAATAATTGGTATCAAAGCGGGTGAACCTTCAGTAAAACAAATTAACATCTGCAATATTGATCCAACATAGATATGGATGAAGCATTGTGGCTTCAAGAAAATGTCAGAAAAAAGAATCCTTTAGTGGTCCAAGCGAGAAATATCATTCATACAAAAATACATGCCATCGAAGATGTAAAACAAGTGGAAACTAATGTGATGAAGGCACTAAAAAGGAAAGAACAAGAATCAAAGACATAATCAATGGTAGGAAATGGATGAACAAAATGGAGTAAGTTGAACTAGAAAATTAAAAGCTATCCAGGGAAATATATCTTCTAAGAAAAAAAATGTAAGACACAATAGAAGATACAAGGAGGGATGTTTCAAAGTCAAGGGAAGTAATTCTATCACTAAAAACTCAACTCGAAGAATGTCAATGAAAAAGTGACGAAACCTACAAAATGATCATTAAACATCAAGTTGAACAACATGAGATGTTTTTACTCAAAAAAAGAAATATAAAAAATAAAATATAATTTGATGAAAAGGAAATGCAACTCATAGAAAACGATCAATAAATTCAGAAATTGCAAACCCATCTTGAGATAAATAACACGTTCATGAAAAGCAAAAAAATTCTAAATGAAATCAAACGGTTCTTTCCTCCAAATAAATTTGGTACACTGGGATATGATGCAACAGACATCAATAAACAAAATAAACCAAGTAAGTTCATTGTGTTCTGAAAGTGTACAAAAGTTGGACATAAAGATAAAAACTCCAAAATCATTACCTTCTATAAATGTAACAATGTGGGCCGTAAAGTTTAGAACTGCAAGTTGCAGAAAGTGTGGAGAAGGAAGACAAGTAAGGACAACTCGCTAAATTATTTTAGGAAGACCTGAAATGGTGAAGAGCTCATTTTGTAGAGAAATAAAATCGTTAATCCCGAGTCATTCACAACAATTCAGTATGCACTTTGCCCCCTGGCAGATTCACGAGTATACAAATCAGTCACAGTAGGAAAAATGTGCTCAAAGTGTACTGTAACAAATTGAATTGGACCACAAACCTACTAAAAGTTAGTGGAAATAAATAAAGAGTATAAGTATCATTTTTTAAAGGAAAGTGGTTAATCGAATTTGGACTAGTCTATTGAAATTTTTGAGACACTTTTCCTTTCTCCATGACGGACCAAATTTAGGCAATTCCGTAAAGCATAGATTACTTAAAAAATAAATAAAACGGGGAAAGTGTTCACTATCAAGAGAAATATTTCTAGTCGAAAACCTACTTGCAACAGACGTAATACTGAAATAATGAGATTGAAGTATAAAGCTATGGATCACAAAAGATAGTGCAGATGAAAGAAATCATTCGAATATATGATGGATGAATATTTTCAAACTTCCGATGGATCTTCCTCAATGTCCGTTGAATATCGTTGTGATCACATACCCTCCAAATAAAATGGACGCTCATTGTGTGAAATTCCCAAATTTTTAAGATCCAAAATTTTCAGGACATAAAGGTACCTAAGGGCTGATACCCGAAGAACGATTCTATAGACAAATGTAGTTCTTTTCTTGTGTAGACTATGGTTTGACTGGAAAAGAGAGATTCCCTATTTTAACCCATGATAAGTATCTATATAAAATAATAGGTCCAGACCCGAATGTGCAAGTATTATGGAAGTGCACACTTGGACCAAAGGTTTTGAGAACACAAGAATACTAAAAGTACTGGAGATACCTTTCTTCTAAAAACCCCCACTAGAAAAGGTATGGACAAGACTATTAATACCACATGTGCGTGATGGATTTTTGTGGATGGACAGATCAATTTCCATTAAGTCATATTTAATAAATTCAATCACTGAATTTCCTACCACTAGGGAAGACCTAATCCCTCTCATAGATAAAAGTCAGTTAAAGACTTTGGGAAAACAGATGACTGACAAATATGAAACCAAACGAGTCGACAGAGGTTTTGATGCTTCCCAAATAAGGGACTTTTCTATAATATTTGTAGTTTAGATACTTATATATAAATTATTTTGGAAAGGGTGACAAGGTAAGGTTCCAATAGATGTCAAAAAAATGTGTAAAAGGAGTTCAAATCAACTTGTCAAAATTTGTATTAATCAATTCCGTGAAGATTTCCTGGAATCTTAAGAGATAGGTAATCCTTTTCATTTTCCCTTCTTTCTATTCTTCATCGCTTTTAGAGGTTGGGAAGAGCCATAAAGAATTTAATTCCTTGATAGGAACAAAAAACCTTTCATGGGTGCATGTCTTCCAAACTTATGATTTTCCACTAAAGCAAGAAGACAAGAGCAAAACAACGTGAACTTCTACATGTACACTGAGCAAATTCGATTTGTTCTCCAAGAAACACCATGAGTGGAAACTCGTATATTAAATGCATACAGGGAAATATTATGTTTCAATATTGGAATTCACTATACCTATATACAATCCAAAAGAGAGTCATGTAAACAATGGATTCCCACAAAGTATACGTGCTACGAAACTGACATAGAACAAATACTTGATGAATGGCGACAATAACTGAAAATACCGCGAACAATCGATGAAGAAAATGGACAAAAGACCAACAATGCATATCTGTCAAACTTTGGTCACTCTATTTAGTACTGAGGAAAGACACAAAAGTGGTGGAATTCAAATGGAAGTAGCGAGAAATGATAGAACTCATGAATGATTATAATGGCCTAATGAGGATATTTTGTCCTCTACACAAGGTTGCTTACAACTTAACAAAATCCTTCTCTCGGCTGCAGGAAGAATAAGAAAATGTAACTAATCACAATATATAAGGCTTTAATTTGTCTTTAATAAAGTTGATATAATATTGGAATCCAAAGAAAAGCAACTGGAGGAAGAATTCTCCAATATAAAAAGGAATCTACAAAAACTAAAATCAGATCATCACATAAAAATGGAAGAAGAAAGCACAAATCCAGGGGGAGTCAACAATGTATAAGTACCAGTTTCGATTAATGTCAAAGGGGGAGAAAATTTAGGAGATGGAACTACAAGGAAAATCCACTGTAGCAGAGGTCATAGGTAATGATTTTGGTGTTACAAGATTGGAAAAAAATAAAAATAAAACCTTCAATACAACATCGAAAAATGGTAGTGAATGTTTTAATGAAGGTAGTAACGGATAACAAAACATAACAGGAAAAACTAGGATGTAGGATGTTTTAGAGAATGTTTTTTTTTATCGATGCATTTCTTTTTAAAAATAACGCACCAATCCATTTTCTAACAAAATGCAGCAGTGTTGTACATTGTACGGTATGGATACCATTGCAAAAAATAAAGAGCACTGTAATTTTCATAATCTAAATGATAATCTAGTGCGTGCGTACTGATTATATCAACTAGTTCTTTTAAACACAAAAATCACACAGGTGTGATTAGTCATTAAAGAAATTTAAATGAACCCCTTAAGGAAAATTGTACCATTAAAATTCATTTTATATGAACCTATATGATTCAAGATGATGATATCAACCATGAGGGTAAAATTTGTAAAGAAAAATCGAAGGAAAAAGAAGAACTATTTTTTTGTATTGTATTTTTGAGATATCTTTGTATCAGTTCACCCAAATGTAAAGTCAGGGGGTTCGTTGGATGTAGAATTCAATTGCACATTCAACCCTTACCCATATTGGATACTCTTGAAGTACCCATGACACCCAAGAATGAAAATTTCAACAAAATGTATTTTAAAATTAAAATATGTATTGTGTTGAGATTTTCATTTTTGGGTGTCATGGGTACATGAGAACTATGCAGTGTGGGTATGGGTTGGATGTGGAATTAAATTCCCCATCCAAGGAGATCTGAAACTCAAAATTTTGGTGAATCGATAAGGAGATATGTCAAAAATATAATAAGAAAAAGTGGTTTTTCTTTTTCTCCTGCAAAATGTAGAAATTTTAGTTTATTATTATAACTATTATTTTATTATTTCTCTTATGAGTCTCATTTTAGATGTCAAAAGTCTCCTAGTGCACAACATGAGCAATGTAAAAAATTTGTGGCTTTTACCACATGGTAATTTTATATGAATATAGGAGTGCGTATTGACCAATGACACGCATCGTTCAGTAATAACCATATATACACACCGATTCATATAAACCAATTATACACATCAGCGCATGTAAAACAATTATACACACTAGTACTTAAAACAAATATGAACATGCTAGTGTATCATCTAGAAAGTGATAATCTTTTTTTTTTAATTCAATTGTGTGTTTAATTAACATAACAACATCATTTCTCTAGATTATGGTAGATTCTATAGTGCTCCTAATCATATTTAGTGCATTGATGCTCCTAATTATGATAGACATATCGGTGCGTCTTCTATTACAAATCACACTAAATATGATTATTTGAACATTTTGTAGAAATAATAGATCAATGCTATGTGCAATGATGATAAGAAGAAGCACAGGAAATAGATCTTGCTTTTAAGAATTCTCACAAGCATACACAGAAAAAGTAGAGAGAAGAAAAGAGACTGAATCTCATGAATGAAGAGATGAATATTGGTGTGTATCCTTCCATTGAATAATTATGAATAATAGTGTACATAAATAGTACATCCCTCATAGTAAAATTGAATTGTATGGAAACAACTCATAAAGCTCAAAAGGCTGACTTACCAAAATATAGCAAAACCCCCATAGGTGGATAAAACACTTACCAAATCTATCAAGGACCTCACGAGTTGGAAAAAGCATGAGTGAGTTGTCAAGGAGATGGAAAAAAAATGCTAATCCTAGAAGATGGAGAAAAGCTAATGGAGGATGCACTGAAAACAAAAGCTCCAAGTTTCCTAGTTGACTAGCTTTTATCTTATCCATAAAAAAGCAGAAAAAGCAGAATAAAGTAGAATCTGCTGTAACGTCCTGTATACTAATTATGGATGGCCAAAAGGTGGTCAAGATCAACCCAGAATTGGAAATAAATCATTCCTAGGATATAGATGGAATGTATTGACTTTAATGGTGCAAGTGGATGGCAACTAATTAAGCTAGTGGGTGAATAATTAATCAAATAATGATTAATTATTTTATCCTAAGTTGTGAGTGAGTTTAATATATTCCAACAACCCCCTATAATTCTAACTTTATGATGATATCACATAAAAATATGGATGCATATAGGGCCTAGCAACAGGGCTATGGTCACCCTTTAACAATTATTATGTCCAGAAAAGTGAGGAAAGAGGCAAAACCACATGGGGAAAATCCTCCCTCAAGATAGGACAAGGCACATAATCTGAAATGTTTTTTCAACATATCTTCATCTTCACATTAATGATCTGACTGAACTACTTATGGATGAAGGACTTGTTGAAGAAATCATGAACTCCATGATCATGCACTGGAGTGTAGAACTTGCAAGAAGGAAGAGGAGAGACTCCTCGTATCGCATCAACTAATGAAGTAGGAGAATTATCCGAATGCTTCTTTCTACTGTCAAACTCTGACCTGCAAACATAGTCTGAAATCGAAAAGAGATCTATGCATACTCCTTTCCAAAGAGTACAAAAGTTAAGAGAATTTATTTCACACCTAATTCCCTGAATAGCTGCAAATTTGTGATGTGAATCACATGTGAATCTTCCAATCTGATGTAGCACTTGTATAGATCTGATATGAGGCTGATAAAACCCTGATATATTAGAAATATTAACATATGTAACAGCCAGGACAAATGATTGAATGGCTTCATGAGGATATAGGGCTAGACTAGGAAAATTATGAGCAACTGGGGAAAACTGATACGTGTTAAAATTTGAATGATGGATGGGCATAAGATCTGAACCATAAGTGTTTAGAATAGATCCAAACATGTTTAATATTAGTCTGAATATTAATAAGGACATGGATAACCAGCCACTAAATGTTAGGAAAGACTTCAAATCATGTAAGATAAATATCACTGCATATGAGACCAATGAGGAATCAACTAGTGAGCTTAGGATTTGTATAGTCTTTGGATTATTCAGAGGTATGGATGGTGGTATTATATGTGTATCAACCTACAAATATTCTTCTAAATCAGAATCCAAAGGATCACATATAATCATATCAATAGACTCATGGGAATACACTGGTAATGAATCCTCTGTATGAAAGGAGGAAAGAATGAGATGTTCACAATCTTCAAGAAGCCTCTGAGTATTGATGCCAAGAAAAATGGAGAATATGCTAAAGCACATGAGATAAGGTAAGGTAAGTGGTATGACACAAATAATGCTTGATGTGGCTAAGCAAACATCATGTAAGTCACTCGGTTGTGCACCATCAATGAGAGAGGTATGCAAGAGGTGTAAAGAATATGGCACATAGATCTTAGAATCTAAGATTAGAGATTGAGAGAACAATGAATGGGTTATAGGATCATAATCAATATCAGCAGCAACTCCATATGTTACTTCTTTTTCATCAATAGTATCACAAGAAGAAAAATCACCTTCGAGAGACACAGAAAAAGATGGCTCTTCAATATTTGCTTTTTGATTGAAAGAGGAAGCATTCAAATCAAAGAGGGCAGCAGTAACATGAAATATATGAGAAACTTATTCAACATGATCAAATTCATCAGAGAATGTAGAGGCCAAGAAATCTTGAGAGAGAGAACAAGAGGAGAAGGGAGGTTGGCTCCATGCTTCATCTTCAATTTCTTGCAAACCAAAAGATTTGTCCAAAATTTTCCAAAGCTCAAATGGATATTCAGCAGAATCTATGAGATGATATATATTTGGAGAAATTCCAAACACATAATTCCATAAGCTCTATCACAATTATTTATCCATTCAATATTCTCTTCATAAGACTCAGGTTCACTCAATGCACCAATGGAGACATCAAAGAGACATTGCCTCTTCAAGTATGCACTCATCTTTGGCTTCCAATCAGCATAGTTGAAATGAGGTAGTAGAAGAAATTTTTAATCCATATTGAATTTGTTGATATGCTCTAAGAGATACTCTCTGCATCCTACAAAATAAACTAGGAAAAAATCTTGTAAGCTAAACAAGCTCTTCCTCAAAGAGGGATAGGAGACTGGGTGCGCTCCTCAACTCTATAGAACTTGATCAACCTTGTAGCTCTGATACCATGTAGAAATAATAGATCAATGCTATGTGCAATGATGATAAGAAGAAGCACAGGGAATAGATGTTGCTACTAAGAATTCTCACAAGCATACATAGGAAAAGTAGAGAGAAGAAAAGAGACTGAATCACATGAATGAAGAGATGAATATTGGTGTGTATCCTTCCATTTAATAATTATGAATAATAGTGTACATAAATAGTACATCCCTCATAGGAAAATTGAATTGTATGGAAACAACTCTTAAAGCTCAAAAGGCTGACTTACCAAAATATAGCAAAACCCCCATAGGTGGATAAAGCACTTACCAAATCTATCAAGGACCTCACGAGTTGGAAAAAACATGATTGAATTGTCAAGGAGATGGAAAAAACATGCTAATCCTAGAAAATGGAGAAAAACTAATGGAGGATGGGTTGGAAACAAAAGATCCCAGTTTCCTAGTTGACTAGCTTTTATCTTATCCATAGAAAAGTAGGAAAAGCAAAAAAAATAGAATAAAGCATAACCTGCTGTAAAGTCCTGTATACTAATTTTGGATGGTCAAAAGGTGGTCAAGATCAACCCAGAATTGGAAATAAATCATTCCTAGGATATAGATTGCATGTATTGACTTTAAGGTGCAAGTGGATGCCAAGTAATAAAACTAGTGGGTGAATAATTAATCAAATAATGATTAATTATTTCATCCTAAGTTGTGAGTGGGTTTAATATATTCCAACACATTTGTTACTGACATTTCATCCAAATATATCAATTTCAGTGACTAAATTTGTGATTTTTATTCGTGTGCATGTAGAGGCACCAAAGAACCTTTAGTTATCAAAAGCATCACATATGATTATTTGAACAATGAGTACTGAGATTGTGTGTGTGTGTATATATATAGATATACTATACAAAATGTCTCATTTTCAAAGACAATTATTTCAAAATATATAGCAGGTTACAACAACTTGAATTAACATCAAAATTAAATAAGGATAATCATTCTTGAATAGAACTGATCAGTGCTCAAGCCAATTGCATCACTTGGGTTATTTTGCTGAATGATTTATTAACTGGATCGATTTTTGTCCTCTTCTAGTTGAACATCCATATTCAAACATAAAACTAGAGTGTACTAAGTGTATCTAGATTGTCGAGAATAATGAGAAATACAATATATACTACACATGAATCAAAATTGAAAAGCAATCCACCTACATAGAAATAAGTGAGTCATGAATGATACACATTCCTTCAAAACCATAGGCTTATCTTATCAAGTATTCTATTGGATCCACTCCATACGTTGTTTCTAGTAGTTTTTATGCCCCCTCACATTAATTAATAATAAATTTAATATAAATGATTTGTATTAATTATAAAATGACATAAGTAAAAAAATATAGATACTTACAAAATCAACAATTAATTTTTTATACACCAACATATAGTCACAACCCTTTCTTAACCTAATCTCAATCAATTCATCTAATGGTTCTTCTCTATATGTTAACACATGTTAGAAGACATTCAAGGATTAGGAGTGAAAAAAAAAGATATACAAATGATCACAACCACTATGAAATCTTGTCTTCATAGGAAATCACAAATACTCACAAACTTTGCTATTAACCGATTTCTTCCCTAACGCCATGTATTTTTTGTTGGAAATTAACGCGATTTATTTCCTTTTCTTGTCTGCATTTAAAAAAAAAATGAAAATGATTATTTAATGATGAATTAATTAATTAGATTTACATAATCCTATGAAACGATGATTTCATACATTTGAGGAATGTTGTTGTTGATATGGCTCCTCTTGCGATGTCATTATGTCTATTTCCCTGACAATCTCCTTGTACACATTTCTGGACACCCCTACTATAACATTTTTCATATTTCCGAGCATTTATACTTTCAGATTTCCATAATCTTCTTGGAAATGTAAAATGACTACATTAATCAATTTTTGCGTTGATATGAAAAATAAATAATATAGAAAAACTAAATTTATTGAAGTAGCGATGCTTTATATTAGTCATACAACAAATAATTTCTACATAATCATGTATAGGAAGATTACCTTTTCAATTATTGTTGTATGATTTACTATTACATGTCTGATAGGTCTCATTGACAATTTCTCTTGGAACGCCTCTTGTAGTTTACATAGGATTTGTTTTTTTGAATCATTTGATTGATTTATGTATTTTAAGTGAAAATTGTTAAACGTGCATCATTAGAGCATGTTCTCCATGAGATTTGTGTGGTATCAAGACAAGAACTTGTGTTGTATCAAGTTTAAAAACTTATGTGGTGTCAACTTAAGGGACTTGTGTTGTATGAAGTCTAGAACTTAAGTTGTATGAAGTTAAGGAAGCTTGTTTTGTATCAATCTAGGACATTTTGTTGTATGAAGTCCTATTGACGAAAGATGTATGTACTATGATCTTGTGTTTTATTAAGATCGCGATATTGTTTTGTATCAAGATCGGAATCTTATGTTGTATCAAGATTGGAGTATTTTGTTGTGTCAAGACTAGTCTTGTGTTGTATCAAGACTGCAGACTTGTGTTGTATCAAATTATAGACTTAGGTTGTATCAAGCCATGTGTATATACTATGTGATGTATTTCTAGTCATGGTTACTAGGTGTTATAAGTCTCCTCTAGGGCTTAGCTACCTCAAGACTGAATTACTTTAGCATATGCCTTAATGATGTAGGGTAATGAATATGATCATTACTATGGAACAATTCTTTTAAGAACGACATGATAAAGATGATTAATTAATTAATTAAACACATCTAGACCATCCATGATTTAATTAATTATAAATGAGTATAGCATAGAGATAGAGTAAGGATTCAACTTTCTCATGTCATACTTCGAGTGAACTTGAATTACAAAGACATCTATTAAGTCTTAGTTGTAGAAAAACAAGTTTCAGTAAATTAAGGAATCTACTCCTTGATTTATGCAAAGTGTTCATTTATGGATGGAATCTATTGTGAAGCCCTAAAGACATTCAGTTAAAATCCTAAATAATGGTCATGCAGTTAGTTCATCATTGAGTGTAGTTCAGTTAATCAGCATTCAGTTCAATAAGTTCACATTTAGTTAAAGGAATCTAACACTAAGTAAATTATTGGAGGGTGCATATCTTCAATATGGGAGAGAATTTCGAGGTGAAAAATTGGCACCAACTCAAGGAAGACACAAAAAGTCTAACTTATGAATAGTGCACATAGTTTCCACAATGTTCATAATGTACAAAATTATGAAACCATTCCCTACCTCTCATTGTATGACTTAATTAGCTTGTAATTAAAGTTCTATGCACTTTGCAAGGTTGAGACAATGTTACGAGTGATATTTATTCTCTAGGGTTTATTTGATATTTCTTATCAAAAAATATGCTCATGTGTTGTAAATCATTCTCTTGAATTATCTATCAATCTCAAAGGCCCTGTTGGGTTTTTCATTATTTCGATTTGGGGGGTTTTACCAGGGTACATATTGTCTCTTATGGATTGAACTATTTTTGTGTTTGCATTCTTTATCATATCTATGTGCAAGGATTTGATTACCAAAAGTTTTAAAGTTCAATTATCTTTCATTATTGCTCAAACATTGACATGGTATCAGAGAAAGGGAGTGCAAGAGCTTAGTTTTTTGCAAACATTCTAATCCTATGCATATCTCAAAACATTGAGAAAATATCTTGAATAAATGGAATAAATATCTATTTAACCAGAAGACCAACTTGAAGGAACATCAATCTTCAACACATGGAAGGAAAAAGTGTTTAACATTTCTGAAGAGCATGATCTTGATTCCTTTGTGACTACCATGATCGAATATCCAACTACAAATATAGGAAGAACCAATTAAAAGAAGAATAAGGGAAAGGAAAAGAGGATCATATATGACTCCGTGAAGGACAATCTCATGTTAGCGATCACAGCATTGAAGACAGAAAAATTGGTGTTTTGACACACTAACAAATATGTATGAGAAGAAGGCCTGACTAAAAAGACGGATTTGAAGAACAGGTTTCACAACATGAACATGGAAAGAGATGATACCATGTCTTCCTTCTTCACAAATATTTTATAGGTGAAGGATCAACTTGCAAGAATCAGTGTGGAGACGGGTGAGGATGAACTTCTTCAAACTACCATCGATGGTCCCCACTCCTCATGGGAGACCTTTCATACTGTGTTGAATGAAAGAGAAGAGAATCCAAAATTCAAAAGGCTTTGGGATGATTACATCCAACAATATGGGCACATCAAGAACAAAGTTGTGAGAACTTAAGAGGATAATATTTCTATCACGACAGAAACCAAGAAAAGGAGGAAGTCATCTTCTCCTAAGATATTCTTTCATGCAAATAATAAAGAGATTAATACAAATTTTGAAAAATCAAATATTTATTCTATTATTGTCAAAATACGGGACACTTTGCAGGAGATTGTGGTGTGAGGAAAATAAAATAAGGAAGAATGCATGCTTCCACCCCTATAGAATAAACTTCCAAATAAGATGAACTCAAAGAGAAAGAGATAAGGAGGGATTATTAACTCGTCTCTACATTTATTGGATATCTCATCATGCAAGAAGATACATGGATTATTGATTATGGTGCTTCCAAGCACATTTGAGTATTCAAGGGCGCAATCTCCAACCTAAAAGAGAAAAAATTTGTTTGCATGGTAGAATTGGGAGATAATTCCACATACTCAAACCAAGGAGTTAGATCCACCTCCTTCTAGTTGAGTTTGGGATATGCCCTACATCTAGAGTACATCAGTTATGTCCCTATATTGAAGAAGAACCTACTATTTTTTATTGTCCTTAAAGATAAGGGATTTTAAGTCATCTTCATGGAGAATCAATCATAATTGTTGTCAAAGAACAAGAACATTGATACTGCTACTATTGTTGGAGTTCTAAAAGGAGGAATATACAAGGTCTCAACAAATATTATTTCTTGCATAACACATTATACTATCATCCAATGAAATATATGGCATATGAAACTTATAAACCTTCCCTTCAAACCAATCCTTGGTTTGCAACATGTTAGTGTTTGAGAAATAAAGAAAGATTCTTTAACTTTAAAACTTTCATACACAATTATAGTGGAGATAGATCTCATCAATAATCCAAACACACATATAAATGAAACCATAGAACACATGATGTACCCTCAGAAAACCCTCCACAGATACAGAGGAGAAAACCCCCAACAAAAACTCTTATATTATGATAGATAATCGATACATAATGATTACAACACAATAGTATATTTCCTTAAAAATAAAGCAGAAGAGAGTAGAGATGATACAAAAAACTGTACCGGTCTTTCCAACTGAATAAAAAATTAAGAACAAGCCAAATTTAGTCATACAAAGAATGTAGCAAATGGTTGCATGCTTTTGTGAACTGATAACACGCGTTAACATTGTTACACCTTTAAAATTGTGCCCTATCCCACTTTGTGTCAAGTTGTCCCCTCATAATTATCTCACATGCTCGAGATATGCACCCTTTTTGAATTACTAGATTTAACTACCTCTAAGTGAGTTGTTAACTTACTAAACTGAACTTAACTGAATGGAAATTCATGTAACTAAATGTAACTAAACAAAACTGAATGTAACTGAGAAGAACTAAATGTAAGTAAATAGAACTGAATGTAACTGAGTAGAGATAAATGTAATTGAATAGAACTCGATATATCTAACTAAAAATGAATGTAACTAAACAAAACTAGTGCTTCTTCATGAGTTTCATCATCAACAACCACTTTCCATAAATGAAGGTGTCCATTCCTTAATTGACTGAAACTTGTTTATCACAACTAAGACTCAACTGATCTCTTATTTAATTCAAGTTCACTTGGAGGCATGCATGGGAAATTCAAATTCTCTCCCTATCTTTGTGCTCATCTCATTTATCATTAATTAATCATCTATATCATATTATATTCATAAGAATCTTTCTGAGCCTATGATCATATGTATTACCTCCGGTGATATAGTCACATGGTGAATTAGATCACTCTAGAGGTATTTAATCCCTAGAGGATACTTGTAGAACCTGTTGAGCATGATTATCCATACATCACATAGTATATTCTTGATACATAATACAACATAAGTCATGTGGCCTTGATACAACATAATACCATCTCAAGTTAAGGAGAAACATCTCATATGGTAATGTCTATGAGAGTCATTTGACTTTATATGACACAAATCCAGATATTAATACAACATAAGGTCATGATATTAATATGACATAAGATTCCAGTACAAGTATCTCTCTTGAATAGGACAATTTCTTATCTTAATACAACATAAGCTAAGCTATTTAACTTAATACAACATAAGTTCCAAGGAGAATATATGAACCTAATACGACATAGATTTCAGACTTGGTAAAATACAAGAATAATGGTAATGACTCCCAAAAATGTATTCTCAACACTCCCTCTTTGCGAGGGAGACATTCTCTTCCATGCCAGGAACTTCCTTCCATACCAAAATTATCTCAAAAGTGTCAGGACCTCATCGCAAGTAGAGGCTTTTCACAAATTTTCAGTCTTCTCATCAGTAGCTATGTACTCAAATTAATTTTACTTGACCATAAATTCAATAAAGTAAGACATCATCTCAATGTGTTTTATCATAACATACATAGTGTTTTTCAAAAATATTGACGACTAACACCTAATAACTATAGGCTCAAGTCTTTCACCCATGTAGGTAGCTTCCCAAGATACATTACTCCTCGGCATGTAGTACTTTCCACACAAAAAAAAAAATTCAGTAGTACGCTTTGACATCCATATTTATTCTGTAGTACTAGCTGCAATACACTTAGTTGTTGTAGTACTAGCCGCAATTTACATTTACCTTTTGTAGTACTAGCCTCAATATACTTAGCTTTTCTAGTACTAGTTGAAATTTACATCGCTTACCTTACGATAAAACAATAGTCAGATAACACAATCATATAATAGGTCTACCATGTATCAAATACAATAAAGAGCATATTCTAATTTACCTCAAATTTACTCAAACATATGCTTAGTACTAAGAATGAAATACAACATGCCTACTAAAAGATCAACAAGCTACTTACACATAGTAGCGTCATCTGGATCCAATCCAGAATATAGTTTCTTTAAACTAGAAACTGTAATGTCCCCAAAAATTAAAATAAAAAAAAAATATGCTAGTGAAAACAACCGAAAAGGGATCATTAGTACTCATGCGGAAACATAGATACTCCTTAAACTTTCCACCTCTTCGGATTCTTCCCATTGTCTTGTAAATCTCTTATCCATTCCGTGATTATTAGTTCGTTTACTTCTTATGTCTTAGTTTTGTTATTTAAACTGTCGATCTATCTTAGTTACTATTGTCAGTGAATTAATCAGTTATTTAGATCATTGTTTTACTCCTGCACATGTATATTTTGTTTATTTAATGAAAATTAACTTAACTTTATTGATGGGAACAAAGTAATGGAGTGGTGAGACGTGTTCTCCCATGATGATTTGAGAGGTAAGATTATTCTTCGTTATGCAGGCTTACTTAGTTCATTCGAACTAAGGCACCTTATTCATTGAGTCATAGGTTACTCTTACGACATCGGCAATATTGGTTACTTGACACAATTCCCTCCTTAGTTGTACTTCCCTTTTCATCTTGCACTTTGTTACTGATCCGTTTTATGACTCAGCTACGCCCTATGTTTATTATCTATCTTTTATTTGTTAATTTCCTAAATGCTTATGAATTTATATTACTCTCCTTTCATTATTATTTTCTATATCTTGTTTACCTACTTACTCATCTCTTGTTTCTATTTTGCAAGTTTTACATTGGTGATGAGTTGGTAGACTTACGCTTGTTCTTCCTAGCGAGGGAATTATGACATACTATGTTTTACATATTGCCTAATTGCTACAACCTAGACCTAGGACTTGAACGCATACACTATCGATATGAGCTAACAAAAAGGGCAAGTGATAACACTATAAGCTTAAAGCTAAGGGACAGACATTTGTAATACTATATGCTAGTTTTGATGCTAAGGGTAAATAAGTGTAATACCACATGATAGTATCGAAATACTTTATCATAGTATCAAGGGCTATGCATACCATGAGGTTGGGACTATGGTATATAAACCATGTCATTAGTATTTGGCCTGCACTGACTTTTAAAGGGTGGCAAAACCATAGTGTAGAGGGTTTATCATATGACATGGTTTATTTAACGTTGATCCAAGATTTTATGGTTGGGGTTTATGGTGGAATTAATGGCCAGTAGCTGGTACCATTAATTCCATCAAGGTTGGTGAAAACCATTGGCATATGTCCTTGAACTTGTTGTATGAGCATTATGGTATGGGTATTGTGGTGTAACGAAACTTGTGCGCATTTGGAGAATGGGGTCAACGCAAATGATTTGCTGGTAAGCTCATCCATCTTTGTGTACAAATACAAGTGTTTCATTTTTTTTCTTCATGGAACGATCATGCTCCTCATACCATTGTTTGTTTGTTGTAGGTAGAGATGAAGGCGCTTAGGGGTTTGCATAGGGCGACATTTTCGAGTTACGATTTCTCCTTTATAGCCATGGTCAGCCTGTCAACAAGAATCACCTTCCACCTCTCGTCTTGGAATTTCTGAGTTGGAAATATTTACTGGGTTGGGGTTTCGTGTGGCACTTGGGTACTCTACCTTCGGGTTTTATGTTGTAAATTTATCTGGTTTTAAATGGACTCTCGTAGAGAGCTTTGTCATTTTCTTGGGATGTGGCTGCACCATACTTGTAATGGTGCCATAGCTTTCATCCTACCGTTAACATTTTAATTACTTGACTATCTATCATAGGGGTTTTGTGCCTCTCTATGTAAATACACAGTGCATTGGTTTTTAATATGAAGTGTGTACTGTTTTTCTATGAATTACTTATGAATTTATCCAGCATTTAAATACTATGTAACATGGTTTTTGTATGGTTATTTAATATCTGTGTTTTATGTGGACTCTAAAGGAATCGATCATGACCTCATAGCATTTGGAAAAATTACTCTATGTATAAATTATTATGTTGGGTTGTGGCCCTATGCACCGCACATTGTTTGTGTATTTATTGTTTGGGTTTGTACTCTGAGTAGGTAGCTCTTAGAGCTTAGGCGTTATGCCATGGGCTGAACCATTGTAACAATGGTTCCATAGCCCATTGTCTTGCCACCACGTCCTATGTGCTAGCCTTATGAATAGAGTCTGTGTTTTTAAACAGAGTACTGCAATTTTATTTATGTAATGGCTCAGTGTGGGTGTAGGCCATGCCACCAATGGCGTCTCCCTCTCCCAATGACTGAGATAACTTTTTAATTGATATTTTAATGTAGATTGTTTAATTGGAAAAAGATAAGTCTATGACAGCTCGGGGATTAAGACTATCCATGATTTCGATTTGGTTTGAAAGTATGAATGTGTGATTAGTTTTTAAACTTGGCCGAGGCTGTAACTAGGGCCCTTATGACCTCACTAATAGTGTGTGCATCGTTTGGATTTTGTGGCATAGCTTGAAATAGTATCCTACAGATACTAGCAGTGTAACATGGACTGTATGGAAAGATTATACGATTTTCTTACTGCTTGGATTTGAAAAGTTTCTAAATATATTAAATGTTAAACTAATGGGTCTGGACATATACAAGATTCGGTGTTGCGACCTCCTGGGGGAAAAAATGGGTTTTAATTGTTTAAATGATACGTTGTTTATGTATAGATTTTAAATGGGACTTTTAAAACCCTTTATGTGTTTCTGATGGATGACTGTAATAATAGGACTGTGAAATTGAATATTCGAGTTATGTTAATGGATATGATTTGGATTGTGGATTTTATATTATACTACAAAGTTTGA
The DNA here is from genome assembly GCA_001517045.1 of Pseudotsuga menziesii. Classification (NCBI taxonomy): domain Eukaryota; kingdom Viridiplantae; phylum Streptophyta; class Pinopsida; order Pinales; family Pinaceae; genus Pseudotsuga; species Pseudotsuga menziesii. The sequence continues at coordinate 201,679 of LPNX010317647.1, read as the reverse complement.
TAATGGACCACATAGATGGTCGTGATGCCTTCACTATTTGGTTACTTTTGATAATGTTTATTAAAATGGAATATTATGATATTTAAATTTGTTTTTACATGGCTATGCAGAGCAGACCTAGAAGGTATTTAATAATTTGTTAGCTTGTTTATTATATAAATTCTATTTGTTTATAGTTTATAATAAATCAAATAGAACATAAATTATAAAACTATTTGAATACTATTATATATATGTAATTCTCTCTCTCTCTCTCTCTCTCTATATATATATATATAATTAACCTATACTCCTGAACTAAACTTGAATTAAAAACAACCCTCTGCTGACAAATGGAATATGTTAGCAGAGAATTAACTACAGATAACCAGCTAAAAACATAATACTAAGATCAAACCTAGTTAGTACAGGAACATTTATGAATGATACAACCCTAAACGTAAATAGCCTATGATTAGTAATTTACAAATACAAACCCTAGCAGATTGTTAACCATAAGACAAAAACCATTAGGGTCAGAAATTTCATTGGAGCCATTACTTAACATAAATGGTACTGAAACTTTGGAAATAATTAGAATAGGCCTTCAAGGGTTTCATACATGAAAATTTAAGCTTTGTTAATGGCTGCACCTGCACACTTAAATAACCAGTGTTAACAATTCAATGCAGATATGACCTCTATTTGTGTTGGAATACATGCATGGAATATTATGAACTCTTATGTGCACAGGTAATGCTAATTCATAAGCCACTAGTCCTTTCTTGGCTAGAATTTCAAAAGGTTTAGAAAACCTATGTGCCAACTTACCACACCTTTCTAAGCTCAACAAGCTCTGTCTTGCTTTTACATTCAAGTAGACATGCTCACCTACTTGATAATCTTTATCTTTTCTTTTCTTATCCGCATAACTTTTTTTACGGTCTTGTGCCTCTTTAAGGTTTCCTTGGACCTTGGTAAGTAACTGTTCCAAGTCCAATAACAAGTCAGGCCCTAACATGAGCCAATCCGCTGGACCGCCCCAAGTAACTGGGGTCCTACATTTCTGTCCATAGAGTACCTCAAAAGGACTCATCTTGGCAGAATCCTAATACCCATCGTTATATGCAAACTTTACAAGGTGCAGATAATCTTCCCACTTGGTGAGGTTGTTCATGACATACATTCAAAGCATGTCTTAAACAATTTGGTTCACTCTTTCAGTATGCTCGTTCATATGTGGGTGATAAGCAGTGCTAAATTTCAGCCGTGTCTCTAATCTAGAGAATAAAGATCTCCAAAATTTTCTTGCAAAACTTAACATCTCAATCCGAGATAATCACTTTGGGTATCCCATGCAATCTAAATATCTCTTTCAGGAAGATATCAGCAATGTTCATGGCCTTGTAGGTTGATTTTATGGGGATTAAGTGCGGCCTTTGACAACTTGTTAATGAATATGAAGATGGAATGATTTTGCTTCTTACTTTTCAGTAATCTAGCAATAAAATCCATATGGATAACCTCCGAGTTTCATTTTGCAATGGGAAATGGCTGTAGCAATCCTGAAGGATGCTCGTGCTCACCCTTAACTAGCTAGAATGCCTAACATTTCAAAATAAACATTCCAATTTCAGCCTTTAACTTAGGCTAGAAGAAGTGTCTCTTGATAGTAGATATCATCTTTTCATATACTGGGTGCCCCAAGTAGGGTACGCTATGAAATTTTGTGAGGATGCTAGACTGAATGTCACCTCCAACTAGAACATACAATCTATCTTTGGACCACAGTAGTCTGGATTCATCCACCTTGTATTCCTTCTATTGTTGAAACAACTAGTCCTCTTGGACCTTCTTGAGGATCTCCACATAGAACGGGTCAACCTTGTTAGTCCTTCTAATCTTCTCATGTAAATCTGCATCAGTTTGACTCAAGGTCACCTCATATATCATATGAGTCTGTCGACTCAACGCATCGGCAAGTTTGTTCTCTTTTCCCTTTATATTCTTTAGTTCAAAGTGATACTCACTCAGAAAATCCAACCATTTTGTTTGCCTCATATTTAGGCTCATATTGTCAGTCTTTAGAAGGAACTTCCTCCCCATGAGATAGTGCCTCCACATCTTTAGAACGTGGATAATGGACGCTAGCTCAAGATCATGCGTGGGATAATTTTCCTCATGCCCTTTTAAGTTCTATGATTCATAACAGATCACATGATTGTTTTGCAAGAGAAATCCTCCACGTCCTTCCTTGCTTGCATCCGTGCATACAACAAAATCCCCATCGAGATCTGCAATCCACAACACTGGTGCGGTCATCAAAAGCTACTTAAGATTTTGAAAACTTTCTTCACATTTGTCAGTCCATAAGAACTTGTTTTCTTTCTTCTACAAAGCCATCATGGGGAAATCAATTCTTGAGAAGTTCTCAATGAAATTTCGATAATATCCGGCTAATCCCAAGAATGACCTAATGTCAGTGACACTAGTTGGGGTAGGCCAATCCTGTATGGATTGAATCTTTTCAGGGTACAAAGTTATTCCTGCCTCGGATATGATGCATGACCAAGGTATTATAGTTGTGGTTTGTAAAAATTCACATTTACTAAGCTTAGAGTAGAGCTGGTGTTCTCTCAACACCTGAAGTACTATGCGAAGTTGTTCTTTGTCTTCCTCTTTATTCCTAGAATAAACTAGAACGCTGTCACTAGAGACTAGTACAAACTTATCTAGATATTTACTGAATACGCTATTCATCATACACATAAAGTTTACGGGTGCATTGGTCAACCCAAACGACATCACTACAAACTTGTACTGCCTGTACCTCGTATGAAAGGAAGTGTTGGGGATATCTTCATCTCGGATCCATACCTAATCGTACCGAGATCATAGGTCAATCTTTGAAAATATTTTGGCTCCTCCCACCCAATCAAACAAATCATCGATCCTAGGGAGAAGGTAATGGTTCTTTATAGTCATTTTGTTCAACTAATGGTAATTAATGCACATCCACATCATATCATTGTTCTTATTTACAAACAAAATCAGTGCTCCCCAATGGGACACACTAAGTCAGATATACTCCTCTATTAATTCCTACAACTGTAGTTTGAGTTCCACCAATTCCCGTGCACTCATGCAGTAAGGGACTTTGGAAGCCGGAACTGATCCTCAGGTCAGTTCACTGGAAAAGTCTATGTCTCATTTTGAAGGTAATCAGGGGATTTCCTCAGGAAACACGTCCTTGAAATTTTCAAGTACGGGGAAGTATTCTATGCATTATTATCTATCAAAATCTACGTCTCAAATGTTCACCGCAAATAACTTGTAGCCCTTCCTAAAAAATTTCTTTGCTTGTAAGGTAGAGATTTGTTTTACAAAAACTTTCTTTGGGATGCCTTGAACCTTCACTTTGTTCCCTTGGCCATCAGTACACAAGATAGACTTGTGTAGACAATCGAGCATGACATGGTGTTGTTCCAACCAGTCCATGCTGATAAGAGTATCATACGATCCTAAAGGTAGGATGTTTATGTTTACCTTAGTAAGGAAACTATTCAATTTTACTTCACATTCTTTAACAATCTCTGAAACCTTTTATTTCATACCAGTGGCTAACTATACCAGCCATGATTTATCATGCTTTACTTTGCCTAACTTGCATAAATCAACAATATTAGGTGCAACATAGCTCCGGTAAACACCGAGATCAATAAGTATTGAAATAGAGGTGTTCAATATATTACCTTTGATCTCGACCATTGTAGCTTAATGGTTCACCTGTCGGCCATCTAATGCTGCATAGATTCGTGGGGTTCTCACGATATCCTCAATGGTAGGTTCTTGTTGTAGGTTATGCAAGAATCCATTAGTCTTGTTCTTACAATCTCAGGCATAATGCGGCCCGCTGCACTTCCAGCACTTGATCCCTAAAGGGGTATTATTAGATCCACTTGCCACTTTCTTATTCCCATTAGGAGCTCGTACAGAAGGATTCATACCCATTTTATTGAAGTTCTTGTTCACTGGAAAGCTGTTATTTTGCTTTCTATAAGGATGCGGGTTTGACCCAGGCTTCTGGTTATCAGAAAAGTTTCTAAAATTTTCTCTATTTCAGTACTAGTTTTCTTGCTGTAATTTCCCATGCTCATAGCATAGTCGGGCCTTGTGTAGCACAATATCCATATTATTTGGCATGTAGAATTCAATCCTATCCCAAAAACTGGGAGGAAGGCATTTTAGGAACTGCTGGATCTTCACCTTTTCTTCTTTGATATACGGTACATAATGCAACAGATCTACAAATATGTTTATAAATGTGTCCATAGTCATGGACCCCATGCACAGTTCATGGAACTCTTTTACCTTACGGTCAAAGAACCTTTCTGACATGTATTTTTCTTAGAAAATATTTTGGAAGTTTTCCCAGCTTATTTCTCACATCTCATCTATCTTGGTGTGATTTAAATCTCACCACCATCTTGTTTCCTTACTATTCAAGTTGTAGATGGAAAGCCCAGCCTACATCACACTGGAATAGTTATGAACCTGGAAATACTTACTCATTCCCAACAACCATTCTTCAGCCTTTTCTCACATATTTATTTCTCCTTCATAGCTCGGGGATCTTATTTTTTGAAACTCCCCATGAAGACTGTCATCACTTCTTCACCTCTTTCTCCATGGAGAAAGAGAGTCATCACTAGTAGGACTGCGATTATATCCTTTTGTTGCTTTAGGTGTACCTTCTTTTCTTGCTCCTCTTGGGCTATTGGATCGCTCATGGTACGGTTATCTTTTGGATCGGTTGGTGTACTGGGTAGTTTACCTTGCGATCTCCCTGCCATTATGTCACGCAATAATGCTTCATTTATAGCTTGTTGTTCCTTTCTTTCATTTAGACTGTCTTCTCTGAAAATTTTCAGTTCAACTTGGAGACTGTGCAAATTTTTCAGCACATTAGAATTTAGCTCGACCACCAAGTTCACCTCTATAGTGGGGGTCGTCATTTCTTCATGTTGGCTATTTTATCCCTCAGTATTGATAAACTGAACAACGCTGTAAATTTTTTCCTGAAACACAATTTTTTTTAAATAGCAGCAAAAATTTATGTTAGTAACAAAATTTATTGATCATACTTTATTTTCTCTGTGTGAATGCTTGGTGCACCCACAAGTCTCTCACTATTGAAACCGGGATTTGATACCACTTGTAATGTCCCCAAAAATTGAAAATAGAAAAGAAAATTATAGGCTAATGAAAACTACCCAAAAGGGATCATTAGTACTCATGCAAAAACATAGATGCTCCTTAAACTTCCCACCTCTTCTGATTCTACCCATTGTCTTGTAAATCTCTTATCAATTCCCTAACTACTAGTCCATTTACTTCTTATGTATTAATTCTCTTATTTAAGTTGTTTATCTATCATAGTTACTACTTTCGATGAATTAATGAGTTATTTAGATCATTGTTTTACTACTGCACATGTATACTTTATTTATCTAATGAAAACTGACTTAAATTTATTGATGCAGACAAAGTGATGGAGTGGCGGGACTCGTTATCCCATGATGATATGAGAGGTAAAATTATTGTTCATTATGCAGGATTACTTAGTTTATTCGAAATACGGCACCTTATTCATTGATTCATAGGTTACTCTTACCACATCAGGATTATTGGTTACTTGACACAATTCCGTTTTTAATTGTACTTCCCGTTCCGTCTTACACTTTTTTACTGATACGTTTTACAACTCAGGTACGCCCTATGTTTATTATCTATCCTTTATTTGTTAATTTACTAAATGCTTATGAATTTCTATTACTGTCCTTTCGTTATTTTATTCTATCTCTTGTTTACCTACTTACTCATCTCTTGTTTCTATTTTGCAGGTTTTACAATAGTGACGAGGTGGTAGACTTACGCTTGTTCTTCTTGGTGAGGGCATTATGGCATACTATGTTTTCCATAATTCCTAACTGCTACAACCTAGACCTATGACTTGAACGCATACAATACCTATATGAGCTAGAACAAAAGGACAGTGATAACACTAAGCTTAAAGCTAAGGGAAAGACATTCGTAATACTATATGGCAGTTTTGATGATAAGGGTAAATAATTGTAATACTACATGATAATATCGAAATACTATATGTTAGTATCAGTTGTTGTGCATACCATGAGGTTGGGACTATGATATATAAACCATGTCATTAGTATTTGGCCTGCATTGACTTTTAAAGGATGGAAAAAACATAGTGTAGAGGGTTTATCATATGAAGTGGTTGATTTAACATCGATCTACGATTTTATGGTTGGGGTTTATGGTGGCATTAATGGCCACGAACTAGTACCATTAATGCCATCGGGGTTGGTGGAAACCCTTGGCAAAGGTCTTGGCACTCGTTGTATGAGCATTATGGTCTGGGCATTGTGGTGTAACGAAACCTCTACATGTTTTGAGAATGGGGTTGACCCAAACGATTTGTTGGTAAGATCATCTGTCTCTATGTAAAAATGCAAGAGTTTTGCTTGTATTTTCTTCATGGCACGACCATGCTGCTCATACCATTGTTTTTTTCTTACAGGCAGAGGTGAAGGCCCTTCGGGGTTTGCACAGGGCGACACTGTCAAGTTGGGATTTGTCCTTTACGGCAATGGTAAGCCTATCAACAAGAAACACCTACCTCCTCTAGTCTTGGAATTCCTGAGTTGGAAATATTTACCAGGTTGGGGTTTCGTGTGGCACTTGGTTACTCTGCCTTCTGGGTTTATGTTGTAAATTTCTCTATTTTTAAATGGAATCTCATAGAGAGATTTGGCATTTTCTTGGGCCGTGGATGCACCATTACTTGTAATGGTTCCATAGCTCATAGCCTTCCATTAACGTTTTAATTACTTGACTGTCGGACATATGGGTTTCATGCCTCTCTGTGTAATTACATGGCACATTGGTTTTTAATACGAAGTATGTAATGTTTTTGTATGAATTACTTATGAATTTCTCCAACGTTTAAATATTGTGTAACATGGGTTATGTATGGTTATTTAATCTCTGTGTTTTATGTGGAATCTAAAGGAATTGATTGTCACTTCCTAGCCTTTGGAAAAATTACTCTACGTATAAATTATTATGTTGGGTTGTGGCCCTATGCACCACACTCTATTTGCGTATTTATTGTTTGGGTTTGTACTCTAAGCAAGGAGCTCTTAGATCTTAGGCCTTATGCCATGGGCTGCACCATTGTAACAATGGTGATGTAGCCATTGGATTTCCACCACGTGCTCTGTGCTAGTGTTATGAATAGAGTCTGTGTTTTTAAACAGAGTACTGTAGTTTTATTTATATAATGGCTTATCGTGGGTGTAGGCCATGCGACGAATGACATGTGACTCTCCCAATGACTATAATAGCTCTTTAATTGATATTTTAATTTAGATTGTTTAATTGAAAAAACATAAGGCTGTGATAGCCCAGGGGTTAAGACTACCCATGATTTTGATTTGTTTTGAAAGTGTGACTGTGTGATTTGTTTTTAAACTTGGCCGAGGTCATAACTAGGACCCTTACGGCCTCGCTGTTAGTGTGTGCATCGTTTGGATTTTGTGGCATGGCTTGAAATCATAGCCTACACATACTAGCGATGTAACATGGACTATATGGAAATATTATACAATTTTTTACTGCTTGGATTTGAAAATTTTAGGAATATATTAAATGTTAAAGTAATGGGTCTGGACATCTACACGATTCGATGTCGCGACCTCTTGTGGGAAAAATCGGTTTTCATTGTTTAAATGATACGTTGGTTATGTATATATTTTAAATGGGACTTTTAAAGCCCTTTATGTGTTTATGATGGATGACTATAATAATAGGACTGTGAAATTGAATATTCATGTTATGTTAATGGATATGATTTGGATTGTGGATTTTATATAATAGTACAATGTTTGATAATGGACCACATGGATGGTCACGATGCCTTCTTTGTTTTGTTACTTTGGATTATGTTTATTAAAATGGAATGTTATGATATTTAAATTTGTTTTTACATGGTTATGCAAAGTAGACCCTAGAAGGTCTTTAATAATTTGTTAGCTTGTTTATTATATGAATTCTGTTTGTTTATAGATTATAATAAATCAAATAGAACATAAATTATAAAACTATTTGAATACTATTACATATATGTAATTCTATATATAATTAACCTATACTCCTGAACTGAACTTGAATTAAAAACAACCCTCTGCAGAGAAATGGAATATGTCAGCAGAGTATTAACTACAGATAACCAGATAAAAACATAATACTAAGATCAAACCTAGTTAGTATAGGTTCATTTATGAGAGATGCAACCCTAAACATAAACTTCCTATGATTAGTAATTTACAGATACAAACCCTAGTAGATTGTTAACCATAAGACATAACCATTAGGGTTATAAATTGCATTTCATCCATTACTTAACATAAACAGTACTAGAACTTTAGAAAGAATTAGAATAGGCATTCAAGGGTTTCATACCTGAAAATTGAAGCTTTGTCAGTGGCTACACCTAGACACTTAAATAACTAGTGTTAACAATTTAATGTAGACCTGACCTCTGTTTGATGACCAAATTACTTGCCAACTACCACGTTCCTCCAAACCATGACCCGGAACCATTCTTGGTTCTTACCCGGATCCCCTCCAGCAGGACTCTAACATGAAAGTAGCTTAGAAATCATAAGGTAGGGTTTCCTAACTGGTAATCCGTTCTGAATCAGTCGTCTTTTCCTTGTAGGAAGAAAGTTCTCCAAGGAAACACTTGAGAGAAAAACAAGCAGAATAATAATTCTCCTATATGAAAAATCAGAACCCCCAAGCCTTTGCTTGGCTTGAGTCCTTATAGGCAGAATTTTAAGTAAAAGGGGTAGTTAAATCAAGAAATCCTTCATTTCTTGATTTAACCCTTTTTAATTTACTGGGGTAATTTTGAATGCTTAACCTAGGAACTTTTAACTAGTTCCTAGTTTGTCTTTCATAGACAATTCACTATTCATTAATACTTCAATAATAAAAAGTAATTGGTGGAGCTTCTCTTCTTTCTTTATTTAATTATATAATTAATCATAATTAATTCCTTATACATACTATGTATAAAATACATAGTATTAAAATACTTGTTAACACTTGTCTTCGGGAATCATGTGTCATGATCCCTTAGACGCAACGACACTTCTTTTATGAAGGGTCAAGTAGATAGATGTCTTACGTCTACTAGACTAGGAAACTCTAAACATCCTTACATGTTAGATTTCCCTCGTATAATGTGGTAGGTCTTCAGTACTTGATGAGAATATAGAAATTTGAAATTTCATTTAATCACTTAAAAATAAGTATGATGAGATTAATATTATTCCTCAAGTCGTTTTCACTTGGAGGTGATTTTAATCTTTTTAGTAACACCTAGTGCTTACCAGAGCCCATACTCAACTCTTATGACATGGATTTACAAACATAGTGCAATTCCAGAGCTCATGCTCAACACTAAATGCTACGATGTACTTGTATGATACACCAAGGGATACAATGGCCAAAGATCCGATGCTCTAGAGCTTATGATAACATCAACATGGAATTATCTAGACCTTATGCCTGAAATTTACAATTATATTTTCATGTGTTCCAAAGCTTTATGCTCAACACAAATGTAAGTACTCATGTGTTCCAGAGCCTCTTGCTCAACAGAAAACATCTCATCGATCACGTGCATCAAGGTCCACTCTCAAACATTTCATCAATCATGTGCTTCAGGGTCCATACCCAACACCAACATTTCATCAATCATGTGCTTCAGAGCCAATTCCCAACACAAAATATATATATACCTACATATCATCAACAATTTTATTTCGCCCAATATCCAAAACAAATCATCATCTTCATATGCAGTGGGGTCTTTGTCCCAAAAATAAAACATTAATTTAATCATCATGATCAATAAGATTATGCCTATGATAGGTAGGTCCAGAATTTGGGACATTACATAAACCATGGATTTTAAATGCATCACATGCAACATTATACAACAAATGTGTAATATCATGCAGAAAGAAAGTCTCATATTTTTGTTCACTTTTGAACATTTGTTGACTTCTTGAATCCTTTTGTTGTCTAGATAAGTTCTATGTAGGCTTCTCATTCTCTGTGATTTTCTTGAATTTTTAGTCACTTTCTTAGTGATGTTTCTCTTTATACTACATCATCCCAACTACCTCTCCATGAGGAGTAACTATTCTCTAACAGTTTATACTATAAATATTCTTGAGTATCAATAGTATCTAAGGTTTTGACCATGTCTTTTCTCATCGGGCTTCTCTCCCAAGGTATCGCATCCCTTGTATTTCTTAGTCATGTATGATGACTAAATGATGGGGACCTTATCTGCTACTTCCTATGAATACACATCACTACTTCCTCTTCAACTAGAGGAGTATTTATGTACCACACCAAGCATGTCTCAAATAGAGGCTTAGTAAAACTACTGATAATCTTGGTCATCTGTGGATATCTATCATGTCTCAGATATAACTGAATAGAAACCTCAAAAATATTTACTTTTTTTCAATATGATCTACCCAAAGTAACACATGCAATATTTCCACATTCACTATACTAGTCAGATTCCATATATATTTGAAACTCCATTTCACAAACCAAGACATATCTAAGTCCACATACACTTGTACTGAGTAGGTACTACAACACATCCTTTGTAGATAATTTAAAACACATACCTCATCCTAAAACTTGTAACTAACCATGTTCATCTCAAACTAACTTTTGAATTCTTCCAAATCTGATCTAAAATTCATATTTCTATTGATATAGATGGCCATGGAATTTTAATCCATCATCCTTAAACCCTTCAAGATGTCTGTTACACATTTTTCTTAGCTAAGGACAACCTTATTTGGCGAATTCCACACCTCTAATCATAAGAATCATAATGGGATTCCAGAATACTGGTTTGGTATTCCTTCTGAATTATGAACACCATGTAAGTATTCCTTTTATAGGAGGTACAACAACTAATTACACTGGTTCTTCAGAAGCTAGAGAGACTAGCAACTCTCTCTCACCATGTAAATGTGAGAACCAGAATCTGGGTCCTCCATCATGGATACTTAAGCTCATCTATATATAAATATCTTCTTTGTCACATGAATGTAAAAAGGATAGAATATGTTTAAGAGTCTTCACATTTATTAGAATAGAATTAATCCATATATCATGTATGCTTCCAAATAGGTAAAGTAACCTCTTTAATTGTTCTCTTTCAAGCTCATCCATCGGAATGACTACACATTCATGTCCTTACTTAATTGTAGGTAAGGTATATTGATTTTCCATACAAGTCAAATTATTCTAATGCTTAGAACCATTTCATACTCATGAATTTTATTCACGTGAATTACTCTTAATATACTGATAATGATTTAAATGGTTATGCACAAATATTGACCAAATGGTTCATCATAACCCATTCAAATATTATGTACTGATATGCAACCCCATATAAGTCATATATCATTCCAACAAAAATAATTATATGGAATAAATATACAACTGCATGTTCATATATCATGAGGTAAAGTTGTAGCCCTCTATCCAGTCACTCGTGTAGTCCTATGTTCACAACCTATGAAGAAATCATGCAACACTAAATCTCATGTCTTATGAAGGATGCTTTCAGCATTATATAAGTCATAGATGAGTATATATCAGTTGTGTATGTGTATATATGAGTCCTACATAAGTATTATATCATCTCACAAAATATGGACTCATGAGATTGATAACATGCCAATAAAGACAAAGAAATAATTTATATGCTAAACACAATTCGAAGTCCAGGAATACATATTGTAATAAAACAAAATATAATTTTATAAAATCATATGAGAATCAAATAATCATGCAACCCAATAGAATAATCATGCAACTTTATTTTGATATCTTTATGAAAAATCATAACATTAAAATCTAATGAATTACTCGTGCAACTCTTTATTCATTTTTTTATGAACAATTATGCAGTCAAACATTCATATGTTATGAAACAATCATTCAACTCTATGTTCATATCTTATGAAACAATCATGCATTATTCATATCTTATGAAACAATCGTGCATGCTCTATATTCATATCTTATAAAAAAATCATGCATCTCTATTTTCATATATTATGAAAACAATATGCATGCTTTACATTCATATCTTATGAACATTGTTATTTGCAGATAAATGAAATACAACCAACATATATGCTCACAATTCCTAATCTTAGGAATACAGATCTGTATATGTCCCTAATGAAAATATTTAAAAAAATGTAGATCTAAATAGCATATAATAAAAATGGAAGTACTTAATCTTTTATTGTTTTGGATGGTCCCTCTTTATCTCACATTCCTTACAAGGATTACTAGAGTCCCTCGATGTTGATCTCTTTGCAAATTTGAGTGCATGCAGGATGTAGTGAATCTCTGCACTGGATCCCATGCAACTTGGAGTGAACATTATTCTTGAGGGAAACTTATTCCAATGATCATAATCATCTTCTTCCAATGATTTATGATATCATTACACACAATATATATTGTAGAACGATGATTTCCAATCCATAAATCCCTCTGTCATTTAACCCATCAAGTTTTGCAAAAATAATAATAACACAAATTCTTAAAATTTCATCTTCAAAGACCTGATTGTATCTCTCAGACAATTTTGAATTTTTTAAATCCGCTGTCATGTAAGATAATACATCAAATTGGGAAGTGGGTTTTCGACTGTTTTGTATGATTCATCTCAGATTGATCAGAAAGTCTCCACAAAATGTTTCTGCTGAAAAGAGACAGAAATTGTGCATATTGACTTGCTCTTTATTTCGCCTTGAATTGGATAAAGACTCCTCACTCACCGAGGTCATGTATAAATTTAGATCATTCTCCTCTATAATTATCAACACCCTTTCCTTTCCCATGTTGAAGTTGGATGTCCTTTTGATTCGATATACCATTCGAATGGATATTGATGCCATTGCTTCAAGTTTATTGCTCAATACGTCAAGATCATGTAGGATTTAACTTGTGTGGGAAAAACAAAGCTCAATGATGCCCTTTATTTGATACCATGTTATTGTTTCGGAAATAAATAAATATTCTTGAAGTTTAAAGTTTTAAATCACAATTATAGTGCAAATAGATCTCATTAATAATCGAAAGAGACAAATAAATCAAACCATAGAACACATTATGTACCCTCGAAAAACCGTATTAGAGGAAATTTCGGGTCTAAAATGGGCCTTATAAGAAAACGAGCCAACAATAAATTATTGTGAGTTGGAATTCAAGAACCAATAGAATTTCAATAAAATGAGTCAACCATAATGGTTGACTTGATATATTTGTCATAACAAACTAATTTTTTTGTTTGTATTTTAAACATATACCCTTTTGTTTTTACTTAAATTCGAGCGAGAGGGCTTGTTAGATGTACAATTTAATTATGCATCCAATGAGCCCTCTCGCTTCAAATTTTAGTAAAAAAAAAGGAGATGTGTTGCAAATACGAACAAAAATGTAGGCTTTTTCTTTCTTCCTCAGAAATTAATAAATATTATTTTATTATTTTAACTATTTTATTATTTTCCTTAGGAGGCTCATTTTAGACCTCAAATTTCCTCTAATTCCTACACTAATCTAGAGAATAAAAATCCTACCAAAAAATATTAGATAATGATAGGTAATCAACAGAGAATGATTACAACACAATAGAAAATTTCCTCGAACAAAGAGCACAATAGAGTAGAGATAATATGGAACCTTTTACTGGTATTTCCAAGTGCATAAGAGTTTAGTAACAAGACAAATTCAGTGATACAAAGAAGGTAGTGAATATTTATATGCTTTTGTGCACTGGTAACACTTGTTAACACTGTAAACATTGTTACACCTTTTACTTTGCACCCTGTTGTAGTGGGGATTTATGCCCTACTACGTGCAAAATCACCTGCCCTAGAAAAACTGTATCATAGGGTAGAGTTCATGGTGTGAAGTGTGTTTGAACCTCAAATTCTGATAACAACCAACAACGAAAAAGAACAAAATAGTTTATGATTTTTATTTTATTATCTAACTAACAAAAAGAAACAACAATAGGAATACCCTTTTTTGAAGTGGGCCACTACAACCATCTAAAAAAATGGTCCACTGGCTCCATGGTATGGGTCTCGAGTCTTCTCCACTAGTGGTTGTAAAATAGGGGGAATTGATCTAAATGGGTATGGAGAAAGGTCAACATATACCATGGGAACGATATGGTGAAATGTGATGATAATGGTGAAAGGTTCAAGAGTGAATGAATGAATGAAAAAAGTGGTTTTGGTGAGACCTTCACAATGTCTTTATAGGATGGTACAAGGTTTTTTGACCCATGTTATTTTATTGTGCATGGTATTTATCTAAGGTTTTTGACTCGTTCTTATTATTAGGGTTTTTTTTCCTTTTGGAGAGAATGGGGATAAATCACAATAAATGCTCAACTTCCCTTCATGTATGGAGAAGTAATAATAATGTTTTTGACCATAATTGGTGTATTTTTAGTTGTGAAGGTAAAAATTGAAGAAATAATGGTGGGAATATGATGTATAATTATGTTTTGGACCATAAAGAGCCAGGAGAACTGTCACATGCCCCAATTTTGCAAAAAACAATTTTATATTATTTGAGGACAATATGTTAAGTTTTATGCTAAGTTGTAATTCATGACTCAGCAGGGTCAAGGATAATTAATGTAAATTCTAAATATTTTATTTATAAATAAATAAAGGAGGAGACAACAACTTAGGAGAGCTGTTAAAAGAGTGTTTATTGGTCAAATTGGTGGAGGAGACTGGGCAGAGAGCAAACTGACATGTGGCAGCATCCTTAAACCACTTCCAACTATTGTAGGTGGCAACCTCCCTACATTTGGCTTCATGATTCCCCAAGAAAGTGGAATTAGAGCAGGTGGCTCAATTAATGACAACTGACCCAAAAGATCTAGGCAATCTTTACAAAAGTTCCCATTGAGGAGAGCTAAGGCTGCTCATTCTAGAGAAGTGATCATTCACGTTGAATGAATGTACTTCAGAGAAGTTCAATGGAAGGGAAAATTAGAAAGTTTTGAGGGGATAACCGGTGATTGATCTAGTTGCAACTTTTATGCTGAAGATCATACTACTGAGAGCAGAGTGTTTATTGAGATATTGAACTAGTTAGTTGACAGAGGATTCTATTGTTTGCATTATCTACCAGTTCTCAGCCAAGAAGACCAGGAACAGGCTCGGGGGTCGTGAGGAAGTGTTGTTTGAGTGCTCTCCATGAGATTGTTAAGGAGAAACGACCTCCTAACGCTGTTGTTGTCTGTCCTAAATAGGTTTGGTGTTAGTTTGTTTTGCTATGTTTGTTAAATAAATCTTAGTTCGACTCATATATGTGAATGTTATAGTCCAGTATGTGAAATGTTATAATTTAGTATTATTTTTAGATTGTTAAAGAAATGAAGTTGATTTAGAAAAGTAATGTGTTAGAATGAAAATAAATTTCTAGACTGTGTTTTTCCACACCTGGAAAACCAGGCCATACTCTAGCATAGTTAGAATATTTTAAGTAGATGAAAGGAAACTATAAGAGATTGAAAATAATATATAGGGTTATGTATCTGTAGATAGCAAAGTAATTTATTCAGTGTGTAAATTATTATGTAAAGAACAATGTTATGGTTATTTACGTTTATTGTTTAATGAGTTTAGCTAGGTAAAAATGTTGGAAAAGAAATAGTAGAACTATACCAGAGTTATAATAGTGTTATATACTAATTCAATAAAAATTACAGAAGATACACTGAAGTATCTAGAATAAGGTATTAACCACACTTAAAAATATTTCATCTTAAACTATTAATTAATACATCCTAGAATAGGATTATGTTTACAAACCTTTATCGATAAAAAGTAATCAAAGTTACAGAGTTAATGTTTTAATGCTTACATAACTATGAATCTTTAATAAGTTACATAACAGTAAACAAATGTAATTATAAA
This sequence comes from Pseudotsuga menziesii, assembly GCA_001517045.1. Taxonomy (NCBI): domain Eukaryota; kingdom Viridiplantae; phylum Streptophyta; class Pinopsida; order Pinales; family Pinaceae; genus Pseudotsuga; species Pseudotsuga menziesii. The sequence continues at coordinate 185,549 of LPNX010317647.1, read as the reverse complement.
TGTAAATAGTAAATAGAAATAAGCTAAGAAATAACCTAATCAGGGAATAATTATTTACGAGACAAGCTTATAACCTCTACAAGTTAAACCGCAGGGTTGAAACCCTAGTTCTTCATTTATCATTTTATAAACATATTCTTTAATAATAGAGTAAACAAATTAAATTAAAGACTATAAGTTATGCATTAGACTGGTTACAATCTTACTTCAAGAATTTAGAGTATAATTATAAATTCTTTTATTTTTAAAAATAATTTATAAACAAATTTATAACACCAATAATCTTGTAATAACGAATGATGGTAAACAAAAATGAATGATAAATCTATACAAGGGATCCTATCCAGAAAACCCTAGCTATTTTAACCTAACTGAAAAATATAAATCTATAGATTTTATTATTTGAACTGAGTTACAGTTTTTACAATAACATTGTTCATTTACAAAATAAGTCATTAACAATAAATTTATTTCACTGACATTGAAGAAGAATAATAACCCAATTTATAGTAATACCATTTTTAAAACAATGTATAAATTACTAGGGTATTCAAAACAGATATCAAGTTAAAAAGATGAAGACAAGAGAACCCGCATAATTTAAGAAACAAAGTATAAAATTACCAAGCCATAAGGCTGTAATTCTTGTTTACAAGTTAAGGAAGCTAGATACAAGTCACGACATAGAAGCCAGAGTTACCCTACAACAGGAAAGGGTTTTACTAACAAAGAAACTAAGTAACAACTGAAAACAAAGTATCTAAGAAATGGAGGAACTGAAGCCGAGCTTCTTTTCCAACGACAAACCCTTTTTCCCTTAACCATTGCAAGCATGTAGAATTCCATGTTTTAACCAGGGCTTATCCGTTGGTCTAGAGGTCAACCAGTGTTGGAGAGAATCCTTCCAATCCTGTTTACGAACTGTCACCTGCAAGAAAATGCAAAGATTATAGTTAAAAGCTGTATTTATAAAATTATTAAAACTATAACTTGGAATCTATAACGTCAATATGATAAAATCCTTACCTGAAGACAAAGGAATCTGGAGTCGAGGAGGAATTCGGACCAGTACGACGAACAACACACTTTGCAGAACAAACCCTCATGCTCTCCTGTGACAGAGGCAACGGGTTTCACATTCCAATTTCACCAATGATGGAGAAGGTTAAATGCTATGGCAAGGGCAATGCAAGGAACCAGCACTCAAAACCATGGACAGATTAACACCACTCTCACGATGGCACAGTTCCTGGAGAAAGAACCAAAATACGAGATGGGTATATCTCAACCCTCATGCAAAGAGTTACAGCACTTCACTACACACACAATGGAACTTAAAAACAAGAACAAGCGAGCCCTCATGGCCACGGAGAAACCAGATAGTGCAAATCCAAACCCTTGATGAAGAATGAGGAAGTTAGGGTTACATGGTAAGCTTTTAAAACATCCATTGCAAGGTGGAGGCTGCTCCATGTGCCCACCAAAATATTCAGTCAACACTGGGTTGAATGGTATAGTTTACACTGCATTGTCGAGAAACCAAATTATTACCCATAATTTAAATAGTCACTACAATGATAATGTAAGTTATAAAGTAAAAAAAACATATCATTGCAATAATAAACCATAAAGTCAATCTACGGTAAAGAACGATATATACAGCTTAGTCATAGGTTGCAGGTGTATAGGGTGGCAAGAAGGAGCCATGGGCACTTTGGCTTGTGGAAGAAGTGACAACTTACTGCTGTATAAGGAACTCCTTGTGCTTAGATTCTGATTCAATAGTCTTTTAGCTCCTGACAGTACTGGTCAAGCTATTCAGAACCAGTTCGCTTGAATCACCTCATTGATAGAGGCTGGCAAAATGGATCAGGATGGTGAAAACGCGGGGATTATGGACATCAAAAAGAACTTAAGGATATTGTATGAACTGCTCTCCATCAGCGTTATGGATAACAGAGAGATGTCTCAGGAGGTGAAAAAAATGGGAGACACAGTTAGCTATACCTCACTCCAGATCAGCAATCACGATGCACGCATCGATGAAAACGAAAGCAATCTTCGTGAAATAATGGGGAAAGTCGACAGGATTCAAGAGGACCTTTAGCGCTTCATATCCATGCACCAGAGCAACAGATTCAATGGAGCCACTAATGATGACATGCTTCCAATGGAGGAGGAATCAGTCGTCCAGCCAAGAAACCTAAGAGGAAATCATTAGCCTTCCTTTGTCTAGCTTTGAATGAATGTTTTTCTGTCTATTTTTATGTAATCAGTATGTAAGGGTTTATACAACCCATGGCTATAAATGTTTTGAACAAACTCATTTTGAAGTGTTTTGGGAAACACGGTGGATAGTCCCTTTTTGCAGCTCTTTTGCTTTGCACAGATACTCTGGATCACCATGTATGCAATGAATGGTTGTGCACAACTAACTTTTATATATTCCCCCCTTTATAGTTTCTGTTAAAAAAAAAAGAATGAGATATATATTGTATCGTTAAACCTTATATTATGAAAACCTTGGAATCTTCGTTAGTAAAATAACTATGGAAAGATCATTAGTATAGTAAAGGCCTTTGAACATGAGTCGATAGTACTACTATTGACCATTTTATACCAACATAACGATGCATGACTAAGTTGTTAGAACTAGTTTTATGTAAACACTAATTGGTAAGAAATTAGTTTATAAATAAACAATGTGTATATAAAAATAAATAGTATTTAACCCTGGAATAACTCTTACATTTATAGATATAGTCTCTAGTGCCTTGGTATAAGTTAAACTTCTTAGAAGTTGGTGATCTTTTGGGTCTTCATAAGGAACCAAAACTCTAAATGAATCAAACCAATGTTAGATTAGACTTAAGAATGAAGATAGTAAGACTGTCTAGGATTAAAGCTAGTATCACTTATTACTATTAATAAATGATATGGTAATGAAATCTTGCTACAATACTTCTGGCATGAAGAAACTTGGAAGATCTAAATCGTAACTTGACAACTTTTGTCCAAGTGAACATTTATGTCTATAATACAATAATAAGATGATAAATTTCCTCTACTAGAGCATGACTAAAGGTAGAGCTAAGGGTTCTAATGTAAGGTTGTTCTTGGAAGGCCTTAGATTTATTTCCATGCTTATAAGCTGTGTTTTATATTCTAGAAATAACAACAGCAGTAAACTCTTATTTCAGCAAAAGTGTTGTTATACTAAATCATGAGCTCTATGTAGAACTTGTAAGTAACTTAACTTATAGCTGGAAAGAAGAATTTTCTGAAGTAGAAGTCATTCTAATGAAAGACATTGAGTATGGCAAGGTTATTGGTCTTTATGACATAAACTTAAAATATTGTCTTAAATGAAAAATAAATAAAGAAAAGTTACTTTACCTCATAGTATCCTTGATCACTAATAATCAATTTTTACTCTAGCATTTTATATATGCTAAAGAAGTACATCTGGATTTAACGCTTTAACAAACTCCTACTTGTTCAAAAATTTACCTATTTAACTTGTAAGATCCAGATTTCTAGCTAAGTTAGCAATTGCTAAGTAAGCCCCAGTTAGAACATAACATCACCTGCTTGACAAATCAAATCATCAGTATAACTAGAAGTAACTGAATGCAGATCATATACATAACATATCAAAATTAATGCGGTATTAGTTTTTATGTGTTTGAAGTTAATCATTACTTTTGTTAACTGATTCATTTTTCCACTAGCCGCCAGGTAGTTATCAAACTATGACTATAGACAATTTATGTTACATTAAAACAAATTAATTTTTTGTGAAAATTTGGGGTTTTGACACGAAATTTTTTTTTGTTAACAGATTTTCGCTTGATGTGTAAGGGTAGGAGCTCATCCTATGGTCGATAGACATCATAGGATCAAGGAAAAATAATGAAAATGGTGGATAGATCGGAGAGGACTGCGGAGGAGTGGAGTCTTCCTCATTCAAATTGTAGTGGTTTTTGTTTTTTGTTTTTTTTTTTAAATGTATGAGGTACATATAATCTCACACATGTATTTGGACGAGGCAGGAATACCTATGCTCGTAGCTGTGTCTCAATATAAAAATGGTGATGAAGGATCAAATAATGGGAGTTGATCAATACATAGATACAACTGGTAGAACTTAATGATGTCCTCAATGGGATGCTAAATACATAAGCTGATCTGAAGAACTGGTACACATGAACAATGAAATTCTCATGAATTTCAATATCACAACAACTGATGCTCTGTTGAATATGAAGGCATACACATCTCTATGGACTCAATGATTGAGAGTTAGAATCTCTGAGGTATAATAAACAACATCAAGTATTTTAGATACATGGAAGCATGGAACTGAGGGGATTCAGAATAATGTCACCAACAGAGCCTAGAAATCACAAGGGACATGAAACTATATGGGCCCCAAAATAGACACACCAATGTGGTAGAGTCAGGTGACAACCAAGTTCTTCGACCAAATAATGAAGGAACCAATATCCTATACAAATCCCAATGGTGTGATAGTGTAGTTGAACTTGAGAATGTGAGACACAACCAACCTGAAGAAACTAAGGATTCCTTTCAAGTAGTCTAAGGAACTCATCAATGGACTTGATGAAAATAGGATACATGGACCTCTGGGTCTATCCTCTGGAATAGATGTATTGATGTCAACAGAGGGAGACCAAAAAATAACAAGGAAATGTGGTTTCCTTCATCGAACACAAAGAGGAACAAGGATAGATGTGGGACAGTTAGGGTACTGGGATACTGAAAGGGGAACATGGGTAGGGGAGTATGGATGACTCAAAACCTCGTTTGTTCAAAGTATGACGACTCGGATGACCTGAAAGAAAATGATACTCACTCATGGATAAGGGATCATTGCTTAATCTCAAGAGATGACTGTAATGGGAGATACTTGGGCAGTTACTAGACTAGTGATATTTAGGGGATCGAAGGGAGACTCATCGTATATTACTCTAAACAAAGGAGAACCAATGGGGAAATGTTTTCATAGTGTGAGACCATATGAAATATGTGTGGGCTCCTAGAGACACCATTTGGGGCCTTCTTCATAGTTTAAGGAGCACAAAGAAGGGATATAAGTATGCTTAATATAATACTATCTCATGGATTTTTGTCGAGCTCGAGACAGTAATGCTCGATGGTGTTTTAATGTTAAGAGAGTATGAAAATAGTAAGAAGAATCCAATGGTCATCTTTTTCATATAGTAGTATCCTAAGTCTGAATAGGAATAAAAGTGTACAAAGGATATCTCTCCCATCCGAAAGGGGCAGAGAGACTTTTTTCAATAGTTAGTCAAACCTAGCGAAAAAAGGTTAAACCTATACTGATTGGACGATCATTCAAAGACTTTTATGACAATAAATGAAACCAAGTTTGCTCGATGATCTTTTCTTTATGAGAGCGATGGAAAAGAGCTTAAATATAACACATAAATGATATTTTCATAGAGTGTGGTCCCAATGTACGATAAATCATAAAAGGATACAAAGGGAAACGTTCCTAGTGGTGTAATGTCCCTGAAATCCATAAAAAAATCATAGGCTAATAAACTGCTAGATATTAAGGACATCTTCATTTTTACTGGAGAATAAAAAAATACGTTCGAATAACTAAGCCTAAGTTTTGTCTGTTGTTTTCTTTCTGTGTTTTTCCCATATGATGATGATGTATACATATTACTATTCTACACTTTGATGCGCTTGTAATTTAATTTCCGTGTCTATCTTATTTATTGAAACTGTCGATACTTACTCAGTTTTATGTCTTACTTTCATTTTACGTGTATTTAATTATTTATTTTTCATTAAGAAGAGGCTAACTTACTTCTTTATGTCAAGGGGTGGAGCAGCGGGGTTATGCCCCTTAAAGGTCCACTTATAAAGGTAAGCTTCCTATGGTAGGGGGTTTACATAGTTCATTATGAACTAATTCATGTGTCTGTATTCTTCTGGAGGTGACTTGACTGTGAAGCTATCCTTGTGAACATGGTGAAACAAGGTCCTAACACTTACAACAATATATACTTATGAAATGCTAAGTTATGCTCAAACTATAGCAAAATAGGGTTCTAAGGCTAAAATGTCACAATACATACTTGTAAAGCTAAGACAAGGGGTTTATACTATATGCATGCATGGTTGTAAAAACTATGGTGATGAAGGTTTAAAACCTTGTTTGTAAGTCTTTTATGCTTCATACAATAATGTGGAGGGTTTAAGAATATGGTAGAGGGAAGTAATGTGATGGTAAGGATTGTGAAGCCAAAGTATAGGCTTGTGGTTTTTCAACTGCATGAAAGTGGTGGCCATGTTATTGCATTGAATGTACCTCATATTGCGTAAGATAACTGCCTTATGCACTTTGTTAGGGTTTCAATGGTAATTATTTTGGTATTTGTTTTGGTTTTGGGAGGAGGTCTCACGCTCCAGGTGGGAGTTGTGCATACCATGTAGATAAACTAGTTTTATCATGAAAGTGTTTCACATGTATGCCAAGCTCATCGTGGTTCCATTTTAAACATGGGTTTGGATTTATCGTGTCTGCCTACTTATAACAATTTCTTTGGTTTCATTGTTTTGAAGGTTGGGTAAAATGGGTACTCTATGTTTGAAAGGAAGAGATTTTGGGTTTCCTATGCAACCATCCCAGGTAAGCCCCATGAAATAGAAAAGCGTTGGTACCCAATGCTGAACTTGCTGTGTTATTATGTGGTTTCTATTCTGGGTCCATGAGATGTCTCGTCGTAATGTTTAAGCTAATCACTTGTTGGTTTGGGATTTGGGGATTATCCAAAGCATTTGGGAACTTTTTAAATGTGACTATGTAAATTCCTTTGTATGGATCTGTAATGTAAATGTGATGTATAGACTGTTAATAGTGACTTGGCTCTATGTTTTGGTTTAAAATTAGACTTATATAATGGATTTTTAGTTTAAATGAATCTTATTGGGTTTTTGTTATGTTTGAATATGGATTTGTAATTTTAATATGTGTTTATAAATGCTACAATTCCATTTCTATACAATGGCACTTACGATGGCATGGTTTTCGATAATTTATACAAATGGTGGAATTTTGGTTTAGTTGATGCGTCTATCGATAAGGAGTTTTCTATTTTTGATTTAAATGATTGGCTCATCTTCCACAAGAATTTGTAAGGACTTAGCCCTAGGTCTTCAGTATGTAACGCATCCTATGTAGATGTGGTTTAAATTTCTTGGAACGATTTATGTCTGTATATTTTTTTCTAAGGGAAAGAGCCTAACTATGTCTGTAAGTTTAGATGCGGTGTATTAATAAATTATGGGAATCCTATAAGGGATAACCCTACGTCAATAACACAACCTGTGTAATGTGTTGAACATTTTAGCTTTCACTTACATGATTCGATCTTGGGTTCATATGGTTTGGTTTATTAAAAATATCCCAGCTGAGTTCTATGTGTCTCGAAACTGGGTCAAATTCTTTCCTCAGTTTTTTAGGTTTAAAAGTTTTGTAGTTTAATTTATTTGCTCACATTTGTTGTTATAAAGTTTGGGTTTAATGGATTCGACCTTGGGTCGCATGGATACTCTGACTGTGATAATGGTTTCTGAATTTTTTTTGTTATTATGTATTATGTGGTGATTATTGTGTTATTCTTTAACTCCATCAACACAATGCATATGGGAATGAAACTTTTTTTGGATTTGGAGTTTACTTGTTTACCATAATTTATTTATTTATTAATTATATTAACCTTGGGACATAGATTAACATGTGTTTTTTACCACAGGGTTTAAATAGTAGAATTTTGTTTAAGATTTATTTTAATTTATAATAAGGTCTATAACCTATGCAAGTTATTTATGAAAATATACTTAGGGTTTTAGTTTTAATACAAAAAATGTTCACAGAGATTCAATGATTAGTCTTATCTAGAAACTAGGGTTTAGAGCTTAGTTTAGATTGTTTGACATCAACCTTCTAAAAACTGTTTACATATAATGCTAAGGAAATTTCAACTTTAAAACTTACCTAAGAATTTAAAGGCTGAGTTTTAATTTAAATAAATGAAACAACCTGCAACATGTAAATTAACCCTAGAAATTATCTAAGACAATACACGTTGAGTTTCATATTTAAAGAAATGAAATCAATCTGAACCATGCATTCAAATTGTAGATATTTAATCCATAACATAATGATTATAAGTAAAAACTATAAACTTGATTTATAGATTGAGAATGTAGAAACCTAATACATGCAACTCTTCAACTTGTTTAATCGCACAAAACCCTGCACACTTGAACACACAAAATTAATAAAAACCAGATATCTCTGACCTTAGATATGTTAACCAGATAACTTCAGAACTCCAGCGTTCCTTCGAACCATGACCCGAAACCATTCATGATTATAGTCAATATCCCCCCAAGATGGCTCCAACACGCAAGTAGTCTAGAGCTCCTAAAGGTGGGGCTTCTCCTATTTGGAATATTAGGTTATGTATAAGATTGCTTGGATTTTGGAAAATGTTCTCCAAAATTACATAGGAAAATAATAATGATCAGATCCCTAAGCCTTCCCTTGGCTTGGGTATTTATAGAAAATATTTAGGAAAAAGGGAAGTTGTTTTAAAACTTCAGTTACATCAAGAATCCATTATTTTCTTGAAAAATAATCTTTAATTTATTTATGTCAATTTAATAATTTTTTTGCTTAACTTAGGAACTCTTTTACTAGTTCCTAATTTGACTCTTTAGGATTAAATATTTATTTAATCATTTTAGTAAATAATAAATACATAGACTCTTTATTCTTTATTTTATAGTTATCCTCATTCTTTTTATTTAATAAATATAATTATTTTTTATTTGTAATATATGTGAACTATATATATTCTTGTTAACATATATTTATGCATCATGTAACGTGATCTCATTTACCTGATGTTTTTGTTAGCTTATACTATTTATTTTATCAATGCCTGGGGTAGGGTTGGAAACTAAGTTAGGAAGCTCTAGATCCTCCTTGCATGTTGGATTACCCTGTGTATCATGGAATTTCTTCAGCAATTGATGAGAAGTAGATTCAAAATTTCATTTAATCAACTTAAAAATAAGTGATATGAGGTCAGCAATTTTCAAAGTCATTCTCACTCAACACAATTAATTTCAGTAAATCCTAGCATTATTCATAGCCGAAGATCAAAGCTAAAAATTAGAAATTACACTTAGTACAATTTGAGAGCCTATCAGTCAACACTAATGCTAGCATGTACTTGTATAATACACCTAGGGATACAATGGCCAAGGATCTGATTCTCAAGAGATTATGCTCAATTCCAATTTGGAATGCTCTAGGGATTATGCCCAGCACTTCCAATTCTTATAATTCATTATCTCTAGAGCTTATGCTCAACAAAAAATATCATAACTCATGTGATACATATCTTGCACTCAACACAAAATATAATCACTCATGTGCTCCAGAGGTTACACTCAACAAAAAATCTCATCACTTATGTGCTTCAGGGTCCATGCCCAACACATTATAGAAATCAATCATGAATTTTGTTTTATGTACATTTTATCATAATAATCATATCAGTATATGCATACTTACATAATAATAAATCCAATACGTCGTACCACGATAATACTCCTTGTTCATCAAGGTCCACACCCAACATATACAAGTTAATAAAAAATATGCATTGTCTTACTCCCAATTGTCTAAAAAATCAACATCACTCATGTGCAGTGGGACATACACCCGATATACAAGCATAAACATCAAAGTAACTCATATGCAATGGGACTCATGCCCATTATAGTTAAGGTCAAAATTTGGGATATTACATGCTTCCTCGCTTAGAACAACATTGTTCCAGTGTTCTAGGGACTAGGAATGAAGTCATGAAATAAGGTGGGGTAAGCCTTTCTCATGGTGGCTTCATTCTCCCAAGTGGCCTCATCAACTCCAAAGTTATTCCATTTCACTTTCAGCTCGACTATTGTTTACTTACTTAGTTGTACATCTCTTTTGTACAAAATATAAAGGGGTTTAATTACAAACTCCCCTTCAGGTTCCACCTTTAACAGGGGCCAATCAATAACATGTTTAGTGTCACATACATATTTCTTCAATAAAGATGTGTAAAAAATTTTATGAACCTTTATTTGAGAAGGTAAAGATAATTCATATGCCATTGTCCCTCTCTTTACCAGTATCTCGAAGGGCCCGCAAAATCTTGCTGCCAAATTTCTGCATCTTCCCAAGCTCAATGAGCTTATGTTTTCTTTTAATTTTAAGTAAACATGTTCACCGATGTTCATCGATGACCTCCCACTTCTAGTCTGAAATGGGTAAAGGTTGTAGTAATCCTGAAGAATGTTGGTGCTCAGCCTTGACCAGCTTAAATTCTTGACATTTTGTGAGGAAAAACACTATGTGAGCCTTTAACTTATGTCAAAAAAGTGTTTGTGTTGGGCACTAGGGCAGACCCGGGTTCTTATACTTTTATCTTCGCATCAACAAACAGACCCACAGTGTTGGCCCTTTCGGCAACAACCTACGAACAGGTTGCAGTCTCACCCGAAACAACTATGGGGTGCTGCAGAATTAGGTTTCTACAGGCAAAAGATGGATATTATTGTACCTTTATCCTTAACAAATAATAATAATGTAATACAGAGCTTCGACATTCACTTAAAAACCTTCGTAGTATATATAAAAAGACAATTCTTGCTCAACCCTTAACTAGGAATTCACAGTGAAGTTAATACTTAGCGATTTATCTTATCTTATCATTCATCTACTTCTCAATTGCATAAAAACATAATAGAAACACAATAAAAAGAACCACCACAACACAAGATATACGTGGTTCACCCCCAGGGTAGGGGCTACCTCCACAGAACTGCGTTTATATTCAACAATTTACAAATAACACAGTTCTGATCTGCGCACTTAGCTGCAGATCTTCTCAACAACCCAAAACTGTGCACTTAGCTGCAAAATATTTCTTCTGAAACCCTCTATGCACTCAGCTGTAGAGGTCATCCATGCACTCAGCTGGGACTTAACCTTAAACCCAAAAAAATACCTTAGCGTCTTTGCATCACATCATCATAACACAAAAATATTCTTACAAATTTCCCTTGACTCCTTTACATAAGTGCCTATTTATACAATTGCACTATTACAATACCATGGGATAAAACCATGGGATTAAAAACCATGGGCTTAAAAACCATGGGTTCCTAAAACCCGGGGGTCATTTACAAAAGGAGGGGCTTCGACCCAACCCCGAAACCCCTAATACTATTTTGGACCACAACTCCGCTTACAAGCTTCACACCAAAACCACAGAGTTGCCAAAAATTAAGGACCTTCGAGGTCCAAACCCCAATAGGCCCCTAAGACTCACCAGTGTTCCGTCCCTGGACACTCTGCTGCTTTTCGGGTGCAAGAATATTGTTGGCGAATATACTAAACCACTTGTTGAGGTTGTGCATGATATCTTCAGCTCCTTGCTCTTTCTCCACTATCTCTTGCAATGTTTTTACAGATGCTTCATTGGCCTTTTCCTATGCAAACGCATCATACTCCTTCAAGACTTTGAGCTCGTTGTCTGTAGCAGTGCTCAACTCCAAGGCTTCGTTAATGAGGGGCTGCACAAGTCTCAATAATAGTGTTTCTTTTCTTTTGCAAGACTCAATTTCTTACTGGATCTCATTACTATGGTTTACCTTAAGCATCTTTTGCATAGGAGGCAATGTCTTAATTTCTACTTTTACTGCATCCAGCTCTGACTATCGCTGCTTGATGGTTTCTTGCAAATTTTCTACTCTTGGGTTGTCCTGGAAATTTTCTCAAGCCTCGACACTTTCGTCTAGCAGCTTTGATGCAATACTGACAAGATCTGAGATCTTTTTTGCTGGGGCCTAAATATCTCTGTGACGTTGTTCCCTAACCTCTGGTGGACTCTCAGGAATGAGGCGAAGCTGTAGCTCCGCAATCTGGGCCTCATGTTCTGCTTTCATCTTCTCTATCTGGATTCTAGATTGTTGTGCATAGTCTTTGAGATTTAGTATTCTTTGCTCTGGTTCTTTTTCAGCCTGCATGTTGAAGTTAGAGAGACTTCGACACGCCTCATCCAACACTCACGCTAGTGTAGCCTCCTTGTTTTCTTCTTCTCTCTTCTTCTACTCAGCTTCTTTCAACTGTGCTTTGAGGCTCTCACTCTGGTTTGTGGTATTCTCTAGCTACATGTGTGTGTAGTTGTCTCGTTCTCGGATCTCGTTCATGAGTGCCAATTAACAAAAATGCAGCTCCGACATAGACAACTTAGTGTAATCTATCTCAACTATCATGCTCATCTGCGATCGAGATGCTGCGTCAGTTATTATAAGGGCTGCACTCGGTACTTGTCCTCTGTTGTTTCTAGCTGGCCACTGTCTAGTATCTGGCTGCGCACCTACTAGGGCACTGCTTGCTGCAGCTCCAGCTGCTGTTCTTTCCACTAACTCCTTAAGTTTTGTAATTCATTGTGCTACGCCAGCAAGCACATCAAGATTTTTAGCTTCAAACTCTACCAATTTTCTTGATAATACCTTTGTAGACTTCGTCAGAGCCTGATCAAGCTCATCCATCATCAAATTGGGATCTTTGATGATATTCTTAACCTTCGACACATTAGTTTTCTTTCTGGGCTAAGATTTAGTAACTTCCTCCACTTCTGGGGACTTGTGCTTATCTGGGAGACTAGGGTCTGAACTGGTCTTGACTGATTCTTCTTCTTCTTCATAAAATCTATCATCTCCACCATGGTCACCTTCGCTCTGTTGTGACTCATCTTGTTCTTCACTCTCTTCTAGTGGGTCATTCTGTTGTGGCTTACTAGGACCTGTGCCCACATCTGTTACTGGAGGGACTAGTATTTTGGTCCTTGTTCCTGCATCCTTCACCCATTCAGCCGGCCACTGCTGAACTACTGCGAGGATGTATTCCTGGTTCACCATGTATGGTAACTTCCACCATGTATGTTTGTTATCTGCGTGGGCTTGGATGAAGACATTATGCATGTCAGCCTTGAAATCGGCCACTCCAGTATACTGAGAAAATAGCTCATTACTGAGCCACGACGTTTTCAGGATCTCATATGTAATATTCATCGAATAGAAGGCGAACACATAGTTCATCATCTGCTGCAAGGCTTTATCTTGTGATACCCAAAGAGATGCATTCCTTGCTGTGCCAGGCATCTCCGGAGGCACATCAACAAACTGTGCCTCGGTAGGTTCTCTCCATCCTACCAGTGCAATAAGCACTAACAACCATGAGTAATGAAAGGCTCTACCTTTATCCTATGCATCGCGGACATCTATGAGGAATTCTCTAGTAATTTACTCTATCCATTTGTAACTGTAGCCTTCGACATAGTTCACAACAATACTGACAATTGGGGCAGGTACTTCATTAGGTCTGCACTTCTGCATTAGTTTGCATGCTAGGATCTCTGCGGCAAAGTGAATGTTGTGGTGCTGAATAGTCGAGGTTTGATACCCTTGATTTCCCTTTATCAAACCAATGCGGTCCTTCATGTGCTATGCTAGCTTTGTATCTTCATGCTTTCCAACAAATTCAATCCTAGGATCAGGCCCTTCTTTTGGCAAGCCTGTAATCCTATGAATCATCTCTCCATTAATAGCAATTTTCTAGTTTCCTATCCATAGGTGCTCGTCATGCACCAACGCCAATAACTGCTTGACCACCACGGTAACCTACGTGCTGCGACCAAAGTGGGGCACATTCAACATCTTCAACAAGCCAGCTTGCTCCAAGCCAGTAGCCCCCTGCTTTACTTCAAGCAACATCGTTCCAACCTCTGGATAATGGACGAAGTGCAAGTATTTCCCAAGTACAAAATTTGGAAACTTCCCACGATCATTCATATCATGGTATGCATACTTGAGCTGGTCTAATCTTCATGTCATCGTTCCGACCAACTTCACACCCTGTGGCAGCAAAGGGGTCCGCAACGTGAACTTGGTTGTCCACCAAGGTGGCTAAACTCCTGGTCGAACAGGCGAGAGATATGGTGGACATTGCAGTGCAATGTTCTCATCCTCACTGAATTCTTTGAAATCTTCAAGTGGGATTTCTGCCATACCAATAGGATTCATCATGGGATCCTTCGGTGTCTTTCCTGATGGCTTGTGCCTTTCTTCGTTTCGCTTAGAGGGAACTTCTACCTTAAAATTCTTCTTGTTAGATTGTGTCTGCATCAGTTGATTCAGTGCTAGGGGAGTCTCTTCACGAGGTGCAGATGCAGGTGGGTTTCTCATAAGGTTCTGCAGACCCCTCTCTCTAAATTCTCTCAACAATTGCGGGACTTCGCAATCAATTGACATGGACTCAACTCAAGAAAATGCGTAATGCAAAATTCGCAGGCCTGGGTGTCTTCTTATAGAATCCAATGAACAAATCTATCATAACTATGCATTAAAGACACCAAATCTGACCAAGCAGTGGTAGATCTAGTCCAAACGGTGCTAGATTTCCCAAAATCTCATCATTACAGGCAGTTGATGCAGTTAACGTACCGGTGCCGCCAAATCTGATTTTTTCCCAATGGTCGCATTTTAAGCTTCAACACACCTTTAGTCTTTGGCACAACCAATAACTTTGGCTTCACCATAGTAAGGATCTTCGACACAATATAGACCTTAGACACATCCTGACACAAGCTCCGACCCACTACAGAATTTCTTCCACAACCTTCGACACTTCGTAAATTATCCAATAATCTATCGATGCTCTCTGAGAATAGCTTCATTATAGTCTAGTATCCAATTTCAACTATTCTTGGTACTTAGACTCTTCTTCTTGTTATTACTTTTGATCAGGTGGTATAGGCCCATCCCTGTACTTCTTTAATCTACTTCCATTCACCATGGAGGGCAACATTTCTCCATTCAATTTAGCTAACTAAACTGCACCACCATCGGTAACTTTTTGAACTATGTATGGTCCTTTCCAATGTGTCTTGAACTTACCTGGGAAATTCATGAATTTACTGTCGTACAAGAGCACAAGATCACCATTCTGAAAATGCTTCTTCTTAATGTGTCTATCATGCCATGCTTTTTTGCTAGCTTTCTGTACTTGTTGATGGAAACCTGCAATGAATCTGTCTTCTTCTAGTTCTAGTATCTTCACCACCCTTTCATTCAACATGGCTGGATCATCCATTTCTATGAAGGCAGATATCCTAAGGCTAGGGACAATGTACTCCATGGGCATAACTACTTCTTGTCCATATACCATCCTAGAAGGTGTGTGACCTGTTAACTTCTTGCAAGTGGTTCTATAAGCCTATAATACTACTAGAATTCTAAGATCCCAATCATTTTAGTTAACATTGCGAACCTTCGTCAGAGTGTGCTTGAGAATCTTGTTAAAGGCTTCGACAGTTCCATTTGCTTGAGGATGGTAGGCAATACTCTTCTGATGATATACTTGAAATTCTTCGGTTAATACTTCAATAGTCTTATTCAGAAAATGTGATCCTTGATCACTCATCAGAATTCTAGGACACCCAAACCTTCACAAGATATTATCAAATATGTACTTCGCAGCTGTAGCAGTGCTACAGTCTTTGACTGGTTGAGCTTCATCCCAACAAGTAAGGTAATCAGTTTCTGTAATAACGTATCTTGCTCCAGATTTCTTTACAGGGGGATTGATTGGTCTGACAAAATCAATAGCCCACTTGTCAAATGCTTGTAAAGTTACCTGTGGACCCCGAGGCATCTCATCCCTCCTGGATGGTTTGCCTATCCTCTGACAGATATCACAGCTGTGGCAATACTCTCTTGCATCCTTATGAATTGTAGGCCACCACAATCCAACTGTTAGAATCTTCTGTGCCATAGTTTTTCCTGCATAATGACCTCCTGGTACTCTAGAATGTGCTTCAGCTAAAATCAATGGATTTTCATGCTCCAGGACACATCTGCGCAGTATTTCATTTGGTCCCATCTTATATAGATATCCTGCTATCAAGGTAAATTCAGCTGCTCTAACCACCAGCTTCTTCTTCTGTTGTGTTGTCATCTTAGAGGGTACAAAACCTGTGGACAAGTACTGAACAATATCCTGAAAATAGTCATCAACCATCTGGATGGAAAACAACTTGGCATCAGGAATACCTTCGTCCAAACTAGTGGGCTGTTCTCCTGACTCGAGCCTCAACAAGTGGTCAGGCCCCAGGTTAAGTCTTATTGGCTTAACTATGATCTCAAAGTCATACTCCTAAAACAAAATCATCCATCTGCATATCCTTCCACCTAACACGGGCTTGTTAACCAAATACTTCAAAGCAGAATGGTCAGTGAACATCTTAAAATGAGATCCTAACAAATAATGTCAAAATTTCTACAAGGCATAAACCATAGCTAGACCTTCTTGTTCTATTGTAGTATAATTCTTTTCTGCTGTGGACAATTTTCTACTTGCGAAATCAATAGGGTGATCAATATTACCTTCACCTAATTGAGCCAATACTATAGCTAAAGCAATGGAAGATGCATCAACATGAACATGAAACTCCTTACTCCAGTCAGGGAATACTAAGATAGGGGCAGTTACTATCTTTTCTTTCAAAATATCCAACCTTTCCTGACATTCAGGTGTCCATTCAAACTTAATATCTTTCTTCAATTTCTTTTCCATAGGAGCTATAATCTGAGCATATTCTTTAATGAATTTCCTATAATATCCAGTATGACCAAGCGTAGTGCGAATTTTCTTAACAGACTTCGGAGGTGTCAAGTTCACAATAATGGCTATCTTCATAGGATCCACCATCAATCCTTACTTGCATACAATGTGACCTAGCAGAATTCCAAAAGGTGCACAAAAGAGACACTTTTTCAGGTTTAATGAAATCTGATGCTGTCTACACTTGTCCAGCATAAGTATTAAACTAGTTATATGATCCTTCAATAACCCAAAGATAGTCCAATCATCAAATTAAACTTCCAAGAACTTATGATTAAATTCCTTAAATTCAAATATGACTACTCTGGAAAACATAGCAGGTGCATTCTTCAATCCAAAGGGCATAACAGTATACTGAAAATATCCCATTTCTGTAGCGAAGGTTGTTTTATGTCGATCCTCTGGAGCAATTCTGATCTGATGGTAACCTGAAAATACATCAGTGAAAGAATACACTTCTTGAGCTCCAACATTTTCTAAAACTTCATTTGTAAAGGGAGTAGGAAAATGATCATGTAAATAGGCATCATTCAGCTTCCTCAGATCAACACAGATTCTGATTTCTCCCTTGGTCTTCTTTTCTTGTACCACCATAGGTCTGACCTATTTGGACTCTTCGACAGGCTCAATGATTTCTGTAGCGAGCATCTTATCTAGCTCCATCCTGGCCTTTTATTTATACTTAGGGTTCAGCCTATAAGGGCACTTCTTCACAGGATTCGCATCAGCTTTCAAAGGGATTTTTATCACTCCTATATCACCAAGGATACCTTTCATTTCTGAGAAATTCATCAGAAATAAGTCCTGATACTTATGGAGGAGTTCAGTCACTTTGCTCACCATTTCTTCATCCCAATAATCTCAAATGGCAGTGTACTTAGGCATTTCTTCTGATCCAATGTTTACTTTCCTTATCTTCAAGGGTTGAGTTACTTAAAGTGATTCGACTGCTGGTCCATGTACTTCACAATGTCGTTCTAACTCAGGAATATTAATGTTGCGAGGGTCCTCATGTTCATCAATGGCGAGGTTATAGCATTCTACTGCATTAGCTTCGTGGTCCTTCCAATTAGGTTGGTACTCAGCTATTTATTTATCATCAAACACCTTTGTATGGATCAACCTAATAGCTGCATCCAAAGCAGGGCAAACCTCAGTAATATAAAATGTGAGCACAAAACTATCAGCAAGGCTAACCCAACTTACAATACCATGGCAAAGCTCCACCTCCACATACAAGTTCTTTGCTACAGGTTCCAGAGTGTGTACAAACCTATGTACCCATTCTTCACAAGGTACATGCTTCCATGCTTCATAACACTGCTCCAAATGTTCTTGAGGGCTAGTCTTACCATTAAATCTACTTTGTACCTCCTGAGGTTGATCCATGAATCTCAGGAGAAGAAAGTTTTGACAGGCGCTCCAACTGTGAATATACTTTTATGACCATTCCACCATCTGGCAGCTATGGCTCTGAATACTGAATATAGAGTCACCATTTTTTGTGAATCTAGTACTCGCTCTAAGAATTGTTCAATAAAATCTTCTGGGTCTGTCAAGCCATCAAAAGTAGGTAATATTCTTGTCTGTGAGCCAACCCATGTGATAGACTTGGTAATTCTTGCACATCGATTTCCATGTAGCTCATAAAGGTGATCCTGCCAATTCTCTAGGCCTTCATTTGAATAAGTCATGCAAGAACTGTCACACTGCCAATCCATTATACCTTCAGCAGTAGGGTTAACATAGTCTTCTTATTTAGCTGTGATGTTGTAAATATGATCCAAAACATCCTGATCTTCATCTCTGACTGGCTCTGTATACCTTTCTCCTTGAGAAGGGTCCAACGGTACTATGACTCTCAAGCCTTTTCCTTCAAAAGTCATCTGTCTATGCTTAAGGTTGATTACTGCATCATTGTCTAGTGCAAATTCAATTCCTAGTAATGCTGGATAGGGGTTTCTATCATTAATTATTTCAATGACTTCAAAATCTGCTAAGGTATTGACTCCATCAATATCCACTGGTACACTAGGGAATCTTCCCAAGGGCACAATCTTCTACTGATTGGCTAATATCAACTATATAGGGGACCATTCAAGCATAGGTTTTCCCATTTGTTCCCATGTTTGATTAGTTAGGACATTCACTTCTGATCCCAGGTCTAAAATGATATCAGTCATGTGATAATCTCCTATCTAACCATGCAATCTCATTTCTCTTCCAGTCCTTCTAACTCTATTAATAGTTTTTCCTCTATCGAAACTTCGCTGAGGTTCGCAAGACGCAATAACTTTCTGTAACTCATTCAAAGCATTCTGATTTCTTAATAGCTTCATACAAATCTGTAAAAATGATGTTAGTGTACTTACTTGATCCGGCAAAGCTTCTTGAAACTGTAACTGCTATTGATGCTGTTGTGTAGTTGCTACTGATGTTCTTGGATCAACAAAGTATTTTTTAGCTTCCATAAATGTTCCTTTTTCTCTTCCAACATTGAAGGCTGGAATTTTCCGTGGGGTCTTACGGACCCGAGCCTCATTAGGCTGTTTCCCCTTATTTTGCATGTGTGTCGTAGTTCCACTCCTGGTAACAACGTTAATGGCTGGGACAGGTCTTTTCTCTACAACAATCATCTGAACATTTTGATTAGGAGTGCCATTTCTTTCTTGTATCTTTTCTATCAACTGTGGGCATTGCTCAATCACATGATCTACTGCTCTGCAATATTGACATGTCGTAGTTGGTTTCTGATAGTCTCTAGCTACATGTCCTGCCTAATTACAGTTATAGGAAATAGTCTGGCCCCATCCTCTTCCAGGAATACCACCATGACCATGACCTCTAAAATTACCTCGACCTGGTGTACCACCATGGTAACCATATCCATCACTTCCTTGTGTGTCGGTTTGTACCCTATAAGCATCATAGGTTCACTCTCTCATGAGATCAAAGCTACAACATTCGTCTTCGTTGTGTCCAACTGACTTACAGAACTTGCAGTAGGTATTTTGAGGTACTTGAACATATCTCTGCAGCAGATAGCAATCTTCAGGTTGATGCTGGCCAATTGTTCTACAGATCTCATAATATAGGACATTAGGGTTAAACGGGTTCGGTGCACCAATATTCAAATAATTTCTTAATGCAGGACATTGTTCTTTGTCATGACCTTCTATCTTACATCGTGTACACCAAACCTCTTCTCGAATAGATTTCCCTTTTTTCATGTCGCGAAGCTCCAAAGCCATTTCTACTAACTGTTCCTGTATCTGGGCTATCCTGGAGCTATCGCCAACAGGAGATGTTTCAAGTTTCATAGCAATTTCCAATGCCTCTTGCTGATCAACAACCTTCTGTTACATAAGTGGAGTCCTGATATGAGGAAATAGTGCTGTAATGAACCATTCTTTATGTTATTCTAGTCCAATAGTGAAACTAAATTGATCCAACAGAACCTTGAACCTTTGATCAAAGTCCCACACTGATTCTCCTCGCTTCTGCTGAATTTCTTTCAGTTCAGTTATACACCGTGACTCTGATTTAGGCTTCTTGAATTCTTTGATCATTTCTTTTTTAATATCATCCAAGGTATAGTTCTGAGTACTAGAAAAATTCATAAACCAGGTCAAATCTTGGTCTATGAAAGAGGTGACCAGCTGCGCTCTTATTGTATTTTGATCCATAATATTCTTAGCAGTCCAAATAGCTTCGCATAAGAACCAAAACCACTCTGGATCCTCTGATCCAGTTCCTTTAAAGATTGGAAGTTTGGTATCATCATTCACATGGGCCATAGGGAATCGAGGGGGGGGAGGAGGGGGAGGAGGAGGAGGAAGACTGGTAATAGGGGGGAGACTAGTAACAGGAGGAGGTGAACTTACTGAGGTAGACTGACCTGCAATAGAACTACTCAGGAAAGGGTTACTTTCAGACTGTGAGGGGTTCTTAGGGGTAACAGATATTCACTGCGGAGTTATAGGAGGATTTCCAACAAGAGGGGTTTCTTCAGATTCAGAGTCTTCTGGATTTAATGAGGTATAATTGGTGTTCTGGCCTAGGATATAGGATCTAGGGGTTCCCTTGTATCTTTTACCATTGCAAAGCAAACCACTTTGCTCATCAATGTCACTTTCACTTCCAAACATAGGTTAGTAGCAATAAATCTAGCAATCTGATTGGATAAGCAATATGCCTTTCTCAGCCAAGAGTATTTTAATTTTGAGACTTAATAAATTCAGGTACTTACCCCTTGGTCCTTTGAAAAAATGTCTTTCTACTTTGCTGAAATAAGTGTGTGTGTCGATGGCGAACTCTGTCACAAATGCTTCAAGGGTTCGTGTTGTCTAGAAGTCAACAACTCTTGATACCACATTGTTCACACTTTTCAACAGCTCTTGATACCACATTGTTCACACTTTTCAACAGCTTAAGTCTTTCTGGGGTGCAGTCCGGAGACTAATTTTCTTTGAAGTTTGTCTTTCTTTCTGTCAACCTCGATAACCACTGGTGAAATTCTATGTGGATACTAGCAAAGAAAATTTCATAAATATCAGTAAAAACATACCTTTGCAAGAAGTCGTCTGAGTTGCAACAAGGGTCCTTATTCTCTTGTTCAACAAATTTCAGATAAGTATCTCCAAGCCAGTCACTGATTTCTTTTACTATGGGCCTCGAAAATATATCCCTCCAGGTATGATGTAGATCCCTCTTGAAGTAGATACCTTTTCAACCGTCAATGGAACCAATTTTTTGGGCACTGGGGTAGACCCGAGTTCTTATACTTTTATCTTCGCAACAACAAATAGACCCATAGTGTTGGCCCTTTTGGAAACAACCTGCGAACAGGTTGCAGTCTCACCTGAAACAGCTATGGGGTGCTGTAGAATCAGGTTTCGGCAGACAAAAGAGGGACATTACTGTACCTTTAGCATTAGCAAAGAATAATCATGCAATACAGAGCTTCGACATTCACTTAAAAAGCTTCGCAGTATAGATAAAAAGACAATTCTTTCTCAACCCTTAACTGGGAATTCACAGTGAATTTAATACTTAGCAATTTATCTTATTTTATCATTCATATACTTATCAATTGAATAAAAACATAACATAAACACAATAAAAAGAACCACCACAACACAAGATATACATGGTTCACCCCCAGGGTAGGGGCTATGTCCACAGAACTGCGTTTATATTCAACAATTTACAAATAACACAGTTCTTATCTACGCACTCAGCTGCAGATCTTCTCAATATCCCAAAACTGTGCACTTAGCTGCAGAACCTTTCTTCCGAAACCCTCTATGCACTCAGTTGTAGAGGTCATCCGCGCACTTAGCTAGGACTTAACCTTAAACCCAAAAATATACCTTAGCTTCTTCGCATCACATCATCATAATACAAAAAGATTCTAAAAAATTGCCCTTGACTCCTTTACATAAGTGCCTATTTATACAAGTGCACTATTACAATACCATGGGCTTAAACCATTGGCTTAAAAACCATGGGTTCCCAAAACCTAGGGGTCATTTGCAAAAGGACGGGCTTCGACCCAACCCTGAAACCCCTAAGACTATTTTTGACCGCAACTCCGCTTACAAGCTTTGCACCAAAACCGCGGAGTTGCCAAAAATTAAGGACCTTCGAGGTCCAAACCCCAACAGTTTGCTTACTGTTGACATCATCTTTTCAAATCCCAGATGCGCTAAGTAGAGTTTCTGATGGAATTTCATTAGGATGTTGGACCTAATTTCCCCTCCCTCTAGAACATACAATCTCTGTTTGGAACATAATAGTCCAGTATTGTCTACCTTATACTATTTTTGTTGTTGAAACAACCTGTCCTCTTGGATATTTTTGAGGAATTCAACATATAAACAGTCAACTCTATTTTTTGTCCTGATCATATAATCCAAATCGGTTTGGCTTAAGGTTACCTCATATAACATAGGAGCTCGTTGACTTAAAGCATTGACAATTTTATTATGTTTTCCATTTATATGGTTTAATTAAAAATGGTACTCGCTAAGGAAGGAAAACCATCTGGACTTCTTGACATTTAGATCTATTTGGTCAAATAAATACTTCAGAGTCATGTTTTATTTCTTTAGAAGTAAATTCCTCCCCATGAGGTAGTTCCTCCACATCTTGAAGGCATGGATACTAGCTTCTATCTGAAGATCATGCGTGGGATAATTTTGGTTGTGATCCTTTAATTTACACGATTCATAACATATCATGCAATCATTCTGCATGAGGAAACCTCATTGAAATACATATCGGGATCTGAAATTCGTAGTATCGGTGCAGTAGCCAAAAGTTGTTTAAGCTTCTGAAAACATTCCTCGCACTTGGTCATCAACAATTTTTTTTTTCCTTCTTTTGTAAGGCAGTCATGGTATAGCAAATCCTTGAAAAGTTATTAATGAACTTTTGATAGTAACCCATTAATCCCAAAATGGCCTAATGTCCATGACATGGGTAGGGGTATGCCAATCCTCTATAGATTTAATATTTTTTGGGTCAACGACTATCCCCTTCTCGGATATGATGCGAACTAGCTGTTGTATCTGTGGTTTGTAAAAATCACACTTACTAAACTTAGCATAAATTTGGTGTTCCTGTAACACCCATAGTACTATGCAGAGATGGTCCTCATGTTCCACTTTACTCTTCGAGTAAAGTAGGATGTCGTCTATAAACACCAATACAAACTAATCTAGGCATTTACTAAATGTATTGTTCATCATACACAGAAAAGTTTTCGATGGATTGGTTAACAGAAAATGAATTACTACAAAATCGTAATGGTTGTATCACGTTCGAATGGATGTTGTAGGTATATCTTCATTGTGAATCCATACGTGATGGTATCCGGAATGTAGGTCGATATTTGAAAATATATTTTCTCCTACGACTTGATCAAACAGGTTATCGATCCTAGGGAGTGGGTAACGGTTCTTGATGGTCATGTTGTTAATTTGGTGGTAGTCGATGCACATTCACTTTGTACCATATTTATTATTTAGAAAAAGTATAGGTTCTCCCCAAGGGGGACACACTTGGTTGAATATAACCCTAATCAATCAAATCATGTAACTGCAACTTGAGATCCACCAATTCTTTTGTTCTCATGTGGTATGGGGCTTTCGAAGTCGATACTAACCTTGATTTTAGTTCTATGGAAAATTATAAGTCTCGTTTTGGTGGTAATCCTGGTATTTATTATAGAAATGCATCATTATACTCCATGAGAATTGGAAATTCCTTGATGTGTTGTTCTATCTCAACTTCTACATCCGAGATGTTTACTGCAAACAGTTTGTATCCCTTCCTTATACACTTCTTTGCTTATAAGGTGGATCTATGTCTAAAGAAAACTTTTTTAGGTATTCCTTGAATCTTTGTTTGATTCCCTTGGCTATTCCTGCACAAGATTGAATTGTTCAAACAATCGAGAATGACTGGTGTTGTTCCAACTTGTCAATGCCTATAAGTACATTGTATGATCCTAAGGGTAAGATATTCAAGTCTATTTTAGCAATTAAATCGTTCATGTTTACCTCACAGTATCTTACTAATTTTGAAACCTTTATTTTCAAACCATTGGTTAATTGTACCAGCCATGGTTTCTCATGCCTTACTTTGTCTTGTTTACATGTTTCAACAATTTTGGGTGATACATAGCTTTGGAAAGAACTAGGATCAATCAAGACTTAAATAGACGTGTTTGAAACCTTACCTTCTATTTTAACCATAGTTTCCTAATGGTCTGCTTGTCGACCATTAAGTACTGCATAGATCATCAGTGTACTACCCATGTTCTTTACGGTTGGGTTTGGCTGTAGATTGTGTAATACTCCACTAGTCTTGTTTGGAAAATATCTAGCATAATGGGGTCCTTAGCATTTCCAACAATAAACCTATAGTGGGGAATATTTGTCTCCTCCATTTGCTGCTAGTTGATTGTTATTTGGTGCAAGGAAAATATGGATTTGTACTTTTCTTGTTGAAGTTTATGTTGGCTGGAAAACTATTTTTCTATTGTTCTGTAGGGTGGTGGTTTAAAACCATGTTTGTGGTTGGTCCTAGACCTATCCTGACTTTTTTTTATTTTTTCCTTCCTAATCTATCCATGTTCATAACAAATCCTATCTTTGTGTAAGGTAGTTTCCAAAGTTTTGGGCATGTCAAACTCAATTCTCTTTGGAAAATCGGGAGGAATAAATCCCAAAAACTATAGTATCTTTACTTTTTTGACCTTTATGTAAGGAACACAATGTTATATATAAAAGAATATGTTAATAAATGCATCCATTACCATGGATCACATCCTTAAATTGTAAAATCCTTTCACCTTCTTGTCAAAGAATCTCTTAGACATGTATTTATCCTGAAATATTCTACGAAAATTACTCCATCTGATTTATTTTACTTCATCATTTTTGGTATGCTTTAGGTCTCTCCACCATATAGATGATTTTCCATTTAAATTATAGGCGAATAAATGGGATTTCACTTCAATATAGAATTTATGTACTCATAATTATTTTCTCATGCCTAGAAGCCATTCTTTAGCCTTCTCCCTGGTATTCATCTCTCCTTCATAGGTTGGGGCTTTTATCTTTTGAAATTCTCCTTGGAGGTTGTCATCATTTGTCTGCCTCTTTCTGCAAGGATAAAGTGAATTATCATTGAAAGTACTATGATAGTATATTTTTGGAAGATCAGGTGTGTAGATGTAAAGTAGCCTATGTAGATATGGTTTAAATTTTGTGGAACAATTTATGTTTGTATATTTGTTTGTAAGGGAAAGAGCCTACCTCTATTTGTAATTTTAGATGTGGCATATTAATAAATTATGGGAGGCCTATAAGGGATAAACCCTTCCTAAAAAATGCATCCTATATAATGTGTTGAATATTTTAGCTTTCCCTTACAAAATCTGATCCTAGGTTCATATGGTTTGGTTTATTAAAAATCTCCGAGCTGAGCTGTAAGCGATTCGAAACTACTTTGAATTCTTGGTAGGGTTTTAATGGTTTAAACATTTTGTAGTTTAAATGCGTTTCTCACATTTATGGTTATAAAGCTGGTGTTTAATGGATTCAACCTTGGGTCATGTGCATACTCTGATTATGATAATGGTTTCTGACTATTGTTTCATTATTATGTATTATGTGGTGATTATCATGTTATTCTTTAAATCCATCAATGTGATACGTATGGGAATGGATTTTACTTATTTACTATAATTTATTTATTTAATAATTATATTAACATTGGAACAAAGATCAGTATGTGTTTTCTTATCATAGCTTTTAAATAGTTAAATTTTGTTTAAGCTATGTTTTAATTTATAATAAGGTCTATGACATGTGCAAGTTCTTTATGAAAATATCATTAGGGTTTTAGTTTTAATAATAAAAATGTTGACAAAGATCTAGTGATTAGTTTTATCTAGAAACTAAGGTTTGGAGCTTAGTTTAGGATGTTTGACATCAATCATTTAAAAATTGTTTAAATATAATGCTAAGGGAATTTCAACTTTAAAACCTACCTAAGAATTTAAAGATTGAGTTTTAATTTAAACAAATGCCAAAACTTGCAACATTAAAATTAACCCTAGAAATTATCTAAGACATTACACGATGAGTTTCATATTTAAACAAATGAAATCAATCTGAAGCATGCCTTCAAATTGTAGATATTTAATCCAATGCATAATTATTATAAGTAAAACTTGTAAACTTGATTTATTAAACTTGAGAAGGTAGAAACCTCATACCTACAACTATGAATTTTTTTTAATGGAACAAAAACCTGCACACTCGAACACAAAGAATTAATGAAAACGAGATATCTCTGACCTTAGATCTGTTAACTGGATAACTTGGGAACTACCACGTTCCTCCCACCCATGATCCCAAATCGTTCCTAGTTCTAATCTATATTCACCCAAGTTCATTCCAACATGTAAGTAGTCTAGATCTCCTAAAGGTGAGATTTCTCCTATTTGGAATATCAAGTTCTGTATAAGATTTCTTGGATTTTGGAAAATGCTCTCCAAAATTACTTTGGAAAATAATGATGATCAAATCCCTAATCCTTCCCTTGCCTTGGGTCTTTATAAACAATCTCTATGAAAAGGGGGAGTTGTTTAAAAACTTTAGTTAGATCAAGAATCCATTAATTTCTTGAAAATAATATTTAATTGACTTATGTTGATTTAAAAAATATTTTTATTGACTTAGGAAGTCTTTTACTAGTTCCTAATTTGACTCTTTAGGATTGAATATTTATTTAATAATTTTAGTAAATAATAAATACATAGAATCATTAGTACAAAATGAAGAATTAGCTACTAGGTGACTCAAAATTCTAGTCATGACAAGTTTTTCAAGTGATTTCCTATGAAATATGAGCAATTTTAATTGACCCAACTATAAACGACTAAAATTAATGACTAAGTTAGTCACGAGTTAACAAATATGACTAGATAATAAGTGATAGAGTTAAAAATGACTAACATAAACGGCTAATTTAGCCACAACATAAAAATTGACTAGCTAGAAGAATATGAATTAGTCATTTATGTTAGTCACTTTTAATTGTGTCATGGAAAATTGCAAATTTGACAATGAAGTGTAAATTCTGTAAATTGTCTACCTTCTATTAGTAATATTGGTGTCGTGCACCTTGATCTTAATAGATCCAACAAATTATTTGCATGAATTTTCTCTTAACCATGTTTATCTCTGCTACACCATTGAATTAGAAAACTTGATTAAGCGTGTTCCAAAGGAAAATCAGGTTCCTATGTCAATTACGAATTAGGTACTAGAACCAGTACCATATCGATATCTAGCTAGAAGCATCATATACCTACATACCATCGTAGACCTACAACCCCTTGAGAACTGGCCATTCAAATGTGCCTCCTCCATGTAGAATTACCAAATGCATTAAATGCATGGCCAAAAAAACTTGTCAACGTTGGATTTGTGGGCTAAAGGTATTGTTCGACCCCTGCTCCATTGTTTTTGCACTCGATACCCTATTTTTGTAGATGATAGGCCAGTTTAGGATCTTGCACTCATGAGTAGGAGCGCTTAAAATGTATGGAAATGTATGGTTCTTACTGCTCTGATCGTGTTCATCACTCTAATCAATAACTGGTTCTTATGGCTTTTTACAGGCTTTAATGCTGTCGAAGTTACTGCTTCCACTTTACATTTGCAATCATCACCATCTCTAGCCTATGCACTTATAACCATATGCATTTTGAGATTTCAGCTTGGGAAAATCATGAGCACCCTCCTGCAATGCCACTATTTTCAAAGGTCATTAGTTTTTTCCCATTGACATTCCTCACACGCTCCAAAGCAAAAATGAAGTAGAAATTAGAAGATGTGATTAAACTTTGCAAGAAGGTTTACTGGTTGCAAATATCATTGTAGAGTAGGGGTCAAACGATACCTTCATCCTACATATCTAAAGTTGACATTGTTTTTTGGTAATGCATTGGATGCATTTGGTAAGTCTACAAGTAGGAGGCGCATTTGAATGGCTGGTTCTCGAGGGGATGTAGGGCCCTCATCTGTGGTCGTCGTTAGTTGCTGTCCCAAAGAGTATTGATTATATTTTGGTATCGATAAGAGTTGATGATTTGGCCAAGAAGTGGCGATGATGACTGGATTCCAGGCCAAATTGTCGACTCCGTAGACTAGTCCATTTATAAAACTAAATAGCTTATATGATAATTATTAAAAAAATGTAATATATAACCAATTAACATAATTTATATAATAAAATAATATATATAACAAAAAAATATATATATATATATATATATATTTTATATAATAAAATAATAAAATAGATAAAAGAAAATATATATATATTTGCATTTGCAGCAACTATTGCCTCAACTCTCGCCCCAATAACTCTCCACCCACCTGTACGACATTCATGGCGAATGGACAATTTTCCTGAACCGTCATCCTTCAATTCCGTGAGGGTGAACACATGCCCAGACTTGCCATATATGCACACAACTGCAACATGAGAGGAATTGTTGGTGCTATTGGGTATGTAGAGAAGGTTAATCTATCCTTGAATTCATCAGCAAACATTGAGAATGGTCTGAATGGGGTTTGTGTACATGGTTTAGAATGTTTTGAGTCTAATACCTTCATTTTCATGTTGAGCCACAACTAGGGCATGCCAATTGAATTTCAAAACCGTGATGACATTGAGGATAGTTTATTGGAATCATATTTTGAATCATTGAGAGAAACAGAGGATAATTCAAGGAATTTGATGAATGGATGGATTTAGGCATTGGAGAAGAAGGAAAACGTGGTTTGGAAGTTGAGTAAAATGTGGAATTGAAGCACAAGATTTTGGACCATGAAGGTTTTCGGAATGAATATTGGTAGATGAGGGATTTGGGGATGAATATTTTGGGTGTGAGGGTTGGTAGAAGCATCGTGCAACTTCATTGGGATAGACCACTATTTTAACTACGATTGTTGCTGCTCTTTTGGGCATTGTGTTTTTGGGCATTATTGTATTTCATGCATTGGGGTTTGCTGCCAACAAAGAAATTTTAGAACATATATGCTATGAATTTAGTGATGCTGCAATGATGGAGTTACTCATACCTTCACTAGAGGAAGCTTTTGTCATTGAATATTAGTAGGTTTATTATTTTTTTGAATTTTAATTTATGTTTCTTATGTATATGGATACTGATTCAAATGATCAAATTCTTTTTCTAACCCCAGGTAACATACTAAATTCTTCAATATTGTAGCTAGAATGCCAAATTCATTGGAAGTTTATACGTGTATATATGTCTATTGTCTTTCATCTACATATTTGATGCCCAAAATGATCTTGTGATTAGTTGATTCGCTTTTCTATTAGAATTACATATTTAGCTTTATTTCAAGTAGGATTTTCGTTGCTTATTTGTGTTGATGTATTTGTAACTTTGGAATGTATTCACTTGTATATATATTATGTATTGTACCCCAATGTTTATTACGGGAAGTGTCTATAATGTATTTGAATCATGTCATGCCCTGGTGTTCCTATCAGGAGATTCAATAATGTAAACAAGTCATGTAAAGTCACTGTGGGTAACCTTCCTATTGATCAAGGGTTAAAGTCCCCACATTTTTGGGGCATTAGGGTTATTAGAATTTCCTAGAGAAGTCATCCCTAGGTGATTTAATGTAAGTCTGGTCATTAGTACCCCAGTTGTGGTTACTCGATCCTACATAACTAAGTTAGGATTAATTGAGTTTGAATAACAGAGTTAAAGGTTAAGTGAATGAAAGAATATAAATAGAGAGTGAGGTTCTCTATTTATTACACACACACTCACTCACAGGGGTGCATGAGTGACAGAGAGAGAACAAGCCATTGGAGACCATCTTTATGGTTTCCCCGAGGAAAATTATTTTTGTCTCTTGTCTCTTGTGTTTATTGCTGTGCATGTTATTCTCTCCGAGAACATCCTAACATCATATTTCTTAAATGATAAAAATCTAATATGGTATCAGAGCTAACCTAAGAATAAGACATTGTGAAGCCGCAAAAGATAGGTATTCTTAATTTTTGGGTCTCTCTTCGTAATCCATTAACAAAATTATGCTAGGTTGACTCTCCATTGAAGGGCGCATCTTTTTGTCGAAGCATAATTTGATTTGGGGCATTTTCAATTTTTGGTCCAGAAATTACGGCTTTTTACAGAAGAGGAATTTTTGAGTGAGCCTGACATAGGATTTATCTCCTCATAAAAATATAATTTTAGATACCTGGGTCAATATTTGTGGCTAGGTGAAACTATGGGAAAGTCAAACCCTAGTTTGAACCTGGGCCTACAAAACCCTAAAATACTAAAAATGATAAGTTTTGGTACATTCACTATATCTAGGTATTGAAGAAGTCTTAGGGGCTGAAATGTTCACAAGTCTAAGAAAAATTCCTAATGTACACTTTTTCCAAGTTTCAACCTCAGATTACCTATATTCTAGGAGATATGATTCCTCCAAGTTAGGGTTCCATCCTCTCCTATGCTTTCTTTCCCAAATAGGACACCTGCGGAGAATTACTATATATCGAGCTAATAAGGTCCAAATGAAATTTATGAAGATGTTCAAGAAAGGGAACACACTGTACTTCCTATGGCCAAAGTTTCAGACCTAGAAAATGAACCAGTGACACATGTAAGTCCATACAACTTCGCTATGTTGAAGAGTCCTAAAAAATGTCACCTTGGGAAAATGATGATAAGTCCCAATTGGTGAAACAATTTCTGATGAAACATATGGTGTTGGAACAAGGACAGACAAGGATACCTTAGTGTTAAATTTCAAACATAGAGGATTATTACTTTCAGATATTCCATAGAAACACTGTCAGGCATTTCTGTAGAAGAAATTGGTAACATAGGGTTCTTATTCTGGGAGCTTCCGTTCACTATTTTTAGAAAAGGAGTACATTGGAAAACTTTCCTGGAAGAGGTATATTTTTCTATCCAATTGGATCTAAAAGATTCCAAGTTTTGAAAATTAGGGTTTCTTTGACAAACCCTAGATCAGCCAGCTCCAGAACGAGGACGGACACCTCAAATCTGTAAGATCTAATCTTTTGTTATTTTCATTTGAGGTTCTTATTTCAAAGTGGTCATTAAAATCAAATTTATGGTAAGATTCTTGAAGTTGAGAACTTCTAAGGATGGAAGTATATAATCTCTCTGAATAAAATGAATTGGACACCTACATAAGTAGAAAGGTTCCAGTTCCAGAGGAAGATAAGGCTAAAAGCCTTACACAAGAAGAACTTGGTCAAGGCCAAGAAGATCATTGATGATTCAATCGTGGATCAACTTGTACCACAAGTGTATTCCCTAAAGACAGCTAAAGAGATGTTTGATTCCTTGACCAAAATATTTGAAGGGAAGAACATAAATCAGAAGATGAACTTAAGAAACCAATTGAAGAATGTGAAGATCCAGAATGTAGAGACCATATAGTCATACTTTTCGAGGGTCTCTCAAATCAAAGAACAAATTGTCGTAGTAGAAGAAGAAGTGGAGAATGTAGAAGTGGTGATATCCACCTTGAATGGCCTCCCAATCTCATGGGATTCATTTATGTGAGAAATATGTGCTAGAAGGAAATGATTACTTTTAACAGAATCTGGGAAGAAGAAGAAGCCCATCTCATAATAAGAGAAGAGAGGATGGGAGCAACTGAAGCTCAAGCTCTCACCATCCAAAGAATATCCCTCAAGCAATGAGGAATATGAAGAACTCAACTCTTGAAGAACTTATTATCCATATTAGCATTTGGATAAGAAACGATGCTATTACGAATGGAGAAGATGATGAAGCTGAAGGCTCAAGAAGGATTCCACACATGAAACACATAAAGATAAGTATTCAATTGTAATTTAATGATATTGATTTGTTATGCATTTCTTTGTATTTAGTTGATGTATTATGCATGATAGAATGTTTGCATTAAGGACAGTATACTACTAATATGCATGTAATGGGTAAGTAGGTCATGGTGCTATACAACTCTCCATTGCTACTTATCTAGAATGAAACTTCTTTGCTGGCATATTGGATTAGTGCATAATATCAATGTTGTCATGGTAGAGATGGAAGGCATATAGAAAGTTTCAATTAGATATGGATGAATGTTGTATTGGCTAAAATAATTGCATTATCATATATTTATGCATAAGAATTTGGCATTATCAATATGACTTATGAAATGTTTCTAACCATACAACTAATGAATTTGACTTGCAAGAAATATCGTGTACAATCACCTACAAGAAAAGAGCGATGAGACTTGTTCTGAAGAACAAGTGATGACAATTCAAGAAAGAATCCAAGATGAAGAATAATATGATGATACTTTCAAAGAAGAGATCTTAGACACAGTGCAGTTATGTAACACTATTGAGCGACATCATTGATGATGAACCTTCCAAGAAGAATGATGTCTAGGATGCAGTATCAAAACCTGAAGAGAATTTTATAGTTCCATCATGTAGTAGATGGAAACATCGTGAGATACAAGGAAAGATTCGTAGCACGAGGCATAGTCTATGAAGAGACATTTGCAGCCACTAGAAATACACATGACATGTAGAATCATCTGTGCAAATGAAAAAAGGCCTTGTACGAGCTTAGAAGATCCATTCTTGAAGTTGACAACTTCTAAGCATGGAAGTATATAATCTCTCTGAAGAAAATGAATTGGACACCTACATAAGTAGAGAGGTTCTAGTTCCAGAGGAAGATAAGGCTAAAAGCCTTACACAAGAAGAATTTGGTCAAGGCCAAGAAGATCATTGATGATTCAATCACGGATCAACTTGTACCACAAGTGTATTCCCTAAAGACAGCTGAAGAGATGTTTGATTCCTTGACCAATATATTTGAAGGGAAGAACATAAATCAGAAGATGAACTTAAGAAACCAGTTGAAGAATGTGAAGATCCAGAATGTAGAGACCATACAGTCATACTTTTCGAGGGTCTCTCAAATCAAATAACAACTTGTCGTAGTAGAAGAAGAAGTGGAGAATGTAGAAGTGGTGATATCCACCTTGAATGGCCTCCCAATATCATGGGATTCATTCATGTGAGAAATATGTGCTAGAAGGAAGTGATTACTTTCAACAGAATCTGGGAAGAAGAAGAAGCCCGTCTCATAATAAGAGAAGAGAAGATGGGAGCAACTAAAGCTCAAGCTCTCACCATCCAAAGAATATCCCTCAAGCAATGAGGAATATGAAGAACTCAACTCTTGAAGAAATTCTTATCCATATTAGCATTTGGATAAGAAATGATTCTATTACAAATGGATAAGATGAAGAAGCTGAAGGCTCAAGAAGGATTCCACACATGAAACACATAAAGATAAGTATTCAATTGTCATTTAATGATATTGTTTTGTTATGTATTTGTTTGTATTTAGTTGATGTATTATGCATGATAGAATGTTTGCATTAAGGACATTATACTACTAATATGCATGTAATGGGTAAGTAGCTTATGGTGCTATACAACTCTCCATTGCTACTTATCTAGAATGAAACCTCTTTGCTGACATATTGGATTAGTGCACAATATCAATGTTGTCATGGTAGAGATGGAAGGCATATAGAAAGTTTCAATTAGATATGGATGAATGTTGTATTGGCTAAAATAATTGCATTATCATATATTTATGCATAAGAATTTGGCATTATCAATATGCCTTATGAAATGTTTCTAACCATACAACTAATGCATTTGACTTGCAAGATATATCCTGTACAATCACCTACAAGAAAAGAGGGATGAGACTTGTTCCGAAGAACAAGTGATGACAATTCAAGAAAGAATCCAAGATGAGGAATAATATGATGATACTTTCAAAGAAGAGATCTTAGACACAGTGCAATTATGTAACACTATTGAGTGACATCATTGATGATGAACCTTCCAAGAAGAATGATGTCTAGGATGTAGTATCAAAACCTGAAGAGAATTTTATAGTTCCATCATCTAGTAGATGGAAACATCGTGGGATACAAGGAAAGATTCGTAGCACAAGGCATAGACTATGAAGAGACATTTGCAGCCACTAGAAATACTCATGACATGTAGAATCATCTGTGCAAATGAAAAAAAGCCTTGTACGAACTTAGAGGACACCCATCGGATAATACATACATGAGGAGCTTGAAGAAGATGACAAGGTCACAGATGGGTGGGAGAAGAACTTTTGAAAAGGTTTAATATAGAGGATCTTTGTATCCAATGACCCTAAATGGATAGGTAGAATATTAGTGGTAGAGGAAGCTACTTGTTACTTCGGTATAGAAAGTTTCAATGCATAGAGTATGAAAGACAGAGGGAGAATGATGCTTCACTTAAGAGAGAGTGACTACAGAATATCCTAAGGTTCGACATGTTATGATAGGATGGAGAGATTACTGATGACACTAGGATTTATTGAGAGTAAAGAGGATTCCAACCTTTTCTTTAACGTTGAAGGCAGAATACTAGTGATGCTCCTGTTACATGCTGATGACTTGTCCCTGAAAGAAAAGAGGATCTCATTAATGTTGCAAGAAGGAGACTTGCTATCAAGTTTGAGATGAAGGACTTGGGGACGATGCACTACATCCTAGGCATGTAGGTGTGGACAAGGGAAGTATGCAGTAGAGATCTTGAAGAGATTCAGGATGATGGACTGCATGACCACACCTATGGAATCAAACCTTAAGCTATTGAGTGATGCTTCATAAGAAGTGGTTGATGGTATGATGTATCGTAAAATGATTGGTCCTTGATGTACCTGATGAATATGCGACCCAACATTTTCTTTGCGATGAGCACCTTGACCAAGTTTTTGACAGATCCGAGACATGTTCACTTGATTGTTGCAAAGAATATTCTGAGGTACTTGAGGGGTACAGTTGATTATGGGCTCAAATATAAAGCTGATCAGAAGATTAACCTGGAAGGTTATGTTAATTCAGACTAGGAAGGTAGTGCCATGGATAGAAAGAGAACCTCAGGGTGTTTCTTTAGTATGGGATCAGGTGTGATATCTTGGTTTAGCGGGAAATAGTCTTGCATGGCACTAAGTACAACTAAAGGAGAGTATGTCACAGCTTGTTCAACTAATTGTGAGGCAGTATGGCTAAGGAATCTACTATCTTATTTATTTTATCTCCATATGGATGCTAGTTTTCTATATTACAACAACCAGAGTTGTGTGAAGTTGTCTGAGAACTCAGTGTTCCATGACAAGTCAAAGCTTATCGAGATCAAATATCACTATATCATGGATATGGTGCAGAGAGGAGCAGTGAATCTCCAGTATGTTGCAACAGATGAATAGATAGCTAATGTATTGACTAAGACATTTCATAGGCTGAAGTTTAAATACTTTAGGGAGAATCTTGGTGTTCTCCACATAAAGGTTCCCTCCAAAAGGAAGTAATGAGTCCATGAGCCATTCTGACATGGTGATAGGATTGGTTCCTTCCATGGTCAGATGTAAGGGCTGAGCCATTCTATCATGGTGAGAGGATTGGTTCCTTCCATGGTCAGATGCAAGTTCTAAGCCATTATGAGGTGACTGTGAGATGTGTTCTCATATGATATGATATAAGCATTGAATTCCATTCTCTGGGAGAATGGGGGTACTTGGTCAGTTACCAAGAATTTGTTCATTCTAGGATTGACACTTAGCCTGGGGTTGAAAGCCTTTCTGGCATGATGTGTGAATGAGTTTCCTATGATGGTCAGATGTAAGTGCAGAGCCTTTATGACATGATGTGTGAATGAGTTTCCTATGATGGTCATATGTAAGTGCAAAGCCTTTCTGACATGATGTGTCAATGATTTTCCTATCATGGTCATATGTAAGTGCAAAGCCTTTTAGACATGATGTGTTAATGAGTTTCTTATCATGGTCAGATATAAGTGTTGGAGAGCCTTTCTGACATGATGTGTGAATGAGTTTCCTATCATTGTTAGATATAAGTTCTGGAGAGTTTTTCTGACATCATGTGTGAATGAGTTTCCTGTCATGCTCAGATGTAAGTGCAGAGAATTTTTGACATGATGTGTGAATGAGTTTCCTATCATGGTCAAATGTAAGCGGAGAGGCTTTCTGACATGATGTGTGAATGAGTTTCCTATCATGGTTAGATATAAGTGTTGGGTGGACCTTTCTAACTCAGTCAGATATAACTGTTGAAGAAGATGAATACCTAGTTGGAGGCTATGCTTACAACTAGTATGAAAAAGGGATGGCTCTGTAGAACTTATTGTGATGAGAAGAATGAAGAGATAAAACCATTTGAATAAGATAGTGGAAGCAGTGATAATTATGATGATCCATTGATGATACAGCTTTGATGATGGTCCAGTGATGATCTAGATTTGATGATGATCCAATGATGATCCAATTTTGATGATGATCTAGTGATGGTCTAGTTTCGACAATGATCTAGTGATGATCCATATCCTATGATGATGATCTAGTGATGATAGAAATCCAGTGATGATCCAGACTTGATTAATATGACTTGACAATGAAGATAACTTGAAGGTGAATATGATGAGAACTCGATGATGATCCAAATGATATAGAGAAGAATACTTATGCTGATAAATTGTGTCAAGTGAATACCTTCCCAGTTAATAAGGAGTGTTAATGTATTTGTAACTTTGGAATGTATTCACTTGTATATCTTATGGATTGTACCTCGATGTTTATTTTGGGAAGTTTCTGTAATGTATTTGAGTCATGTCATGCCTCGATGTTCCTATCGAGAGATTTGATAATGTAAACAAGTCATGTAAAGTCATTGTGGGTAACCCTGCTATTGATCAAGGGTTAAAGTCCCCATAGTTGTAGGGCACTAGGGTTATTAGACTCTCTTAGAGAAGTCGGCCCTATGTGAGTTAATGTAAGTCAGGTCATTAGAACCCCAGTTGTGGTTACTTGAGCCTACATAATTGACTTAGTATTACTCGATCCTACATAACATAGTTAGAGGTTAAGTGAAAAAAAGAATATAAATAGAGAGTGAGACTCTATTTATTACACACACACTCACTCACCGAGGCACATGAGTGAGAGAGGATAATCTCTCTCAAGTGAGAGAGAGAGAAAACAAGTTGTTAGAGATCATCTTTATGTTTTTAGGTTTTATTGCTGCCATTGGTGCTCATTCTATCTCTGAGGAAGTTGCGGGCTTTTCTCCTTTATGGTTTCCCCGAGGAAATTTTTTTGTGTCTCTTGTATCTTGTGTTTATTGTTGTGCATGCTATTCTCTCAGATAATATCCTAAGATCATATTGCTTAAATGATAAAAATCTAACAATTTTCCTAGCATCATATTTGTGAGTAGTGCCACTTTTTGGCTCTAATGAATGTTGTCCCTAGGCCCTTCAACCTCTTTGTACATGGTTACATTTCAGCCATATATTTGATACCATGTCATAAAGCCACACAAATATGTGAACAATGAATGCAAGTCACAATCTAAGAGACATGGATATATACCCGATTCAATAAAACAATATTTTGGATGTTAATACATTAAATGGAGATAATGTGTGGTACCGAAATCTCAAACCTCTTTATTATCTACTGAATATGACTTAACAACATTAATTTTTTTCTTATAACATAACATGGGAAACCCTTAGATATTTCATTGTTGTCAATGAGTGGTAAGCAAAGTAAACTGTTGTTGTCTAAGTTTTAAACACCTTGACCCCAAGGGATCAAAGAGAAACTAATCGATGTCCTCATTGACATCAGGGGGATAAATCTCAAATTTGGCTCATGACTTCTTAATCCTTGGAGCTAAGGCTCATGACTGCTTGATCCAAACCTTAGAGATAACATGTGATTTACATATACTTTAAGTTTCTCTATATTATGAAAGTAAACATAACTTTATAAAAAATTATGACCATATGTTAACTTTACAATAAAATTGTATCCTTGCTTCTTCCATCCAGTTTGTGCCCTGAGTTGTCCCCCCTATGTGCATTATTTGTCAAAACCAAGTAGTTGACTTCCAATATCCCAAACACATTTTTCTCGGTGGGATTAAATGTTTATTCCACTTTTTTTTTTATGGATTGTGTGATTTGTTGAAGCTGCCACTCCCATGTTCAATTATATTATGTAATCAATCTTTCGTAACCTCTAAGAAAATTGGTCATGTGTTTAATAGAAGTTTCCCACCAAAAAATGCAACTAGTTTTGTTGATTGTCCTAGGAAAAAGATTATGAAGTCATAACAACAACACCATATGAGGCACTAGAAAATACATAATACTAAAACAATGATGATACATGAACATAAATTAAATGACAATTATTAATTGATTTTATGTTTAAACCAATGTTATGTTGGCTCTACTTGAGCATCGTTAAGCCTACATAAATGAAATAGGAAATTAATATTGACTATAGATAAGATTAGATAAGATATATAATTTTATCAATGTCCAAGTTCCAACAAATAACCACAAAAATAGGTCAATGGGACTAAAAGATACATCCAGTATGAGTCAAATGTGGGAGTGCAAGAGAAACTCCTAGATAATGATAAAGACAAGAAAGGGAAGTGAAATAAAAAGTGTCGCATAGAAAAGTCTCTAATTAGACTAAGCTAATCACTTGGGTTAACCAACACAAAAAGATATAACAATATCATGGGTGTAGTGATACAAAGTGAGAGTGAGAATCCAAGACTGAAATGTCTCGGTGCTAATGGAGAGAGAGAGAGAGAGCTAAGGATGAGATCATGATCTCTGTGGAGTTGCAACAGGGAAATCTCACTCGAGTTATCCTTTTGTAAATCAAAAGAAAATTTTATGCTAATTCACCATTTCCCATAAAAAAGAACACCGAGCTTACTTATAGATATCCACCTAAATTAGATAAAAGGAACAAGAATAATAATTACTAACAAGAACTCAAATAAGAGAACCTGTAATGTGTGGCACAATGAACTCATTTGATGACCATAAGGAAAATTTAACATAGAAATTCAAGAATATTAAGAATGTAACATATGTTTCCACAGTTACAGTCATATTTAGAGAGGATTTTAAATTGTGAATTTCAAGTCCTGTAAAAGAATTAGGTCCCAATGTAACCTGTTTATACTGAAAACTTAAAAAGCAATTATAGATTAATTGTAAGGTTGTAAAACCATACTTATACAAGTGTTATCAGAACCGGTCCAGTTCTATACCAAACCAACCTTTTTTCATCGAAGCTGATGGTATAGTACGAAACTGGTTGTTTTGGTACAACATCATACAGCCATAGTTGGGGGGCCATAAAGTTCATATTTTTTTAAGAAGAAAGGAAAAAAATCCTACACTAACAACAAAAAAACTAACCTTTAAATGGTAATATTAAATTCCTCAAGTATCATTCTATTTATATTTTTGCATTACCATTTATTGCTTCTGGATGTTTGAGAGTTGTTCCAACCTCATTGGACTTCATATCCAAAATGTGTAATTTTTTATCCAATTTAGAATTCAATAGAGTTAACAGTTTTTAGTGTTTCAGGATTGCAACACTTCCACTAGATTATATCATGTATGAGGGTAGGGTATTGGAATTTAATG
This sequence comes from Pseudotsuga menziesii, assembly GCA_001517045.1. Taxonomy (NCBI): domain Eukaryota; kingdom Viridiplantae; phylum Streptophyta; class Pinopsida; order Pinales; family Pinaceae; genus Pseudotsuga; species Pseudotsuga menziesii. The sequence goes on along the minus strand of LPNX010317647.1, from coordinate 145,537 downwards.
AATCCCATCAACCCCTCTATGTATCTCAATGTTGGTGGTGTTGACTATTTAAATCCTTTGTCATAACCTTAGGAAAAAATTACGCTTCACTCAAGCAAAACTACTTATTAAGCATGCAAACTTTTTCCTCCCTTTTTTAATGCTTGGATTAGGAAGTTTCATCAAAATTATAGGGTGTATACTATGCACAATTAGAGTCTAAACTAATAATACCATATGATCATATTGTAGACACTAGACTATAGTAATTGATTAGTACTACAATCAGTTTTGACTCTAGGGGCCATTTAGAGCCTCTTTGTTGATGTATTTTATTTCAAAGAAGCATTGCACTCATTGTTGATTTGGCTATACAAACCATACTTGCTATATACATGAGAAACTCTGCATATTTGTGTGTAATGGTTTGGGTTCATATGGATGCATATGAATATATATGTTTTTTTTTTAAATTGAATATTTTATGTAGCATTTGGTCAACCTATTTTTGGTCCATTTTTTTTTCAGTTCCAGTCCGGTTCAGATTTTTGGGCTCTGCCAGTTCGATGACTAGTTTGGTTCTGATAACATTGACTTAGACCCAATCTCCTTGTGCAAACTAAGCCATGTTCTGTATTTTTTTACCTTCTATTTCATCCTATATATTGTTGTATTTAAATTGTCTTTCAGCTTTTCCAATAGATCATGTGCTTCTTGTAGGCAGTCCTTATGTGCTTGTGTCTGTTCTATACATTGAGATAGCCTCTAATAATTTGTAAAAAATAACCATATAGTGTCATGAAAGGAGTCAATTTGATAGTACTGCAGTCATATTGGTGTGACAAGGTTCTACAATATTGATTCGACACATTGGTTTTGTTTTCTCCATCATTTTGGAAATAGGCTTTGAAACATTTATTTCCAATCTCTATTCAAGGATGGTATCGTGACTTGAAAAAGTTTCCATAAACTAATTGTATTTTGTGGTCACCTAACTCTTATCCTTATTTTAAAAATCCCATCTAGCCAATGTAATTAATTGATGAAAATATCAACAATATGATTTCTTTTAAAGGTAGATTAAAGATAAATAAAGTGTGCACCTTTAGTCAGTTGGGTGTAGCTCAAGTAGTTGTGAAGAACAACTATTACCGTCCTTGCCCAGCTTAAAATCCTACTTCATGACATGTTTTCTCTTAGTGAGCCAATTGTTGATGAGCTATATATGATGTATTCATGAGTTGTTCACCTAACCTTGTGCCTTAAAGAATCTAGGGTTTACTCTGGGTGCTATGCTCAGATGAGGGGAACTTCTTGGAAGGTTCCCCTGGAGATATGATTACCTAGAAATAAATTAAAAAAAGTGTGCTTCTTCAAATTTGTGATCAAGGACAAACAAATAAGGAATAATTACATTTGATTTGGGTATACTAGTTGTGAAGCTCATAGACATTATCACTTTTGTTTCTAGCAATTAAATATTGCCATAGTCTTAGCCATGCTAGAGTTCCACTTTTGTGTCATTAGTACTTTATGGATTTAGCTACAATATTTTTATAATTTTTAATGATAGATTTCATCCATCCCCAACATGATATTTTGGTTGTGGTGGGTTTCTTGGAAATCTCTATTGCATGTTGTTGGAGCTGCATCACAGCATATGTAGAATTTTCACTTTGAATTTTAGAATATAGTATATATTATTTTCAATAAGATATATTATTTTTTATATGTTTAATTTCATTGGTGAGGAGAGAACGTTCTATTGATAATCATTTGGAGTAGTATGTCCTCTTGTTGGCACTCATCGTATGCTAATCCATGCAAGCTCACAAACGATGCGGATTTTTCTTGAATTCCTAAAACCATAAACGTTATAATATCTTTCTCTATAGATATTAATTTTAAGGACACAGTTTCACAAAGGTCAAACTTTGCACCTGTTATTGTCATCATATTTATTGAAAAATAAGTGGTATATTTAGGCATATTCTAGTTTGGAACAATATTATTTAACTCCCTATGCTGCCTTAATATAAGAGATTTAAATTCTATCCAATTTCAACCTGATGGCTGTAGGGAATCAAATTGGAAAATGAAAGGCAACCTGAAAAAGAGAGTTCATAATATAATATTTTATATCTATAATTACAGAAGTGAAAATGCTTTTTGAATTTCAAAAAAACCAACATAGATGTCCTCTCTGATTATAGTGGCTTTCAAATTGCTAGAACCAAAAATTGTGCATAATTTTAAGCTAAAGATGGTTTCCTTGTACATAAGTACTGGCTGAATGATGCCATCAACTCGAAGGGTAGGGTATAATTTTTTCATCCTAGCCACACAATTCAAAAAAGAGGTACATGAACCCCTTCAAGGTTTAAGTGGACTTTTCAGGAGAATGGAACAAAATTTCCAAAAGACCCTAACTAAACTCCAAAAAGACATGAATTCTTGATCACAAGAATAAAAAATTTGGAGAGCGGCATCATAGTCATCAAGGGAACAATCTTCAGAAACCAAGGAAAAATCTCATGTTTAAAATTGGATGATAACCAGATATCTGAACATCTTGCAGGAGAAATAAGATTCCCATGACCAATAACTATCAAAGAGAAGGCATGGTAAAATGTAGATAGAGACAAGTCTACATAGAAAAGATAAGAAGAAAGTTGAAACTAATGGTTGTTTAGTCATTTTATTTTCAGTTTATGTCTTTTATTTAGAAATAAACTAGAAATTTTGTATAAACTTAAAATTTTGAGAATTTTCAGTTAAATTTGTTTGAATTTACTAGTGGAATTTCCCAACTTACTGAGCCTTTTGCTTGCTATTTGGAAAATGATAAAGAAGACAGTCTACATGGTAGACACTCTCAGTTTACAAATTACAATATTTATCCCAAAGGGGTCGATAACATGAATATCTCTCTTTTCCAGGAAACAAGGAAAAAACATCTATAATCATCATTGGAAGCCTAAATAGTGATACTTCCAAGATATTTATGTGTTAGGCATAAAATCATCATATGTTTTAGGCATAAAATCAAAAATATTAGAAGATATTTATGTAAACATAAAAAAATATTTTATATTTAATTGAGTGAACATCTTCTTAATTTTAGAAGAAACTACATTTGGAGGGAGGGGAACTAGTCACCCTTTATAATAAAACCATTCTAGACTAAACTCCTTTTAGGGACACAAATTTTCACAATTAAAAGGAATATTGTAAAGAGGCCTAAAAATGAAATCATCTTTATAGTTTAGCCATCTTTCTTTCCAAATCTAAGACTCTCTTTTTGCATTAATACTTTCCATTTTGATGTTAAACATCTGCTTCATCTCCCGGTTTTCTACTTCTAGTTTCATCTCCTGAGCCAACAGTGTTGTCCTCCTACCTCCTTATTATACCATGGTTATCTTTATTTTCCCTCTCTTTGATTGGCACTTTCCAAGATTTGCTCTCAACCATGTTTCCAAATACTTTTGACTGGATTCCTCATGCTCACTCATTGCAATTTATTTTGATTCCTTATTGGACAATGGATATCTTAATTTTCCCTCTCTTCACTGGGAAGCTTTTCTCTCAAAAATGTTTCCAAATACTTATGACTGAATTCTTCCTGCTCACTAATTGGAATTTATTTTTCGTTAGCACTTGGGTCATGTCCTATTTTTCCATCGATCTTCTTTCCCTTTTCCATAATGGATCATTCAACATATCACATTAGAAATAGTAATTATTTATTGTTACATAGTAAGGAATCTGAGAGGACTATATGTATAGCATGACTACTTATTGAAGGTATCTTTCACTAGTGCGTTCCCAACTCAACATGCCATGAATTCATCATTCCCACCTAACTTTTTTTCTCCACTTGCATATTTGACAACATTTCTAACCTGAATTTCTTTCCTTACATGAAATATACTTCTTGGCTTGATTTGTTTTTAATAAACTGAAGCCATATCACCATACACATGGCAGACTTTACACCTCAAAATTACATCTTTTAATCTAAATTCTCTTTCCAATTCAAACCAAAAAAGTTCTCTTAGAATTGCATATGTTGAACCTTTCCAAAAATACCCCTCTTCATATATTTTGGGACAAATAAAATCTACTTCTTGGCACTAATCTTGATTTGATTTTATGAAACTAAAGCCACATCACCATTTCCATGGAAAACTCTACAGCTAAAAATTTCTTTCTTGGAGTCTAAATTCTCTTGCCAGTTCAAATCCAAATAATTTTAGTATAATTACATCTGGTAAACCTTTCCCCAAATTCACCTCTGAATATATTTTGTTACACAAAAATAAATTATTTGTAAAGATGGACCATTGCAATTTGTAATTTAGGAAGTTTGTGAAATTCCGGACCTTAGAGTTAAATACATTATTGTGATTCAAGTAAAAGAATAAAATGAAATGTTGAGGAAAATAAAATTCCTTTCCAGTAGAAACAGGGGTACTGATTTATAAATGGATCGAAACAATAAACATAACATGTCTGGAAGTGTGCTAGTATGGTGGAAGCATGGAGTCTCAACAAAGTGTAATCATTATGGGGAAATGTATTTGTACTTCATTCTCATACCCCTTGAGGAATCATCCCATCATTACCATTCTCAGGTTCATACTATCCACTTCTCATGTTGCGATCTCCATTGTTACCCATGAACCAAATTAAAAAAATGACAAAAAAAAACACTATGAAGAGGAATTGCATACCATGGGCGATAGGTAGAGAGATTGTAAATGAGCATAGAGTCTAGAAAGTTAGGAAACATTCACCCACAAGTTATTATTTCTCATTGATTATCAAGTTCCATGATGTCTTGTACTTCGAATTACTTGGACTTATACTCTCTAACCATTTCATGCCACACTATCTAAAAAATTTACCTTAACACAAAAATCAGTAGGAAGTGAACCCTGGTAGTGCTTAGCAAAAGAAAAAAATACCAAATAAGTAGTTGAAGTGAATACCTAGCCAAAAAATAGTATGTCCAAATTCCATGTGCAGGCCACATCCCTAAAGTGATACCTAAATTCCGAACTGTAATGACAATGGCTGCCACTGGCTTGATTATTGTAGCTACAACAACATTTTGAATAATTACTTCACTTTTCAAATCAAGATAATAACAATTAGAGAGCCAGTAAAATCTAACAGTGACCAGCAGTTGATCTTAATTTCAAATTCATATACCAAATAATTTAAAATGGTTAATATGTCGAAACAAAACCCTAATATATCCCTAATAACCATCCTAGAACCAACTTATTTCGACAAGAATCTATATACTTATAGAAAACAAAGTTTTAGGATGCATTCTTACAATTTAGAAGCACCTAGTAAACTCAAATAACTACCATAGATTCAATCCTCTATATATATTTGTGAACACATACCTTTGAGAGTACCAAGTAAAACCAAGGAATAAAAGAATGGAAAGAAACATAGTAGTCTCCACAGCTTGACAAAGAAGCCATTTGAAATATTCATTCTTTCAATCAAAGTCAAGGATACAAAGAAGGGAAAGATAATGGGGTCTCATGTAGGGAAGATAATTGCAAGAAGTGTGCTAGTATGGTGGCCCGATGCTGGTTTTCATAAACTCTGCATAAACTTCTGTAAAGTATGGCCCATGGGGTCTGATGAGACTAGTTGTACCATTTACTACTCTCCAAGGTGTTTTACCTGAGATAGATGTATGAAATTCCAAGGGGAAACATACAATGTAACCAGGTGTGCTTTTCAATATATTTGAGAGTATTATCATGCCCACATACATCCCACTCCAACATGTTAAAGTCTCTGTGAATAATCCATTCAGTGGTTTTGAAAGAAGGAGACATCCTTTCAGACACTTGGGTTCTTCTACCATGGTAATTGGAGGCATAAACTGAACAAATCCCCATAGTTTCTGCAAATAATACATTGATCCAACATCAGTGGTCAAAGGAAACTTGGTAACTATAAAAAATGGAAGAGGTAATTCAAGATGCATAAATCTCTAACTATACAAAACATACTAAATACATATTCATATATAATCCTGTAGTAATCGACTTCTCTTTTTCTTTGATATATCATATATCTCAGTCACATATGATTAGAAATTTACATGTTTTGATTTTATCTTTATATTGTTATCCAAAAAAAATAAAATCTTTGAAATCTTTGAAATTGTTGCACCTCTATCCTTATCAATATCTGTCCAATAGATCAAGTAGTTGTTTCTGTGGTCTATGAAATATTTCATTTCCTTCTTGAATTGTTGGAACAAATAAATGTAGAAGTGATATTTTTTCTATGTTAGAAATCTCTTGAGGTTGGAATATCCATTATTTTGCAATAACAGTTGGAATGTGCTTGCATTACAGTCTCATACATTTGGATTGCCAATCCTCTTCTACCAAATGATATTGTAAGGAATCCATACCTAGAAATAATAGATGGAAAATTTCTTATCCTTAATCCCTTGAATATGAAATTTCTTCTTCACCATTATGGGAGCATAACTTGCTGCCATCTAGGCGGTGATATTTATCCATTTCTTCTTGGTAAGTTCTTTTCTTTAGATATTTTATGCACCTCAGGATTATGTTGTAGTCAATTGTTAGATTTCTCTAGGACATTATCATTTTTCAATTTAATCTTTATAGGTGAAATAAACCACAATAAAAATGGTGTATTTTCTGTTCCACTCACACAACATAATTTTTTTTTATTGCCATCATGCTTAGTTTTGACCCTTAAGGATAGACACGTGAGGATGAAATCAATTGGGTATGTCCCATATTTTTAGTTTCTTTCCTATTTTTGATTATTTTATGACAAAATTTTTAAATTCCACATATCAGATTTGTTTGAATTATTTATAGCTAAATCAATTGCAGACGGTTATAAGGTAAATGATTTGAAGAGACATTAATATTGTTTGCTCCATGTGTTCCACAAACTTTTGTTTGGTCTTATATGGTTGATGTTGTATTTGTTGATTTTTAGGATCAAATTAATCTCATGGTTTCAAATTTCATGAGCCCCCTTTAATATTTTTAAAACCATGCAAAACCTTTGAAACTCCCTCATAACTCATGTGCATGTGCAACACCCTCATGAACATAGACTGACTTTATTTAATGATGACCAAGTAACACAATGTTGCATTTCCTAAAAACAATGAAATTTATAAATTATGCACAATCAATGGTCCCTAAGTTTGACAAAGGTAGGTCTGTAAATTTGGTGAATGTCATGCATTCTATACACCGCAACCACTGCTTTCCCTTCTCACAAATAGATTCTAGAAAATATGATGATCATATTTTAGATTAATTACATCATTATCATAGGTTGCATCCTAAATCCTGGAATGAACAATATCTATACCTATGCTTAGAGTGATAGGAAGAAGCTTTTTGTATTTCAAGATTTACAACTAAGTCGAAATTATAAATATAAAGGATATTGTATGAAGTTTTATATAGGATGAATAGAATTTTTTCAACAATGATGTGTGATTTCTTACTAGAACATATGGGGATTTTTGAGTTATAAATATTTACATTGAATTGCTTAAAGAGTTTATATGCAATTTTTTTTATGATAAAGCTGGTTTATGATCATTAGTGATTTGTGTGCAGAATTGGTGGAAATGTTTTACAATTGGAGACATTTACTCAGTCAGAAGTCATCAGAAAGCACTATTGCTATTTGAGTAATTACCCTTTGACTACAATATTTTAGGTAATTTACTGTATGTGTTTTAGAAAGTTGGTATGCCTGGAATTCCAGTAATTTACAGTATTATGTTCATTCATTATACCCCAAAGCCATGATTGAACTAACCCTATCTCAATTGAGTCTCATTGTGTACTTTAATCCATGCAGTTGTGTGAGATTGATCTAAGTAACCTTTTACCTCCTAGAGCATTTTTTCCATTTACTGATGAGATCCAGAAATGCAAAGATGAACGTCAGTGTCATCGAAAGTAGGTAGATTTGAAATACACTTGGTTGAATCTACACATGAGATTTACACAATAGTGATCATTTGAAATGGTTGTAAGGGATTTATTTGTTTTAAAGATTCCACATAATATCTACAACTGCATGCCTAGCTTCAGATAGCTTTCTGAGATATTAGAGTATTTCACTTCCTACTATTTTAATAAATGTGAGTAGTTCCTTTCTTCTAATTGTATTCCACATTATTTGTTGATTACAATATCATGAAATTTTAATTGTGTGAAGATAGCGGAATGAAGAGAAAAAGTGTGGAAGATCAAACATTAGTCCTCTCTACTTAATAAAAGGTCATTAGTAATCATAGGATCATTTAACATTTTACCAATCAAACTTATATTTGGGGCTATTTAACTCCCAACAAACTAAGCATATTTAACATATCTTGTTGTCAAACTCTGCATCTAGAAAATATGCTTAGTCAGTGAGACAGGTATTCCCTACCCTTTAGTTGGGGGCACTATGAGGTTGCTCATGCTGCATTTTATGCCATGTTTGAACTTTGGCATTTGTGGCATGTGGAAACTCCATGCCCACGAAATCGTTAGCTCTATAGAACACTACTTTTCCCCATCTTAGCTGATAAAACAAAGATAAAATATAAGGCTGCAGTTTCTCTCTATTTTGCTAAACTAAATGTTCTACATAGTTGTTTTTACTTCATCTAGGAAAATAGCATGTCACTTGCAATGGTTTTTACTAGCTCCCCAACAAACTTGATATGTCAGAAATGCACCCAAAATATAATTTACCTTTCAAATATCATTAAAGACAAACACAAGTATGAGACACATAGGGATGTCTATTGGTCAAATATACACATTTAAATATTGATATAGACTGGCTTCTGATGGTCTACAATTTCCTCAACAGCTAGACAAACCATGGTAACTTTCCAAAGGTCACTTATGCATTGGAGGTTGGAGTTATTCTGGAAATTTACTCCAATCTTTAGATTGGTGGAACCTTTGTTTGTCTTATCACTTTGTTGGATTTGACATTTAGTGTTAACTTTAATAGCTATTGTTTCTGGTGCAATAGAAATATAGTAATCTATTTCTATTTTTATATGTTGTGAAATTTTTGCTTTGAGGTTATTGAAAAAGGAACTGTTGTGTAGTTGCAAAAGTTTAGAAGTTTTAAATAATGAACCTTTCTCTGATTATTTTTAAATCATGAGGATCCAATTCTTATCTAATGTTAAAAAGTGCAATTTTAATTTTAAAACATTCACTTTAACTGGAAATAGGAATCTAGAGATAAGAGGGTGGATTTAGCTATGGCAGTACAAGTGAGACCTATTCTACCAGAATTTTATTATATCAGTAATGGCGACATCCCACCATCAAGTGCTGATTTTGAAGGTAATTTTGAGCTCCATTCCTAAAGAGAGCAATTTTGAAGTATATTTGATGTTAAGTAGTACGAGAAATTGATTTGAATGTTGAGGATAGCATATGGGATACCTTTCGTAAAAATTCTTTCTTTTGAATGATTGATTATTGACCAAAATTGGAATTTTATTGATTGAGTAATGTGTCTTTCATGGAAAACTGAAAAAGAAGCGTTAGGGGAACCAAAAACTGCATCTAGGAGTTCTCTAGTATTGAATGAGTGAAAGTTGTTTTCACTTATCACATGGCTTGGAATTGCTACTAGGTATGATTCTCGAGCTGTTAAAGAAGGCCTATATGCAGAGTTGTCCCTAGGTTCAATGGCTTCTACTTCAAAAAGAATTAATACAAGAAGAGCTGGTATTTCTGTAGATACTAGTATGTGAACGAAACTATTTTACGTATTTTATGTGTTTCAAAATCAGTCAATGTCCTACTTCTATTTGTTAGTAAGTAGTTGTCCAAATATTTTTTTTATGTTATTAAAATCTTTGATATCTTTTCCCTTCCTCTTAACAATGCATAAATTTTTTTTTATGTAGTTGTGCCATGCATTGAATATATTTTGTGTTGATTACTTTGTAGTTGTCTTAACAATTTCAACTAGGGGGGAACACAAGGAAATAGACAAAAGATGGTTGTTGTTGGGAATGATCATGGTATAGAAGGATGTAGGGATAGACAAATTTCTTCTAAGACCCCTCTATATTTGATTTCTTATGTTAATCTAGTCTAAAATCCTCGTTCACTTGCTATTTTTAGGCTGGACAAATTAAAGAGTTTATTTATTTATTAAACTTGTGTAACTGTGATGACATGTAATTGTAGGAATTTGGTTGATTCCATCATCATTTGCCGGGAAAAGTAAAGAATTTTGCAAGCATTAATTTTACAGTGCACATTATTAAAACTTCTAATGGTTTAATGCTACAGACTTGTGACAAATTATGAAAATTACTTTTCCTCGCCATGTACAAACATTTCTTTGGTATAATTTCATGGAGACTACTAGAAACAAATAATAAATGGCCATATGTTGATGATTGAAGATCATTAGTGGTTGGTGTGCACCTATCGAGCCAGGGTGAGATTGTGTTCCTAATAAGCATACAGTTTCATTTGAGCCCTAAGATGTGCCATGAGCTTTCACAGCTCAAAATCAAGATTCAAAATAAACAACCTGTTGCTGGGATAATTCACGAGAGGCTACCATGTTGGCACATGGTCTCAATTTGATTGTTGCACATGACCCCAATCACAGTTGCAAGTACTGGTGTAACTGTGATAAGGCTAACTCTGGTGTAACTTTGGTGTAACTCTGATAAGGAGAGCACTAATATGGCTAAATTATGGGAGAATAGGTTTTTCTCATTCTCTTCAACTTTCCTTGTAAAAGAGTCAAGGGATAATAACTAAAAATTAGCTAATTGGTTACCTTCTGATTGTTGTTGCTTATAGCACCCGTGTGTCCAAATATAGTAAAACCACCATACAACATTTGTCTATTCTCAAATATTACCTTCGTCGTAGTGATTTTTTTCTTGTCTTTATTACTTTGGTTGTGGTGCACTTCTGGAGTGCCCTTGCTTCTGATAATTGTTTCTATCAGTCTAGTTGTGGCTATATCTAAGGCAAGTTGCACAAGGATAAACTTACAAACATGATTGAGTGTTTCACACTGATTTTCATATAAAATGTGTCAACTATAATGTTGGGTATGCTTTTCTTATTTCATTCAAGTTTTTTTGAAATATGTGTTGAATTTCTTTTTCTTTCTTATTTTAGTAGCCTTCACGCTTCTATAAAAATATGTTTCATTTTCTAGAATTGGCTGATATGGTAGCTTATGCTTTGCAACACTCAGTATGAAATATTTCTCTTTCATGTATTTTTATATTGTCACTGATAGATTTTTTATGAATGGCAAGGTTTGCTTACCTTATTTGAATTTTACTTTGCTTGATTTCATATAATGATATTTTTCTTATATATTCAAGAACGCCAAGAGATATTCCATAAATTTGTTTACTTAATTGGTATCACAACCATCACGTAGGTATTCCATTCTCTCTGGTAACATGAATGGATATTCTAGATAGGAAAAATTGTACATAGGTTTCAGGAATTAGTTTATCATAAATACTAGTTACTGGTAAGTTGTAATAGTAATAATTATGTAGTTTGTAGATTCCCATCTATCATAAATTTGTTTGAATATTGTCATTGACAATAAATAACAACTTCTTAAAGTGTTCTAGCTCCATGGTAGAGCACCTGCCTAATTATAGCTAGGGGGTTGGTGGTTCGATTCCTCCGTTCCGTATCATAAATTTGTGACTACAAAAACGTCTAAATTCACATATATACGACTATTAGTAGCTGATTTCTTGTATATTAGTCGTATTTAGCTTATTTATTAATATGTTATCATCTAGTATTTTATTTAGTCATATATTTGGTCATAATTGTTGCAATTAGTGACTAAATCAGCGACTAAATCAATTACTAAATCCGTGATTAAATACATGACTAAATCATTGACTATGAATGACTAAATAATTGACTATCAATGCTAAATAAATGACTAAATGAATGACTAATAAGTCAATCTATTAATGACTAAGTGAAATATGACTAGGTATAAGATAGTCGAAATTAGCTACTATTAGTCGTCGACTCAAAAATAGATGTTTATAGCCTGATTTTAGAAATTTTTTTAGTCATTAATTTCTCACTTTGTACTAGTGACTCTTTATTAATTATTTTATAGTTATCGTTATTTATTTATATTTAATATATATACTTATTATTTTATTCATAATATATATGAACTATATATATTATTGTTAACATTTATTTATGCATCATGCAACATGATCTCATTTACCAAATGTTTTTATTAGCTTATACTGTTTCTTTTATCAAGGCCTTAGGTAGGGTTTCTCAACTAAGTTAGGAAGCTCTAGATCCTTGTTGGATGTTGGATTACCTCGTGTGTCATGTTGATGTATTTGTAACTTCATAATGTATTCATCTATGTATCTTATGTATTGTAACCCAATGTTTATTCCGGGATGTATCTATAATGTAATTGAGTCATGTTGTCATGCCCCGATGTTCCAATCAGGAGGATCAATAATGTAAACAAGTCATGTAAAGTATTTATGGGTAACCCTCCAATAGTTTAAGGGTTAAAGTCCCCATAGTTTCGAGGCACTAGGGTTTTCAGACTCTCCCAGTAGAGGTCATCCCTGGTAGGGTTTTAGTCATGTCAGGATTAGTATAAATAGAGAACTGGAGTCTCTATTTATCATACAACTCATACACACTCATGTGTAGCACATAGTTGAGGAAGGAGAAGATACTAGGGCTGGACAAGAAGAAGGTTACTGTTGTCGGGAGGTCACTTACTATTTTGGTTCTAATTCTATCTCTGAGGAGGTTGTGGGGTTTTCTCCATTTATGGTTTCCCTGAAGAAAACCACTATGTTCATTGTCTCTTGTGTTTTATTGTTGTAATTATTATTCTCTCAGTTAAAGATCCTAATAATGCTAGCTTAATCTTGAAAAACTAACATGGAATCAGAGCTAACCTGATAAGAAGACACTATGTAGCTGCGGGAACTAGGGATTCCTAGTTTGTGGATCTTCCTCCATAGATTTTTAGCAAAAGTAAGGTAGAATAAATCTCTTTCTTACGGTGCATCTTTCTGTTGAAGCAGAATCCAATTCTGATGTTTTTCAGTTTTGGACCCGACACTACTACTGAAAATTATGGCTTTTCACAGAAGAGGAATTTTTTGGTGAGCCCAAGCCTAGATTGATCTCCTTCCCAAAATTGAACTTATGGACAAATTTCAAGGAATTTGGGTCGATAGATATCCATGAAAGAAAAACCCTAATTTGCTCCTCATATAATATTGTGGGATTTCAGCTCCAAATCCAAATCTGACATCTTAACCTGGTAAGATCTAAATCTTTTGTATTTCCATTTGAGGTTCTCAGTTTAAGATGTCTCATCATATCAAGATTGATGAAAATATTGAGGGAGCTGATAACTTTCGAGCCTAGAAGTATAGGATCTCCCTGGTCCTGGAAGATAATGAATTAGACTCCTACATCCATGGGGAAATTTCAGTTCCAAAGGGAGATGACGTAAAAGCCTTAGATAAGAAGAAGATGGTTATGGAAAAGAGGATCATTGCTGCTTCTATCAATGATCACCTTATACCTCAGATGTCCTCTCTCAAGACACCTAAAGCTATGTTTGATGCCCTAACCAAATTATTTGAAGGGAAGAACATAAACTGAAAGATGACTCCGAGGAATCAACTGAAGAATGTGAATATTCAGAATGTAGAGACCATCCAGTCTTACTTCACAAGTGTTTCTCATATCAAGGAACAATTAAAATTTGTACATGAAGAAGTGGAGAATGCAAAGATTGTGATGACAACTCTGAATGGCCTTCCTAGGTCATGGGATTCTTTCATCCAAGGAATCTGTGCTAAAAAGAAATTAGTCAAATTCGACAGACTATGGCAAGAATGTCCTCAAGAAGAAGAATATATAGAAGCTTGAGAAGAGAAGATGGGAATTGAAGACCAAGCTCTCATAGTTCACTCCAAGAAAGGCAGAAGAAGTACTCATCACTCCAAAGGTAAGAATCCTCATCATAGAGATAACAATAGAAAGAACCTATCTAGATTAAGATGTTATACATGTGATGCGATAGGAAACTTTGCAAAAGACTATCCTAAGGACAAGGTCCACTCTCATAAGAAGAAGGGGAACAAAAGAAGACATCATGCCCATGCTACATAGGATGATGAACCATCCAAGAAAAGAACCAGATATGAAAGTGAAGATTCTTCAAGCGAGGATGAATATGTTTTGATTTTCGCTCTCATAGGTAACATTACTCATGGAAGTGATGATTCGCTTATAGACAGTGGAGCTTCCGAACATATGAATGGATTCAAGGAATCCTTTGTGAGACTATCAGAACATGAATCACCTCAAAAGTTGAAACTAGGAGATGACTACCAGTATCCAATAAAAGGTAGTGGGGAATATTCCTATAAGCTAGACTCTGGAAAGTCTCTAGCAATGAAGGAAGTATTGTTTGTGCCAGGACTCAAGAAGAACCTTCTCTCCATATCAGCATTGGATGCAAAAGGAATGAGGGTTACATTCATAGATGGTCAATTCATCATGTGGCCAAGAGGAAAGACTATCGATGATGCAGTGGTAATTGGAGAACAAGAAGGAGGTTTGTACAAATTGAAGGGTCATCCAGAACAAGCCTTGGTCCATGACACAGTAGATCCAAGTGAACTTTGGCATAGACGGCTTGCACATGTGCATTACAAAGCACTACCTATTGCAAGAAAAACTATTGAAGGTCTTCCAGAATTCCAACCAAAACATGATGTGGTCTACAAAGGATGTGCGAAAGGAAAGAATACAAAGAAGACATTTCAAAGCAGCAAAAGAAAAGCGAAAGAAATCTTGGAAATCATCCACTCCAATGTATGCGGTCCTATGTCATCAAACTCACTAAGTGGGTACACATATTATGTTTCTTTTATTGATGACTTTTCTAGGAAGACATGGGTTTACTTCATGAAGAACAAAGACAAAGTATTCAGCAAGTTCAAGAAATTAAAAGCCTTGATTGAGAACCACACTGAAAAGAAGATCAAGACTTTTCGATCAGATAATGGCAGGGAATTCACTTCTAATGAATTTAAAGATCTATGTAAAGAATCAGGGATTAATATGGAGTTGTCTACTCCTTATAATCCACAACAGAATGGGATTGTGGAACGGAAGAATAGAACTATCATGGAAGTTACAAGAGCCATGCTTCATGATCAAGATATTCCTATGCATCTTTGGGCTGAAGCTGCCAAAACAATGGTGTATGTACAGAACTGTACTCCACACAGAGTACTCAAGATTAAGACTCCTAAGGAAGTATTCTTTGGAAAGAAACGAGAAGTCATCCAGCTCAAAATATTTAGTTGTCTTGTGTACATACACATTCTAAAATAAAAGAGAACAAAATTAGATCCTTCAGGAAAGAAGGGTATATTTGTGGGATATTCTGAAAGTTCGGAGGCTTACAGAATATATTTCCTAGCATACAAGAAGATTGACATCAGCAGGGATGTTACATTTGATGAAGACACAACTTACAACAAATCCAGAAAAAGACTTGCTGAAGAACTTGAAGAAGCAGAACCACCCAAAATTCATGATACAACCATGAATGGAGAAACTCAAGAAGAATATCGAGAGTTCGAAGAACCACAAAGATCTGTAGATCCACCTCTCGAGAAGAATCCTCATAAGAGGAAACCTGCTTGGGTACAAGAACTTATCCAAGGTGTAGAGAGATATGGGGCTCCAGAAGATAATCATAGAGAAAGAAAGAGGACCAGATCCTACTCCGAGTATGTAGCTTTACTATGTGATTTCATTGATAAAGAACCTTCCAGTTACGAAGAAGCAACAAAATGGAAAGAATGGAAGGATTCTATGATCGAAGATAACCAATCGATCATGAAGAATGATCTTTGGGATGTTGTCCCAAGACCAGAAGGGAAGTCAGTTGTAACTTCCAAATGGATCTACAATATCAAGCATGCTGCACATGGTAGCATTGAAAAATATAACGCAATATTTGTGGCTCGGGGGTTCNCAGAAGGGAAGTCAGTTGTAACTTCCAAATGGATCTACAATATCAAGCATGCTGCACATGGTAGCATTGAAAAATATAACGCAATATTTGTGGCTCGGGGTTTCTCTCAGAAAGAAGGAATAGATTACGAAGAAACCTTCACACCTGTAGCCAGATACACTTCCATCAGGTCAGCACTTGCTCTAGCTATAGTGATGAAATGGAAGATACACTAGATGGATGTCAAGACTTCCTTCTTGAATGGTGTAGTGGAAGAGGAAGTGTATGTAGAGTAGCCACTCGGTTTTGAGACACATGACATAGAGTCTCATGTATGCGGATTGAAGAAATCCCTATACAATTTGAAACAGGTACCCAGGACCTGGTACGCCAGAATTGACAGCTTTCTATCTAGTTTGAGATTTACCACGAGTAAAGCAGATTCCAACCTTTACTACAAAGTTGAAGATGGAAACCCAGTGATGTTTCTACTATATGTATATGATCTATTTTTGACAGGTACGGATGGGTTGATTTCTTATACGAAGAGAAATCTTGCTGCTGAGTTTGAAATGAAGGACTCAGGGATGATGCATTACTTTCTAGGTACAGAGGTGTGGCAGAGTGCAAATGGAATCTTCCTTGGACAAGGGAAGTATGCAATAGAGATCTTGAAAAGGTTTGGGATGATGGACTGCAAATTTATGGTCACACCTATGGCATCGAACTTGAATCTATTGAATGATGCTTCATCAGAGTCAGTTGACGCTATGATGTACCATCAGATGATTGGGTCATTGATGTACCTAACAAACACAAGACCAGATATTTGCTTTGTTGTGAACACCTTGAGCCAGTTCTTGATAGATCCGAGACATGTTCACTTGATTGGTGCAAAGCATATTCTGAGGTACCTGAAGGGTACAGTTGCTTATGGGCTCAAGCATGATGTGAATCAAAAGATTAACCTGGAGGGTTATGTTGATTCAAATTGGGCAGGTAGTTCCATCGATAGGAAGAGCACTTCAGGGTGTTGCTTCAGTATGGGATTAGGTGTGATCTCTTGGTTTGGTAGGAAGCAATCCTATGTGGCACTGAGTACAGCTGAAGCAGAGTATGTCATAGATTGTTCAGCTAGTTGTGAGGCAGTATGGCTGCAGAAGCTACTGTCCGATTTGATTGATCTCCAGTTGGATGCTACTTGTATATAATGTGACAACCAGAGTTGCGTAAAGTTGTCAAAGAATCCAGTGTTCCATGACAAGTCAAAGAATATCAAGATCAAGTACCACTATATCAGCGATATGGTGCATAGGGGAGTAGTGAAGCTCCAGTATGTTGCGATGAAGGAACAAATAACTGATGTATTGACAAAGCCATTGGCTAGGGAGAATTTTGAGTACTTCAGGGAGAAGCTTGGTTTTCTCCAGATATTGTTTTCCTCCAAGGGAAAGTGATGAGTCCCATAGCCATTCTGACATCTTTAGAGGATTGGTTCCTTCCATGGTCAGATGTAAGGGCAGAGCCATTCTGCCATGGTGAGAGGATTGGTTCCTTCCATGTCATATATGAGTGTTGAGATCCATAGCCATTCTAATGAGTAGGTCAGATATAAGGGCTGAGCCATTTTGTCATGGTGAGAGGATTGCTTCCTTCCATGTCAGATATGAGTGCTATCCATTCTGTCGAGTAGGACAAATGTAAGGGAAATTGCCATTATTTGAATGGAGCTTCCTGGTGAGGTACCAGGAGAACTCAGTCTAGGACTGAGTAGCTATTCTGATGTGATAGAGGGATGTGTTCCCAATTGATCAGATGTAAGGGCTGAGCCATTCTTTCATGGCTAAAGGATTAAGTTCCTTCCATGTCAGATGTGAGTGTTGGCCCTTCCAATGAGCAGGTTGGATTTAAGGGAAACTACCATTCTCTAGGAGAATGGAGGAACCTAGTAAGTTACCAAGTAGCTCAGTTGAGGGGAACTGGGGGCCATTTTGATGTGACTATAGCATTGGTTCCTACAAGATCAGATATGAGTGCATATCCCTTCCATCATTGTGAGCAGTTTGTGTTCCCACTTAGATGGATGTAAGTGTAGAGCCTTTTCATCATTATGAGCAGGATGTGTTCCCACTTGGATGAATGTAAGTGCAGAAATATTTCATCATTATGAGAAGGATGTTTTCTAGCCTGGATGAGAGTCTTTCATCATTATGGTAGGATGTTGTTCCGGCCTGGATGGAAGAACAGAGATCTTCCATCATTGTGGTAGGATGTGGTTCCGGCCTAGATGGAAGAACAGAGATCTTCCATCATTGTGGTAGGATGTAGTTCCATCCTGGATGAAAGTACTAAAATATTCCATCATTGTGGTAGGATGTGGTTCCAGCCTGGATGGAAGTATGGAACTCTATCATTGTGGTAGGATGTGGTTCCGACCTAGATGGAAGAACATATATCATCCATCACTATGGGAGGATGTGGTTCTATCCTGGATGGATGTGAGTATTGTGCCTTTCTGACGAGTAGGTCAGATATAAGTGTTAAAGAAGACCTACATGGAGGCTAGGCCTACAACAAGCATGAAAAAGGGATAGCCTTGTAGAACTTCCTGTGATGAGAAGAATAATGAGATATCACTCGTGATGATCTAGATCAAGTGATGATCCAGATCTAGTGATGATGGGTAGTGATGATTCGGATCGAGTGATGATCTAGATCCAATGATGATGATCCAATAGTGATGATGCAGATCCAGTGATGATCCCGATCCAATGATGATGTCCCGTGATGATCCAAATCAAGAGATGATACAGATTCGAAGATGAAGAGGACTTGAAGATGAAGATGACTTGAAGACTTAGAATACTTGATATGTAGAAGACGGGATGATCTAGCTGATACAGAGAAGAAGAATAGTACTAGAAATTGTGTTGAAGGAATACCTTCCTAGTTAAGAGGGAGTGTTGATGTATTTGTAACTTTAGAATGTATTCATCTATGTATCTTATGTATTGTAACCCGATGTTTATTCTGGGACATATCTATAATGTAATTGAGTCATGTTGTCATGCCCCGATGTTTCGATCGGGAGGATCAATAATGTAAACAATTCATGTCAAGTCATTATGGGTAACCCTCAGATTGTCTAAGGGTTAAAGTCCCTGCAGTTTCGAGGCACTAGGGTTATTAGACTCTCCTAGTAGAGGTCAGCCCTGGTAGGGTTTTAGTCATGTAGGGATTAGTATAAATAGAGAACTGGAGTCTCTATTTATCATACAACTCATACACGCTCAATTGTAGTGCATAGTTGAGGAAGGAGAAGATATTGGGGCTAGACAAGAATAAGATTACTACTGTCGGGAGGTCACTTACTATTTTGGGATTTTACTATTTTTGTGCTGATTCTATCTCTAAGGAAGTTGTGGGGTTTTCTCCATTTATTGTTTCCCTAAGGAAAAACATTGTGTTCATTGTCTCTTATGTTTGATTGATGTACTTGTTATTCTCTCAGTTAAATATCCTAATAATGTTAGCTTAATCTTGAAAACTAACATATCATGGTAGTTATTTCATACTTGATGAGAACTAGATTCAAAATTTCAGGTAATAAACTTAGAAATAAGATAAGGTTAGTTCTTTTCAGTGTTGTTCTTATTCAGCACAATTAATTTCATTAACTCCTAACGCTATTCAGAGCCCAAGCTCAACACTAAAAACTAGCAGTTACACTTAGTGCAATTCCAAATCCTCTCTCTAAACACTAATGTGAGGATGTAGTTGTATACTAAAGCTAGGGATACAATGGCCAAGGATCTGATGCTTTAGAGATTATGCTCAACATCAATTTGGAATTCTCTAGGGCTTATGCCCAACACTTCCAATTCTTATAATTCATATTCTCCAGAGCTTATTCCTAATAGAAAGTATCATAACTCATGTGCTCCAGAACATGCACTCAGCAAATAATGTAATCCCTCATGTGTTCCAGAGCTTGCACTCAACAAAAAGTCTCATCACTTATGTGCCTAAGGTTCCACACCCAACACATTATAGAACTCAATCATGGATTCAGTTTTTTGCACATTTTATCAGAACAATCATCTCAGTATATGCATAACCACATAATAATAAATCCAATACATTGTACCATGGAAATAGTCCTTGTCCATGAGGGTACATGGCCAACATATACAAGATAATAAAACTTATGCATTGTCTTATGCCCAATATATCTAACAAGCAGTGGGACATCTTCCCAATATACAAACATAAACATCAAAGTAATGCATATGTAATGGGACTCATGCCCATTATAGTTAAGGTCAAAATCCAGTATATTACAAGTGGAAAGGTGCCAAGGTGTTCCTTTTATTTGTATAGTCTATGTAGTCCTGAAAAGGAGATAAACGAGGCCACGTATACGCCCCTTGAAATACTTTAAATAGCCTATAAGGAAGAAAACGTGCTCGACAATATGTTCATTCTTTTAGGTGTCATAAAATAGATTAACAGAAACTATTGTAATGGTCATTCAAACAAGGAGGAAGTGTTTGATGTATTAAAAGTGATGATGTTGTGAACATGGTTAATATGAATAAAAATTGAAATTGGTTGGTCCTTCTTGTTGAACGATGGATGGTAGTAAAAATAAGGTGAATTTTGTAGTATGGATGGAGTGGATGGCTTGCGAACATGCCAATATGTATAAATTTCAATTCACGTGGTGGAAATAAAATCAAGGTGACTCTGGGAAATGGCCCCAAAAATCATAGAGAGAGAACGAGACATGGGTCTCGTCAACAGATAGAAGATGGAAAACCAAACTCGGTGGTGTGAATGTCGTGAGAAATGAATGTTGGATGACTCTATGGTGTATGGAATAAAAGTTTTGACCAAATGGAAGCCCATAATTAGGGAGGGTACATGACACATGTCATTTTCACCATGTAGTGTTTAGTTGGAGTGGAGAGATGCGAAAAATAATTGTTGATTTCTTCCGACTAGAACGACAATTTTTGGATATATTAGTGAATCAAGTAGTTAGTATTTGTATTGTATTAGTACCTCTTATTTAATCATGGAAGGATGTTAGTAATAGGATATTTAATGTTGGACAAGAGAACTTAGTCATGAAGAAAAATCTGCACGAATGAAGGGAGCTTCTGGAATACTTTTGGGAGCATCTGCCTCGTATTGCCCCAGATGAAATAAGAATTCCTAACTTCATCCATACTATCCCACATTGATACCCCATTATGTTATAAGTCATGCTGCGTAAGAAAAGAGCTTATGAAAAAATGATGCATGGGAATCAACCTATGATAACCATTTGTAGAAACAATATCGATAAAAAGAAGTACGATGGAATCATTAACCGTGAGTTGCAGGTAAGCGCTCTCATCGATCCTGTTAATTTCAGTGGTTTAATTTTGGTTTTTCCACACTCTGGTTCCCAATACTAAGCCATAAGGGTTCTCACAGCTAGGTCACACTTTCTGAGCAAAAAGGTGGGACCCAAGTCCCACTTATCGGGAAAACAAGTGTGACCCAGTCGCACCTATCAAAAAGATAGGTGCGACCCAAGTTGCACCTATTAAGGAGGGAGGTGCTACCTAGGTCACACCTATTCATGAGATAAGAGAAAGACATATATGCTTGTTAAGCATTTTTTCATGACTTGAGTTGTAAAATTATGCCTGACAAGAGCGACGTAGCTCATAATGGGAATTTTTGCGTAACTGGGTATGACAGGGACTTTGTGCATGTGCAAGATGCCTCAATTTAGTTGGAAAGAGTGGGATATCAGGGATCTCAGAGATGATGTGAAGCATGACAGAGTTTTATAATATTTGCTCGCTGAGATTCAGCTATTGAATTTCTTTCAGATCCCCTTGATGCGTTCTATAAAATTGTTGTTAAAAAAGGGGTTGAGTTATTGAGATTGAGACTTAGAGTATTTCATCATCCAGGGTGAGTGGTTGGAGATCACCCTCTGCGATGTGTTTTTTCTTATTAGACTCCCACTACTAGGTGTGATCGATGATACCCAGTGCTGCATCTCTCAGGGGTGGTGTTGAAGGATGACCTGTGCTCCATGCCTTTCTATGACTCATCATATTTGCACATGTCATACATATTGGTGTGTGACATATAGAGTTGGGAGACTCAAGCAGTACTGGAAGCTATGGTGTTGAGCATACTGGGATCAAAGGGGCTAAACAAGATCCCAGGTAGCCAGCTTAGGATGCTTGAGAGTGTTCTGAGGGCACCTAATATGGGTGGGAAAGGATGTACTTCATAGTGGTTCAATGTGCATTAAACAAAGAAATATTGGCGTGTGGGGATTTTTGTTTCCCCTTCTTTTGTGCTCATTTTAATTTGAGTGAATATTTACAATGCAACCACTTATGGCGATGCATGAGGGGGGACCTTACAAGCCTCACATGAGGAAATGGTGAGAGATGATCATCAGAGAGGGAGGTGGCTTGGTGGGTCACTTCTTTGCTTGATATATTTTGGCATAGTGGAGGAATCTTCCAGTACTCATATAGGACTATCCATACATCACGATGGATTACCGAGGAGACCCAAATATTCCTTGACCTCTAGGGTAGCTATGGGGACCTAACAGTACATATACATGATGCTTTTGTGTTTGAAGTCATATATTTCTACTAGGATACTATTAGAGAGAGAATGTGTGTGATAGATACAGATGGAATATGGTGTGCATGTACAAACATTGGACTGCACCCTCCAGCGGGGTAATAATGGCATAGGGGTAGGGTGGAGGGCTTAGATCCAACCGTTGATGGGAAGAGGAGGTGATGGAGTACAAAATTTGACAAACTATGGCTCTCTGTAGAGAGTTTGTGGGAGAGGGCACCGATGAGAAGTGGTAGTACCTAAACGATGATCTAATCCCTGCATGCCACAGGTTTCCTCTGGAGTAAATATCTTTGATGAGGAGGATCATGTCTTTTGTTGAGTATGTCAGAGAAATAACATAGGGCGACATGCTAATGGAAGAGGAGAGCTCCTATTAGGAAGAGGACACACAGTTAGAGGAGAACAAATCAAACTAGCAGCTTATGATTATTTCCCCAATGCCATTGGGCATGTGGATTTTAGTATGCTATATATGATCAGAAGAGAAAAATTGTGCATCTTATCCTTTTTTACTAAACATATTTATAATATATATGCACGTGGATGCACCTTTTTAAATTTTTATAGGTTTTTTTATGAGTCTCCTTTTTTATTATTCCTATGTGATGTATTTGACATATGTATGCATGATTATATGATGATGCATGATGTAATGTATTTCCTATATGTTGTTATTGATGTGCCACTCTATAACGTCATTAATCATTTGGCCTGCCACACTATTGATACTTCTTGGAACATGCATGGATTAAATGGATTCAAAATGTCTAACTAAGTGTCTAGTGCGCAGGAACTTTATAAACAAGCAAGGATTGCATACCCGGTAGTATTTATTCAACTGGGAGATAAGAAGTTGGGATTCTAGAAAAACATGAAGGTGACAAATACCTAAGTGAAGGGTGATGATCAAGAGACCAACGACACTGTCGTAATCATTCTGGTTGTTTGTAGTAATACTGACACACATTATGTTGATATAGATCAACTCATGTGATGGTGAATAAATGACCCCAATAACCAAGGTGATATTAGGAGACCATCTACTTGTGTCGTTAGCGAAACCAACATAGCGACACAAGGTAGGATCCATCTAGAGCAATCAAGGAAACAAAATTGTAGATTCATGGAAAAAATAATGTAAAACAACAAACAAAAACTATGATACAAGGGTATGCATGGTGAGCGAATTTAGGCATAGAACCTATTGAGGTAGATCCCATTATGGGGATTCTTTAAGAGCCTACAATCAAAGCCATCAAGTAGATATTCCCCTTGATTAGACATTGGTGGATGATGTAAGGGCCATTCCACATGGATTAAAACTTCCTTTTTCCAGTTTTATCATGGGCTTGGTCGTAAACGAGGAATAGGTCCCCCTAGCTAAAGGTGCATGAGTGGACATGGGAGTCATAGTGGGACTTTGACTGAGTCTTAGCTACTTTGATCATTTTGAGAGTAGCACGACAGTTCTCATCAGTTTGTTCAAGCATAAATAGGCATTTTTCTAATGGTGAAGTATCAGGTAGAAGTTCAATGGAAAGGAAGGGTGATAGAATCTAGCATTACATGGGAAGAAATGACTCCACATCATCAACTAAATGATATGTGGTAAAACCGATGGTGGTTTTAGGGATCTCTCAGTCATCAAGAAAGTGTTGTTGGGATAAATCAGGGGGATATTTCACCGTCAAGGAGGGAGAATAAGAACTAGAAGTAGAGATCATGTAAATGTTCTTAGTGGTTGTTGACACAAACCCAGCCAAGAAAACTAGTTGATAGGGGTTCCCACAGGGCCAAAAATCAAACCACTATGGTCTCCTTAAGCACTGGCCCATACAGGTTTTACCCTATCTAGCAACACCTGTAGAGTGAGTGAGGTCTCACTCGAGATGTTCGAGGGAGAGATGATGGAACCAAGTTTTTGTACAATAGGAGAGGACCATGTGCATCCACTTATTGACTTAGTGCAACATTGACAGATATGATCACTTACTTAAGCATTAACATAATCATTCATTATTATTCTCTAATAGATCACATAATTCAATCATAACTACAGTAAACATACTGATGCACAAGCAGATCCAACATAATAACATCATTTAAAGAAAGGAAACATTCCTTCATAGACCCATGTCACAGATACACATAACATTCATCATTGAATCATAAAAATAGTAAAATAGTAAAACAAAAAAGAAGACAATGATTCAAATCAACTTCCTTCTTGTCATATTACCTCTACAAAAAATTACAAGTTCTTCAAAATAGTTCATAATCAACAAGTACTCTTCCAATACTCTAAAAGGATTATTCACTTTCTAAAGGATGATCCCAAATATTCAACCCTTGCAATTTGGCATATACTTATAGGCTTGCACCATTACATTCAAGGTCCACTTAGAAAAATCCCAAACTAACTCTTAATTGATTCTACAAACAAATGACCAATATCCCAAAAAAATGGTCCAAAAATACAAAAGGTAACACAAAATTACATCAAATATTTTATTCTTCGCCTTTTGTGCCATCTTCTACTTGTGTAGTGTCTTTGAGATTTCACATCATATGTGATGATGCACAACTAAATTTTTGCAAACCCCTTGCAAAAATGACCCGGACACAATCTTATGGCTCTCCCTATAGCCATGCTAGATGGACATGGTGTACTGAGAAATATTTTGCTTGAAATATTCATATTGCTAAGGAATCTCCTTGTCTTGCACTTTGAATCACTCATGAATCTCCTGGCTTACTGCTAGATCTTGTGTGACTCACTGTTTGAACATCTTATCAGTGATCTCCTTCTTTCCTTCCTATGCTGCTTGGAGCATAGATACCTCCTTCACTAATAGTTGCACTCAAATATCCTAAAACTCATCTAGTTGTGTGTTGCATCATTGTCTCCTTTCTTGTTCCTTTTCTACCTATTCTTTCTTCTCCTTTATTTTCGCACACTTGGTGATCTCGACCATTAGTGGCACAGCTCTAAATGATGTATTCAATGTCATGAGATGCCCTTCTACTTCCTACAACTGTGTGGTCAGTTGTGCCAACTTCTCATCCTGCAACACACTTCCCCAAATTTACGTAGGCCCATTCATCACCTTATTTACATCTTGCTCTGACTCGTAGAGCTATGTTTCCAAGTCTTATATAGCGCTCTTCTATGCTATTATTTTCTCTAGTGATGTGGATGGATCCACCAAGGCCTCCGGAATGATGTTCTCACTCTGCAATCACACAATAACAACCCCAAATTGTTGTTCTCTGGACACCAAATCTAGCTTCATGGTACTCTCCAATACATGATGACATGAATTCGCAACTACTGTTTCCAACGTTACTAGGATATCAAAGACATGTTCTTTCTCAACAATAAGGTGATCTTGTTCCTTCTTCAGTTATGTAATATCTTCAGCGCTCTTCACTCTAAACTTCTCTTGTGCTTTATTGAGTGCTTCAATTTCTTTTTTTTTCTATTATATCAACTTCTCCTATGCTTTTTTCAATTCCTCCACTTATTTCTATGCTTTCTCCTCTTTCTCCTATGACTGCAAATACAGATCCTTGATTTCCTTATATCTATCTACCAACACCTGATTGGAGACATGATGCATGTGTAACAACACATTGATATCCAATGATATGTCCTCCAACTATTGGAAGGAGGTATTCAAATCCTATATTCGAGTGTTAATCACATTCAAGGGAATTTGAACATTCCTAACACACAGCTCAGTGTTGATTGATGCAAACTCTTGCACAGTCACACTTTCTAGCCCTCTCTTCAAGACAACATCATATAATTAATCTAGTTTTGTTCTTAGCTCTTTGAATCCCACCTGAAATTTTTTTGTCATTTCCTTTGATGTTGCATCGGTTACATCTGCAATGACCTTGAAAAGCCGGTTCAAATGTGCCTCCATTGCTGATGCAGTGCTACTACTCATAGCCTGCTCCATGCTCCTATTTTTTCTTAGTTCATGGAATATGTATATGATTCCAGGTCAGTGGATGTCTCTGTTGATGATTCCTCACCAGACTCATGTTGACTTTGTTGGTCATCCTTACACATGGGATCAATAGGACCATCCGTCGGGGGTCTCGTTAAGAATTCTTCCAAACTGTTTGGTCTGTGCTACTTTGTAGTCCAATCATTAACCATTACTTCCAACTCCGCATTATATACTTTTTATGGTGTCGACAACCATTGCTTGTCTAGGTCAGAGTGTTCTTGAACGTGAGTAGCGTGTGGTCCAATTGTGAACTACGCAATCCTTTCATATTTTTTTACGGCTTCCTTAGATAATCTTGGAACTTTTATTTCTTTTACCTACTATGCTTCCCAATAGATCCAAAATTGGATCACTCAATCTGTCAATTTATTAGGATCTTTCACCCACCAAAGATTCTAATATTGTGCACCCTTACATAGTTCCATCGTCTTGACATTCATGGCTTGGTAGTCATCTGGCTCCATCCAAGCCATTAACATGATCAAGATAGGTAGTCAACTGTTTGTTAATGGTCATTTTCTCACATGCACTACCACTGCATCCTCTGCACAGTGTTTCATAAGAAAGAGTGACTAGTTCATTTGTATGCCTTGCGCACACAGCTCATCACATGGAACTACCCTCAAATTACATTGGACACTGTAATGTACCCAAAAATTCAAAATAAAAAAAATTATAGGCTAGTGAAAACTACCCCAAAGGGGATCATTATTACTCGTGTGAAATTACATGTGCTACTTATACTTTTGATCTCTTCGGAAACTGCCCATATTGTCTTGTTAATCTCTTATCCATTCAGTTATTATTAGTTCGTTTACTTTGTATGTCTTAAATTTATTATTTAAACTATTTATACCTCTTAGTTATTAATGTCAGTGAATTAATGAATTGTATAGATCATTGTTTTACTCCTGCACATGTGTACTTTGTTTATTTAATAAAAACTAGCTTAACTTTGTTGATGGGAACAAAGTGGTGGAGTGGCAAGACTTTTTCTCCCATGACGATCTGAGAAGTAAGGCCATTATTCATTATGCAGGATTACTTAGTTCATTCGAACTAAGGCACCTTATTTATTAACTTACATGTTCCTTTTGCGACATCAACATTATTTGGTTACTTGAAGCAATTCAGTTCCTAGTTATACTTCCAGTTTTGCCTTGCACTTTTATTACTGTTCCATTTTACGACACAGGTAAACCCTATGTTCGTTAATTATATTTATTACTTCATAAACTAGATGGTGTTAATTAACTTACTTTCCTTACCATTATTAATTATCTACTTATTGATTAATAATTACACTTCTCATGTTTCTACCTTGCAGGTCTACTTGGGTTTCAATCTTGAATCCAAAAGCTCATTCTCTCTAGCGAGAGCATCATGGCATACTACGTTTGCCATGATTCCTAACTGCTACAGAACTTGGACTTAAAAACTTATACACAAACACTACCTATATGGACTAGCAAAGGGCACGTACAAACACATTACTTTGATTCTAGGGGGATAAAATGTAAACACTATACAATGGTGTTAATTCTGCACACACTTTAGAGTTGAAATACAATGGTATAAATATCATGTCATTCGTAATATGTTTGCATTGGCATTAGAAGGTGGAAAAACTATAGGATATAGTGTGCACCACGAAATATTAGGTTTTAAACTTATGACTTGGTTGAATGTATTATAACGATGATTCATAAACTATGGTGAGGGTTCATGAATGCATTAATGGTCACCAGCTGGTGCCATTAATGCCATTGGGGTTTGTGAGAATGAATGGAAAAGGGTTTGGGCATTCGTTTTTTATGCATTATGTGGCTTTGGCATTGGGGTTTTATGTGTCTACTACATAGTTGGAGAAGGGAGGAGACCTCCATCGATTTGCAGGTAAGCTAACCACTAGACTCTATGTAAACACATTGTTTCATTGTTTTATCCATGTCATGGTCATGCTTCTCTTGCCATAGTTGATTTGATTGAAGGTGAAAATGAAGATGCTTTGGGATTTGCACAAAGCTACGCTTTTGATTTGGGGTTGCTACTTCATCGCAAAGGTAATCCTGCTACCAAGATTCTTACTTTCCTCCTCTCATTCTGGGCATTTTTGAGTTGGGATTCTTTATAGGGTTGGGGTTTTAGATGGCGCACTTGTTGATTCTACCTTCAGGGTTTGTAATGTAGCTTGCTCTAGGTTTTGACTCTAGTTGGGAGGTTTAGCATCTTAGCCGTGGCTGCACCATTACTTGTAATGGTGTCGTAGTTCACATCTTTCCATTTAACATTATTAATACGTTGACTATAGTAAAGGAGGATTCGTGCCTTACTATGTAAATATACTGAACATTGGATTTTATGTGAATACTGTAATGTGTTTTGGTATAAGATACGTAGGATTTTTTTTCATCCTTTTTTAGTAGATTATACTATGTAAATTCAGGACGATGTAGCTATTTTAATGTTGCGTTTAAAAATTTGACTTGTTGGGTTCAAATAGTGTCTTTAACCCTGTAGAATTTACTTTGCGTATAATGGTAATAGTTTGGGTTTTTGAAGTATACACAACACTCCATTTATATTGTTTATAATTTATGTTTGGGAAAGCTTCTAGAGCTTGGTGTGTTATGCCATGGGATGCACCATTATTGCAATGGTGTCATAGCCCATTCGCTTACCACCGTAAGATTTGTATCAGCGTTAATGGGAAATGTGTATTATACAGAGTGTTGTAATTTGGTTTTAATCGTTTAGCATGGGTGCAGGCCATGCCATGAATGGCATGTGCCTCTCCCAACAACTGTGATAGCTTAGTTGGCATTTTAATATGTAATTTGTTATTTAAAAAGACATGGTTGTAAAATCCAGGGTTATGGCAAACCCACGATATCGTTTCAGTTACTGTAGCATGACTATGTCATTATTACTATGTGATTGGATTTGGAAACTTGGCCATGGCTGGTGTGACTGGGTATATGACCTTTAGGATTTCGACCTGGGCGATACCAAATTGTAAAACATTTTATATGTAATAATAGAAAGGATTCTATGTATTAAGCTATGGATTTTGTTACGCGTTTTGATTACAGTAATGATTTATGTTAAGGTTATTAATACGTTAGCCTTGGGTCATGGACATCCATGGGATTCGATGTTGTGCTCTGTGTTGGCATAAGATAGGGATTTTTTCTTAAGACGAATGATTCCTTGTTTAAATAAGAAGTATAGAGATGTTTTTAATGTGGATTTTAATTTTTCTTATGAATTATATTTGTAACCTACAAGGGTCGATACCATGACCTTTGTTTATTAATACATATTTATATGAATTGTTTACTTGGTAAAATTATAGGTGGATGTTTATGATGAATATTGTATGGGACCTTTAAAGATATAATGCATGTGATTTATGGTATTTTATTATAGATGTTAAGACTGTAGGTTTTATGGCAGAGTCTTGATAAGGACCACATGAATGGTCACAATATCCCTCTGATTAATTCTAATGTGTGTTTCGAGTCATGTAAAGTATTTTTTTTAATGATTATGTGAAACACATCTTGGAAGGTATTCAATAATTTGATTAGCTTGTTTATTATATGAAATCTGTTCTTAGTAGATCTAGTTTATAATATATACTTGTTATTAGTTAGCATAATTAATATTTTAATTAATTAGTACCGAACTAGTTTCTTTAAATCTTAGGGAAAGCCTCTATTGACAAATGGAATATGTCAACAGGGTATTAAATGTAGAGAACAAAGTATAAACATAATACTAAGATCAAAACCTAGTTAATATAGGAACATTTATGAAAGATACAAACCCTGAACATAAACAACATATAATAAAAATTCTCCAGCCTACAATTAGTAAATTAGAAATAAAAAACCTAGCAGATTGTTAACCATAAAACTTAACCACTAGGATTAGGAATTACATTGCAGCCATTGCTTAACATAAACAGTAATGAATGTTTAGGAAAGAAATAGAATAGGCCTTCAAG
The DNA here is from genome assembly GCA_001517045.1 of Pseudotsuga menziesii. Classification (NCBI taxonomy): domain Eukaryota; kingdom Viridiplantae; phylum Streptophyta; class Pinopsida; order Pinales; family Pinaceae; genus Pseudotsuga; species Pseudotsuga menziesii. The sequence goes on along the minus strand of LPNX010317647.1, from coordinate 114,742 downwards.
GTTTTCATACCTGAATTTTAAGTTTTGTCAATGGATGCACTTGCACACATAAATAACCGGCATTAACAATTCAATGCATATCTAACCTCTGTTTGATGACCAAATCACTTGGTAACTACCACATTCCACCCAAACATGACCCGAAACCATTCTTGGTTTAAATACGGATCCCCCTAAGATGGAATCCAACATGCAAGTAGCTTAGAGCTCCTAAAATAGGGTTTCCTAACTGGTAATCAGTTCTGAATCAATCTGCTTTTCTTTGCAGGAAAAGTTCTCTGAGAAAACACTTGAGAGAAAAAACAAGTAGAATTATAATTCTCCTAGATAAAAATTAGAACCCCAAGCCTTTTCTTGGCTTGAGTCCTTATAGATAGAATTTTCAGTCAAAGGGGTAGTTAAATCAAGAAATTCTTGATTTCTTGATTTAACCCTTTTTAAATTACTCGTGTAATTTTCAATTCTTAGCCTAGGAACTTTTAACTAGTTCCCAGCAAATATTTCATAGATATTTCACTCTTTATTAATCCTTTAACAATAAATAATAATTGGTGGAGCTTATCTTCTTTCTTTGTTCAATTATACAATCAATCATAATTAATTTTTTATACATACTATGTATAAAATACATTAAATACATAGTATTAAAATACTTGTTAGGTTTTTTCTTCGGGCATCATGTATCATGATCCCTAGACTTAATGACGCTTCTTAATGAAATTCAAGTAGATAGATGGCTCAGGTCTACTAGGCTAGGCAACTCTAAACATCCTTGCATGTTGGATTTCCCTCATATAACATGGTAGTTCTTTAGTACTTGATGAGAATTATGAAATTTGACATTTCATTTAATCACTTAAAAATAAGTATGATGAGATAAATATTATTATCGAGTCGTTTTCACTCAGAGGTGATTATAATATTTTCAGTCACCCCTAGATCTTACCATATCCCATACTCAATGCTTATAACAGGGAGTTACAAACATAGTGCGATTCCAGAGCTCTCACTCAACACTAAATGCTAGGATGTAATTGTACAATACACCTAGGGATACAATGGCCAAGGATCCGATTGTCTAGAGCTTATGCTCAACATCAACATGGAATGCTCTAGAGCTTATTCCAACATTTCCAATTATATTTTCATCTGTTCCAGATCTTTATGATCAGCACAAATGTAAGTACTCATGTGCTTGAGTGCCTCTCGCTGAACACAAAACTTTTCATCGATCCTGTGCTTCAGGATCCATCTGCAACACAAAACATTTTATCAGTCATGTGCTTTAGGGTCTACACCAAACACAACCAACATATATATACATATATATCATCAACAATTTCCTTACACCCAATATACAAAGCAAATCATCATGTTCATGTGCAGTGGGGTTTTTGACCCAATATAAAAATAAAACATCAATATAATCATCATGATCAATAGGCTCATTCCCATAAATATTAGGTCCAAAATTTGGGCTATTACAGACACGGTGGTTCGTCCTGACCACTTTACTTGCCAAAATTCTTGCACTGATGCATAATGAATGGTCATTGATACTATCAATGTGGTATGCCCTCCCTCCATGCTCTAAAGAAAAGTGATTCTTCAATGCCATTGCTGGCTTCTTGTCATTATCTTTTCCTCAAAAATACTACAAGGGGTCTAGCCCATCCTTTAGTAGCCTCATTATTTCTTAAATCATCCCCACCATGACTTCGAATGGCTTATCCCACCACAAAATTCCTCCATGGAAGCATGCCAAAAGATGCTTCACACACGAATTGACTTTGTTCAGCCTCCCAAAGTGTGCCATGCTAATAAATACTAACAAGCCAACCTTGTCCATCCTGCACACCCATTCGTGGAGAATGCGCTCTATCGAGCTACCTCCTACTGCTGCCATTGGCATATATGGCTCGTTTGCAACATCCTCTAGTGTGATCAAGTTATGGTATTCATATTTGATCTGCATTAGCACATGAAAAATGTTAGAAGTGAATACCATCCCTTGTGGTATCCTCTTAATCCTTATCTGGTACTTCTAATTTTTAGTGGGCTTCTTGGCCTTCGCACCAGGATGAATAGGAGGTATATACCCAGGGATGTCCTTAACAGACACGCCTACTCAAGTTGATAACTTGAAAATTCCATATCTTGATGGTACTATCTGTGGAGTTTCTTCTTCTTGTGCCCTTGTGGACGTTTTGGTCTTTCTCTTTTGTGGCACTAAAGAGCTAGGCTTCTAACCCTTCCCCTTCTTCTTCAACACCGATGATGAGTTGATATTCATACTGCTGATCTCTTCCACGATGGTTACTAGTATGATAAGTGAATCCCATTCACTCAAAATATCTACTTTGTTTGGGTTACTCTGCATGCTGCACAAAGGCCCCACAAGACTTAACAGTCACTCAACCTCACGACACATAGGATTTCACTCAATTCACTGAGATTGACTTGGAAATTCACTCTACAACTTTGCAAGTGAGCTCAAACTTTGCGCAATGGTGAAGTCCAACCACGTTTGGACCCATCTTAGAGCATCAAGTCAATCCATCCTCATAATTACCAAATCAATTCCACTTATCATAACCAAATCCTTCATTAATGACCCAAATCCTCCAGCGATTCTGACAATCCAAAGGTTGGATCAGTCATAACTACGTGTTTCTTCAACAAGCATTGTCGATTAACTACTTGTAATTGTATTCATTTATTACTGATTTGACTATGTGCATATCCCTATGGTTGTCGCAACATGACCTCCTAACTATGATGATGACCCCTTCTCTTGTGCATACACCTCCCCTTGTTTCCTATTCCTTCTATCCATCATCCTACCTACCTTTTTTTTCATTGCGCAGTGCCTCAAGAATCACACGGTTCGAGGCCCGTCCTATAGGGATTCAACCTGCTACCATTCACTAACTTTTGTTGCATAGCTCCATCTAACTAATACAATTGAAATAAACCTCCTAAATTAATGGAATTAACAAGATATGGACCTACCCAATGCATATGTAACTTAGCTGGATGCTTCATGAACTTGTTGTCGTATAAAATCACCAAATCTCCTTGTTAAAACTATTTAGTCTTTATGTGGCGATCATGCCAAGCCTTATGATGATCCTTCTCGATGCGCTGATGAAAACCCACAACCAAGTGGTGTTCCTCAAGATGAACTAACTGGTATGATCATTCTTCCAGTGCAGCTTCATCATCCATGCTCGTTGTTGCGGCAATGCACAGAATTGGAACAATGTACTCCATAGGAATAACTGCCACTTTCCCATATACCAACTTGAATGGTGTTGGTCCCTTCAATCTCTTGCAAGTAGTGCAGTAGGCCCACAAGACTGCTGGAATATTCAATTCCTAGTCATTCTAGTTTGCAGTACATACCTTCATAAGAGCATGCTCCAATATTTTGTTCAACGCCTCCACCGTCTCGTTTTCCTGTGGATGATACGAAGTACTCTTCTTATGTTCTATATGAATTTATTCTGTCAATGCACTGATTGTGTAATTGATGAAGTGAATCCCTTCGTCACTTATTAATAACCTTAAACATACAAACCACATCACAATGTTTTGAAATAAGAACTTTCTTGTTGTCACAATGTTACAATATATGACTGGTGCGGCCTCCACCCATCTTGTTAAATAATTTGTCACTGTAATGATATATGACGGACGAGTTCTATTTCGAGGTGGGTTGATTGGTCCTACAAAATACATTGCCCATTTATCAAATTGTTTCAATGTCACCTGTGGTACTAGCGGCATCTAATCCCTCCTCAATGTCTTTCAAACTCATTGACAAACATCACCACTCTATGCATAATCCGTCGCATCAGAATGCAGAGTGGTCCACTAAATCCATAGTAGCTCGACCTCTGTAGTGTCCACTATAAATTCTCACATGTTTTTATGCTAGAATATACCTTAGATCATGTGGTAGGACACATCGCTGGAAAATATCATATGATCCTAGCTTATATAGTTGTCCAGTAATCAATTGGAAATCTGAAGCCTTAACCAAGAATTGCTTCTTCTGACTTGTGGTAAACTCTTTTAGTGTGATTCCCATCGACAAAAACTAAATTATTTGATCATAGTAGTCATCTTCCATGTCGACTCTGAACAACTACGCATCTGGCAGTCCATCTTCAATGTTTTTAGGTTCCTCACTTGTCTTAATTTAGGATAAACGATCATGGTTTTCATTTAAGTGACCCAACTTCACAATTATCTGAAAATCAAACTCCTAAAAGAGAAGTAGCCATATTCCCCCCCAACACATGCTTATTGACTAGGTAATTCAAAGTGGAATGGTCTATAAACATCTTGAAATGACCTCCCAATAGGTAATTCCTAAATTTCTGTAGTGCATATACCTTCACCAAACCTTCTCTCTCCATGGTCGTATAGTTCTTCTCTAGAGATGACAACTTCTGACTAGCAAAAGAAATAAGGTGATATAGATCATCGTCTCCTAGTTGCACGAGCACCACTCCCAGCACAATGAATGATGCATCCACATGAAAATGAAAATACTTACTCCAATCAGGGAAAACCAGTATTGGTCTGTAAGCCATGTTGGCTTTTAGTGTGTAGAAAATTCCTTGACAGTATTGAGTCCATACAAATGTTGCATCTTTCTTCAGCAATTTCTCCATGGGAGCTGTGATCATAGCATAACCTCCAATGAACTTGAAATAATACCCTATGTCCCCCAACTCCGCTCTAATCATATTCACATTCATAGGTGGCAGTAATCTCAAAATTAGTGCAATATTCGCAAGGTCAACCAACAATCCTTTCTTGCAAACGATGTGACCCAACAGTATCCAGAAAGGGTGCATAGAAAATACACTTCTTTGAGTTCAGCATGATCTAATGTTGTCAACACCTTTTGAGCATCAATCACAAGTTTTACATGTGGTCTCTGATCAATCCATAAATTATCCAGTCATCCATGTAGACTTGCATTAACTTCTGAATAAATGTCTTAAAGCAGCAACAATGACCCGGGAAAATATCACAGGTGCATTTTTCAACCCAAAGGGGATCACAGTATATTGGAACCAACCCCATTCAGTAAAAAAATGCTATCTTGTGGTGATCCTCTTTTGCAATCCTGATCTGGTGATAGCCATAAAACCCATCCAATAAAGAATACATCTCCTAACTGCCTACTCCTTCTATAATTTCATTAGTAAATGGTGTTGGAAATGGATCGTGCATGCACATGTCATTCAATTTTCTCATCTCAATGTAGATCCAAACCTCACCCATATTTTTATATTGGAATACATTGGACTGATCCATTTTGATTCTTCAATTGGCTCAATTATTCCAGCATCTAACATCATATCAAGTTGAGCTTTGACCCTCTCCTTGTATCACGGATTCAGGAGATATATTCTTTTCCTTACTGGTTTCACATATGGCTTCACTGAAATATTTATCTCCCCTAAATCACCTAGTATCCCCTTCATCTTAGAGAGCTTCATCGAAAACAGGTCTTGAAATTCATGCAACAGATCCATGATTTTTTCCATGTCCTCTTCATCCCAGTAGTCGCCGACATTTGTGATCTTCAGGATCTCCTCTTTTTTGATGTTGACCTCTGATATTCAATGGTCGATTCATTGGATCGGTCGGTAAATATAGTGCTGCAACACCCTAACTTCCTTCTGTTTCCATAATATTGATATTTCGCAGGTCATCATCATCCTCAAGTCCTCTAGTCACATTATCATTAGAGAGAATTTGAGGTAAAAAATGGGCCTCAAAAGGACCAAAATGTACTATAAAGATCAACCAATTACATTCTAGTAGATGACATCATCCCCCATGGTTGAGGTGGCATTGCATGAGTTAAGAATGCTTATTTGTCACATTTTCTATGGTGGTTGAAAACCCATAGTTAACCAAGGTAGTGGTACAAGTACTTTTAAGTCATAAAGTGAAGTACTCACAATAAAAGTCATTTCACACTTTCTCATAAAATAATATTATTGTTATTTTCAAGTAAAGTACTCACAATTCACTTTCTCATAAAATAATATTATTGTCATTTTCAAGTAAAGTACTCATAATTCATAAAAGTGTATTTTCACATTTTTTCATAAAATAATATATTGTCATTTTCATGTTTTTTAATTTTAAATTATATATTCACTCAATTGTATTTAATATCATAATGTCAAACTAATATATATTAAATCTTGTACTTTTAAAATAAATTAAATTCATGAATGATATTTATATGAAAAAAATATGTTAGTTATGCATATAAATTAAATTCATTTTTGTTTAATTTTATTTACAAGTTCAATACAAATAAATGCTAAAGGACAATAATTTTTGGGGAATTTACAATGAATCTTAGTCACATCATTGTAGAGTTATTTTATTAATTTTATATATTGTCAATTTAGAAAAGTAACTCAACCATGGTTATTTATATTGTGCATAAAAAGTAGTGTAGGAGATGAGTTGTCATATATACCTACCCCATAAAATCCCTAACTCATAATATTTTAATATATCTTATATTTTTGTAGTACATCTATTAGGAGGCCCATTTTTGACCTCAAATTATCTCTAATGAACATTCCATCATCAAGTTCATGTGGAAGTGCGCATGTGGATCCATTGGATATGCAGCTGACACTACCTTTAGAACAATGTCATGGATGAGCTAAAGTGCATTATGGATGTCTCGATTGGAATCCATGAAACTGAAGGTATCCATGAAAGAAACTCTCAAATCCTAACAAGTGGGGGCCTACACAACTCATTGGATATGTACCAAGATCATAGAATTTCAGCTAACATGTGAAAAAATGCATGGACCCACTGAGCCTTTGGTCACAATTCCCACAAGGTCTGACACTCGATCAGATGATTCCCTAGGATATTCTTCCCATTGTACCTCCTAGCATGGTATACTTCAACATCGCCAAAGAGAACCATCATCAATATTTGACACTACGACCATCCAGTGATTGTATTCTTGTTCGTCTCTAACTAGCATGCTAGGGTAGCTGTCATTGCTTCCTCCAATGTCAACAACTAATGTGGTTCCAACACATTATCTTCAAATTCCAACAGGAACTTAGAAAAATATGGTAATCCTTTATATACCGGTAAGTGAAGATTCTCAGTTGCATAGTGACTATGTAATTAAATCACACATTCTTAGGGACACCTCATGCAAGCAGTTCTATCAATTTTCTAGAGCGTCATTCGAGTAAGAAGATGCAGAGGTAGAGCTACGCCACCCAACTTCTCCATCAACAGTTGGATGGATGTAATCTTCTAAAATTTTATGTGCATGATCCCATCCTTTAAAAAAATCATCCTTTACTGGCTCAATATATCTTCTCCCTTCATTTCGATCCATCGGAGCGATGAATTTGATGCCTTGATTCTCAAAGGTCATCATCCTCTTCTTAAAATTGATGAATCCCATACTACCATTGGCCCATCCAAACCCAAACAATGCAATATAGTAGCCTCGACCATCAATGAATTCAATCGTGTCAAAATCGTCATAGGTCTTCATGCCCTTAACATCCACTACCAGGTGTGACACATGCTCGATTGGTCGTACCTTGGATTGATTATTCAATCACAGCTACACTGGAGACCAGCCCAATGTTGGCCTCCCCATCTTCTGAAATGTATATTTTGTTAGGATATTAACATCTGAGCCTAGATACATAATGAGTGAATATACCTCATAGTCCCCAATCTGAATGTTCATGTGCATCTCTTTTCATGTCTTTTTCCTATTAAAGGAGATTAGAGTGGAATCCTTCTGTCCCTTCATTGGTCGATGCAACAAGTTCTCAATATTTGTGAGGGAATTAGGATCTCTTTCCAGTGACAAGAAAATATCAAGGAATTTATTCAAGGTACCATATAGTCACAATTGCCCTACTCCAAAGTTAAATAAAAATCATTGGGAATTTCATAAATAGTTGACTTACAAGGATTCTTTCTGATTAGATTGCGTGCTTCAAATAATGTTTCCTTCTTGACATTGATATCGAACTACACCTTATTCTTCCTGTGAACTAAACATATAGATGAGGGATATCTTCTCCATTCTTCGCACCTCTGTGAGTGACAACAAAAAAATCAACATCATTCGCTATGTGCTCTGCCAAGATCGTTGCAACCTTCTATCCTTTATTCTGGTTCAGCGGTAGATTAATAGCTTGATCCATGGTCTGATTATTTTTTTGAATGGGAATTTGGTTCTGAGCCTGATTCTACACTTGATTTTGGTTTGACAACTGAGTCTAATTCTACAATTGGTTATGGTTTCGAAACTAGTTCTGATTCGACAACTGGTTTTGATTCTACAACTGATTCAGATTCTTCAACTGGGGAGCATTTCCTTCATGCCACCTCATGATCAGTTGTGGACAGTTCTCGACTGTGTGATCAATAGCAATACAATACATACATGTACACTGTAAGTGTGATAAATATCTCTTATAGTGTCCCAGTACACCGCAATTATAACATTGGGTAGGTTTGTAACCTTGTCTTCCTCCTCGACCAAATCATTCTCCTCATCCTCCTCAGAATCCTCTATGAAATCCTCCTTATTATTGATACTACGGCTGGGAAAATTGTTGCGGTGGGATATTCGGCCATTGTTGAACATAATGGGATGACTAAATGTACTATGGTTTCTACAGAGCTGCCTACATTTGATTAAACTGTAGCGGTGGTGCAATCCAGTTTTGTGGCTATTGTGGTATAAAGTGTATCTGCAATGGTGGTACATACTGCGGCTGAGGTGGTGATTGTACCACCTATGGTTGCACATGTGGTTTCTATACTGCCTGATGATCTTCACCCTTCACATAGAATGAGTCATATGTCCTTTCCTGGAGTAGGTCATATGCACGACAGTACTTACCTTCATTGCTAATGGATCGACAAAGTGTACAATACAAGTTCATCAGCTTTGCTACCATTTTGTACATGTAGTTTCACTCCTCATGGTGGTTCCCATATACTTGAAAAATGTGGAACCACGCTACATTTCCGCAACTTAATGGGTTTGGCACTCCGAACAATATATAGTTTCAAAAATATGGACAAGTGTCCTTGGTATGTCCATCGGCACGACATCGAGTGCACCATAGGTCTTTGCGATACTCTTTACCCTTTTTCATGTCTTGCAACTATAGCATTAAGTTCACCAACTGCATCTATATTTAATTCATACCAACTATGGTTTCTCCAATGTGTGAAGCTTGTAACTTCATCACAATCTCCATAGCCTTGGTCTACATTGCAAACTTATATTGCATTAATGGTTGTCTGATATGGGATACTAGTGACACAATGAACCATTACTAATGTTGAACATCGCTCATCTCAAAGCTGACCCCTTCCACCAATGTCTTAAATCTTTTGTCAGAAACTTGAATAGTCTCATTTAGATATTTCTTAATTTCTTTCAATTCTGTAATGTATTGTGCTTCATATTTTTGTTTTCTTAACTACTCACTCAATCCTTTTCTAAATTCAACTAATGTCTTCGCGAGAGTCTGCATAGGAACTTCTATAAATTTCATGTACTAATCCAATGCATGACCCTAAAGGTTAGTCACCAATTGGACCTTCTTAACATCATCATTCGTGGTTTGTTTGATAGTCCATACTTCCTCGCATAGGAACCATAACTTCTCGAAATCATCGGTCCCGTTTTCATGAAACAAAGGTAACTTCACATCATCGTCTTCCATACTGGGCCTTCTCCATACAGATGTTAATTTACCACTAGAATGTTGTCATCATGTGAGACAGGTCGATGTGGAACTTGTGTTTCTTCTTGAGTGTGGCATAGTGCGTGGCGGTGTGGGAATGTTGCTGCTAGGGGGTCATCTTACCATTATCCTAGGAATATCCTATTTGTCCTCTTAATCATTGTATGGTATCTTAGTCCCATGTGGTCTTCCTTCACAGTCTTAAATTTCGATCGTAGCAGGTCCTTCCCATGTCCTCTTCCTCTTCTCTTGTCAAAACCTTGCTCCTCCCCTCGTAATACCACTTTCTTCCTCACCTTCCCTTAGAGTCTCATTGAAACAAGCACCCATATACCGCTTATCCTTCCATTGATATCCCCCCTTTTTTCATGATATACACATCCTCTACACACCAAAGTTATACTACTTGAGGTGCATCTTCAGTATTTCTTTTTCATAGACAAGCATCTTAATTGAAAATTACAGAGACAATAGGAACCTACCTTTTGGTCTATTGAAAAATTCCCCTTCTTCTACATTCTAAGACTTAGTATTATCAACCATAAACCCAGTGATATAGCCTTCCAATATACTGTACGTCCAAAATTCAAATGCCTACAACACCTTGTTTTCAGTTCCCTACAAATCCTGGATTAGCCCAGGGGTTCAGGTCATTGGATCCCCTCCTTGAAATTTTGTGCTACGATAGGTAAATAGCTCCAACAACTGATACAATATGATGGGAAATTCAAAGAAAAAATACTCATGTGGACCATTGTGTATGAACCATTCCAACCACTTATTCATTGTCAATCGAGGGTTATGATTTTCTGTCTCAGCAAATTCTCATAGCTTATGGGTGAACCAATCTTGGATTTCTGGTCTTGTTGAATACGACATATCCTCCCCTCAGTCTCAACAAGTTCTTGGCGATGGAGCCATTTCTTAAAACAAACCCATCCAACAAAACCATTCAATAGGGGTTCCCATTCTGTCAATACTCAAACCAATGCGATCTCCCTGAGCACCAGCCTAGACATTTTTTACCCTATCTAGCAACACCCGCAGAGCAGATAACATCTCACCTGACATGCCCAAGGGAGAGCTGACGGAACCAAGTTTTTGAAGAATAGAAAGGGACCATGTGCATCCAATTATTTACTTAGCACAACATGAACAGATCTAATCACTTACTTAAGCATTAACTAAATCATTCATCAGTATTCTCTAACAGATTCCATCATTCAAGAATAACTGTAGTAAACATACTCATGCACGAACAAATCCAACAGAATAACATCATTTAAAGAAGGGAAACATCCCATCATAGATCCATGTGGTAGATTCACATAGAATTCATCATTGAATCACAAAAATGGTAAAACAGTAAAATAGAAAAGAACACAGTTATTCAGATCAACTTTCGTCTTGTCATATTACTTTCATCCAAAATCACATATTCTCCAAAATAGTTCACAATCAACAAGTGCTCTTCCAGTATTCCTAAAGGATTCTTCACTTTCTAAAGGATGATCCTAGATATTCAACACTTGCAATTCAACATCTAATTATAGGCTTGTACCTTTACATTCAAGGTCCACTTAGAAAACTTCCTAACTAACTCTTAACTGGTTGTACAAAATAATGACCAATATCCATAAAATATGATCGAAAACTACAAAAGCTAACACAAAATTACATAAAATATTCTATTCTTCACCTTGCACAGTGTCTTTGAGCTTATGGATCATCCGTGATGCTGTGCAACTAACTTATCCCAAACCCGTTTCCAAGAGTGGTGTCCAAGGAAGAGGCTGAAGGGAGGATCTCCTCAAGTATAGTGGTTTCAGACTCTCATGAGTTCTTGCAAAGGTCACTGAGGAGTGTCTGGTAAACAATTTGTTTTGGGAAATGGTGTGAATAATGAAAATATAGGTCCTAAAATGCACATGGTTGGTTGGTTCAGAGTGATTTGTCCTCGGCCACAGGTATGGCTGGTATGTTGAGAACTGGAGCATCATCAATCTCAACTATAATGCACATGTGAGTGCAAAGGATAGGAAAATTTGGAATATTCTATGTCACATGGCCTTGTCAATCACATAAACAACATGTAGCAGGAGGACATGGTCACGTCATCGCTTTGGGTGTATTTCCCTCAGTATTCATGGAAGGAAGGGGGAGGCAATAGTAGAGACAAAATTAGTCATTTGTGTACCAGGAGGTGGGTGTGACATCATCTAAATAGGTTGGATAGGATTCAACGCGATCTAAGGAGTTGGGGGAGGGGTAGGTGGATCCAAGTATGACACGGGAATACCCAAAGTGAATCCAAGAAGGTGGATAGTAGCCCTGACTAACTTACTCATGATGCAAAAAGGTGGAAAGAGTAAGGGGATAGCGAGTATGGGGAACAAACCCCAATAATTATTTGAGGTCTCTAGTTGAAGTTCTGAATGAGGTTGCGGAGAGGCCAGAACGTTACTGGATGAGATAGTGCACAAATATTATATACAAGTCGGTGAATGAGGAGATGGTAAGGATAGAAAGGTGTTTTCCAAACATTAGAGGAAATTTCAACTCAAAATGGGCCTCCTAAGGAAAATAATAAAATAATAAAATAATATTTATTAATTTTGGAGGAAGAAAAGAAAAAAACTACTTTTTTGTTTATATTTTCGACATATATCCTTGTGTTTTTAGTCAAATTTTGATCGGGAGAGATCTTTGGATGTGAAATTAAATTTGCCTCCAATGAGTACCCACTCTGTGTACTTTTCACGAACCCCGCTACCCCAAAAACAAGAAATACCTGAAAAAACATGATGATGACATATCATCATCACGTTTTTTAGGTATTTATTGTTTTTGGGGTAGTGGGATTTGTCAAAAGTATGTAGAGTGCATATTTGTTGGATGCATAATTTAATTCTGCATCCAGTAAGCTCTCCCGATCGAAATTTGAGTAAAAACACAGGGAGATATCTCAAAAATACGAACAAGAAAAGTAATTTTTTTTATGATACCTATCCCAAAATTTATATTAAAAATTTGTTTAATACTTATATGGTATTTAAAATTTAAAACAATTTCATTGGATAACGCATGATGACAGCGGGTTTGGATTAGGGTTGAAAGATCCATTTTGAGTTGAAATTTCCTATAATGTGAGCGTTGGAAAATAAGATTGGTCTAATGTCAGATAGAGAAGTTATGGACACGTTGTCAATGATAGTGTCAATAGTACAAAGGATGTGTTCTAATGTGGATGGTCCCTTTCAATCATAATACCTCATCCATTCGATGGCCATGATATTCTTACCATGGGGGAACATCAAGACTCAAAAGAAGATAGAGGCAATGAATCACATTGCATATATATAACTACATCCTAGGACGAGGTTGTAATCGAGTTGCACATTGAAAAACTCAATGTTAATCAACATTGTTTTGCTAAATAACTCAATAGGGACATTTGTGAGGACACCTTGGGGTTGAGAAGCACAACCATCACAGGTGCAAAGAGTGGTGCAAGAACATTGAAGAGATGGGGATTTGAGTTTCTTCCAAGAAAAGATTGACATAACATAGGTGGATGCCCCCTCATCGATGATGCTTCCATGAATAATCAAATTTTGGATCATGATCGGAACTTGGAAGCAAATGGATGGTGGCATCCAGGATTCTCCTTGATCCAATTCAAAATTGATCAACCTAGATTAAGAGGTATCAACGACACCTAATGTGGATAACAATGATTTTTGTTGCAGACATGGCTGAGGGAGAGTGGAAAAATTCATCAACTTTACTGTAGTTGACTGCAACTCTGGAAATGGAGTTGTTCAGGACGTGACACAAAGGGAACTACTGAACTTTGGAAGTCTTGTCCATGGGGGGTCTTGGAAAATGAAAATATATATATCGAGTGGTGGAGGTGTATTTCTCATAGGGGTTAATAGTTTCCATGGTGGAGCCATACTGGTTTCGTCGAGTCTGTAAGTTGACATACGACAATAATGTTACAAGGTGATAGACACCAGTGGCGATGAGTGGATTGCAGTATTGTGTGCACAGGTTTTTCATTCCAAGGGATGGGTTGCAACCATTCCTTTATTTGGTAAGCAATTTTTCAGCACCATAGGTAGAGGACTCATTGGTGTTGGGTTTGGCTGAGCAAGAGCATCCGCTTTGGGGTTATGTTGATTATCAGTTTGGAGTACATGGTCGACATGATTCATATGAGGAAAATTATGTGTATAATGGATTTGAGTGTTACAAATTGTGCACATATGGTTAGTACAACTGAGGGTTCTTCTGAGGTCTAGGAGGGAATTACAGGGGGGACTTTATTCATTGTTGTTCAAAATGTCGGGTTGTTGGCCACCTCCTGGAAGTTGGTTGTTTCCTTCATTCCTACCTCTCTTTCATTTTATTGGACCTTATTAGTTATTTCGAAGGGGTTTATTAGGGAGGTTTTTCTAAGCGTAGACCTTTCCTCGAGCAAAAACTGGAGTTGGATCCGAAGTAGGTGTAGGTTTCACAAGTGGTGGGAAATAGGAAAGAGTAGCTGGGGATGATGGAAATATAACCTTCTATCCATTACATGAGTTTGAGAAGCAATTTATTTCTTGAATGTGAGGAACTAGCATGGGAGACACATAGGAACGTGTGGCTCTAGACTAAGCCATTACATGAGAAAAATCATGGGTGTTACTGAAATTGGTTGGCATTGAAGGAGAGGTCGTGTAAAGGTGGGGATGTTGAGTAATATGTCCAATGACTTTATCAGTGACATGGGATTCCCTCAATGTATCTGAATGTGAGGAGCGAGTAAGGGGAGTATCAGGTATAATGGTATTAAACTAGATGTTCCTTGAGATCAAACTATTGTGCGTTGAGGATTGCTTCTTCCTTGGTTTGTAGGAACTCATATGCAATGTCCTTAGTGATAGAGGAAGGGGAGCAAGGTTTTGAGAAACAAATTGTAGAAAATACTATAATCTAATTGGATCTTACAAAACTTACAACAATGACACCACTCATGGATATGGTCCGTGATATGGGTAGTCATGTTTTGTCTACAGCATAATAGAATTTCTACACCCTCATGATAATGAATAGGTAACTTGAAGTACTAGAAAAACATCGAGGCAAACGAGGAAAATTCTGGGCGGGTGGCATGAGGTATTTAGATATACCATTTGGCTTCAACACTTATGAGTGTGTGCTAGAATAACCACAATCAGATATAATCATCCACTATTTTGTTAGATGAACACCATAAGTGGAATCACATAATATGGTTTTCGGGGTCTTCTCCCCCCTTTTCCTCAAACTTAGGGATGTCTGAAGGGATCTTAGTGTGCATGGGATGCCATAATTGGTTGTGATGAACAAGATAGTTGGTCAACAATTCCAAATTAAGCAAGTTGACACAAGACATAAATGGTGCTAGAATCGAGAGTGGACCAGGAAGAGAAAACAATGGTGTTGATGCTAGAGGGAATGTAGTTCCAATAGGTAAATGCAGGTGAGTAATAATAAATTTCAACAATATAAGTAGTCATTGGGTTGGAAGGAATAGCTGAAATGGAATAGGAAGAGACAATTCCCCCATGCATGAATGGTGGTATGGTAGGAAACATAGTGTCTAGATTGGGGCCACCACTATTGGGTAGTGAAACAAAATTAGTGTTTGTAGTGGTAAGGGCCCCACTAGGACTGAGACCTATAGGTCTAGCAGAAGGAATACCCTGAATGATGGGTGGAAGAGACAAAAGCCTAGGATCAATCCTGCCCCTTGAAAGGGGTTAGGAGGTGCACCAGTAATGGGGTTAGATGGGGTGATGTATAAGGTAGGTTCACATTGATAGGAACATGAATCAGAATGAGAGGAAGTATATGGCTTTGAAGGGGGTGAATGATGTCAAATATGGATTCAACGGTTACGATTCAAGGAACCGAACAAAGGAGTATTCCCCCTAATCCTATTTGAGTAGCATTGTGCAGTTATGATGATGTGATGGTGCATTTTGTAATGAATGTAGGTGTAAGGGTGTCAAATGAATGCTCACAAATCAAAATATAGCCAAGTGTTAAGAAGGAGAGCATAGAAATGCTGGCTCACAGGGAAAAAACAAGCTCTAAACCCGAATTGCAATAACTTGTTATGACAAGCGAGTCCACAACAAATTTGTCCGAAATCCAACAAGAAGCACTACCTAGAAATAAAATGACACACTAACCTATGGGGTATAAGTGAAAGAAAACTCCTAGCTACAAGCTTGAAGACCGTCACAAATTATATCCTCTACAAGGTGATGAAATCCTAGTGAAACAATATGAAATGGAAGAATAATAGGATAAGATAATCCCACTACCAATAGCGTCCTTTGGTACAAGATCCATATATAGAATGGACACTAGGATACCTCATTCATGACATGCTTAGAGTGGTTTCCTAGCACTTTAGCATTTGTTCCTTGACATCCGGTATACTCCAGCATACACAAGGAGGACTATGAAGGGTTATCCTTCAGTACATAATGGAGTGTGATATTTCACCCTCACTTATGGAACCCCTCTATTTTGGATTACTCCAGTAGAGAGGGGGACCCTCCAACATACTGTTCGTGACTGTTTCAACAAGTACAAGAGGATTTTTTTCCCCTAATGGTCAACAACTATGTCTCAAATTTTAGTGACAAAGGGTTTTTGTTCCTCAAATGAGGTCCTAACTTAACTACAAGATTCTTTTGTTCCTCAAACGAGGTTACAATTAAGTTGATTTTTAGGGTAGCTTCAAGTCCTACCAAGCAATTTACTTTAGGGTGTTAGATGTGTGTAGAAGTGATGTGTATAAACCCTGATGATCTCATGGACAAGATGCAAAAATGTAGATAAATAATAGTAAATGATAGTAAATATCATGCAAATAATAAGTAATTATTCCATAAAATAAAATATACATAGGTAAATGAGTGCATAAGAAATTGATAAGGTTCTAGGAAACACACAAGGGATCTCAACTATGAATATTGACTGAAGGGGATCACATAAAAGGAAAATTGGACCACAAAACATAGTAGGGGGATGTAATGGATCTGATCTAGACACAAATAGGCTGGGAAGGGGTAGAACATAGATCGGGGGTCTGGAACTGGGATCTCAAACACTATAAAAGGACTGAAAAAACTGCAGGTCACACATGCTAACAGAATGGTGTGATCACGATCACAGACAACTATGAAACAATCACACATGGGACATAAAAATAGTCTAAAGATGCATGTACCACAAAAAATGGGTTTATGCATGATAGGTTGCACAAAACTGGGCCACAATAGCGACTAAAGTCGCTCTAAGTGTTAAAACAAGTGTGATCGCAAGTTCTAGTCTAGGTCGCACTTATTAGGGTGGAAGGCACGACATATGTCATTCCTATGAGGGAGAAGGGTGTGACTTGATTGCATCTTTATGTCAAAAAAGTGTGATCCATCTAAAACTAAGAAAATGTTTAGAAAAAGCTACTGGATTGGGATGGGGGAGAAGGCATTGAGGAAAAACTGGTTTATATCTCTGAGAGGGGGGAATATTTGTGATGGATGAAGGTAGACAAGTGAAACAAACCTATAGAAACAACTACAAAAACAAATATGCGAAAGGATCAAGTGAGTGGAGTCACCAAAACTGTAGTGGGGATTTCTCCCATACTACATGCAAAAGGACCTACCCTATATCAACAAGATCATAGGGTAGAGTTCATGCTATGAAGTGTCTTTAAACCTCAACTTATGATAACAACCGACAATGAACAAAAACCAAAATATTTTTATGGTTTTTATTTTATTATCTAACAAACGAAAAGAAACAATAACAGGAATACCTTTCTTTTATGTGCGACACTACATCTGTTTGAAGAAATGGTCCACCATCTCCACAGTATGGGTCTCCAATATTCTCCACTAGTGGTTGTCAAATAGTGAGAATGGATCCAAATGTGTATGGAGCAATCTCAACATACACTATGGGAATAATATGGTGAAATGTGATGATAATGGTGAAAGATGCAAGAGAGAATGATTGAATGGAAAAATGTTTTTTTGGTGAGACCTTCACAATATATTTATAGAATATTCCAAGGTTTTTTGACCCATGGTATTTTATTGTGCATGGTATCTATCTATTGGTTTTAGCCATTTTCATTTTTATGGTTTTTTGGTCCTTTTTGGTGAGAGTGGGGATAAATCACAATAAATGGTCAACTTCCCCTCATTTATGGGGAAGGAATAATAATGTTTTGGACCATAATTGGTGTATATTTAGTTGTGAAGGTAAATATGGAGGAAATAATGGTGGGAATATGATGTATAATTATGGTTTGCAACATAGAGAGCTAGGTCAACCATTTTTTTTGTTAAAAGTTGTCCCACTTGGTGTCAAGTTGTCACCTCATATTTGTCTCCCACACTAAAGATGTCCGTCGTCCTTGAATTACTGGTGTTAACTTCCTCTAACTGAGTTGTTCACTATTGAATTGAGCTGAACTGAACTGAATGGAACTCATGTAATTAGACGTAAATGAATGTAATTGAATATAACTAAGAAGAGTTGAATGTAACTAAGCATAAGTAAATGTAACTGAATGTGACTGATAAAAATTGAATGTAACTGAACCAAACTGGATGTAATTGAATAGAACTGAATGTAGCTGAATAGAACTAGTGCTTCTCCATGATTGTCATCTTCAAAAACCACTTTTCATAAATTAAGAAGTTGATTAATTAATTAACGAAAACTTGGTTATCACAAATAACAATCAATTGATGTATTATTTAATTGGAGTTCACATAAAGGCATGCATGGGAATTTAAATTCTATGTCTAGCTATGTGCTCATCTCAGTTATCATGCATGCTCCATATGTGTTTCATTAATTAATCATATATATCATATCATACACATAATAATTGTTCCACCTATGATCGTATGTATTACTGCAGGTCATATAGTCACATGCTAAGGTAAATCACTCTATGGGGTAGCTAATCCCTAGATGAGACTTATAGCAGCTCGTGACCATGACTAGCCATACATCACATAGTATATCCATGAGACATAATACTACACAAGTCATCTGTTCTTGATACAACAAAAAAATAGCTCCAATTAAGGAGAACCATCTCATAGGGTGCCATTATTGAGAATCATTTGACTTGATACAAAACAAGTATAGAATTGATATAGCACAAGTATTTGGGCTTAATACAACATAAGGTCATGATATTAGTATGACATATGATCCCAGTACAAGCATCTCTCCCAACTAGGACAAGTTCCTAGATTAATACAACATAAGTTCCATGGAGAATATCTGAACGTAATACGACATAGATTCCCGACTTGATAAAACACAAGTCTTGTGGGAAGGATTCCCAAAGATGTACTCTCAACACAACGAATGGTGAAAGGTATGCCCAGTTTTGATTTTATGCATGATACTATTTGGAATGGTTTTTCTTTAAGAAATAATGTTAAACAAAGGTTTCCTAACATCCATACTCGATTTAAATGCATATTATATTTTGTGCACTCAAATGTGTGTGGATTTGTTTGTGCTAGAAATTGTTCCTAGACTACTGCAAGAACAAGCTAACACAATCTCAAAATTAAAACAAAAAGAAATTGGTTTTTAATGGTTTTGGTTTAAAACATTATCAACAAGGAAGTAAAAACATAAACAATCTAACACAAGAACTAGATCACAAACAAGTTTGAAAAACTAGGGATCAAACACATATGAACAAACCATAAACATTACACATAAAATATTGATTCCATCGACAAGATACAAGCATTTGCAAGTGTTAAAACCTTTAAACAAGAAATGAAGTTGTATGTTGAGTAATCAACAAGATTATAAACAAAACCAGCATAGTAGGTAAAATGGATTATCGGTATGTATATAATCAATAACAATCATCATACTTACATAAAAGTTATCGGTCTTAGCTTGAGATACATCAGCTCTTGAGCCTATCCCTGAGTCAAAATTTGAACCTTACCTCCATCTTATTTCCTACTTTTAACATTTTTCCATTGAAAATGGTTACATAACTCACTAAACTAACTTTTTAGGTCAGGATTAGAGACAGTTACAAAAATAATTTTTTTTTCAGAAATAAACTATTAACTATTTTATAAACAAACTACTTGACACCTGTGACTAGTAATATTCATAGATTCTTGGCTTCCTCAGCCAGAAATGCAATTCCTTCTAAGGCATGCGACTGCTTTTTACTTCTCTGCTGCTCTACTTCTAAATCTTCGATCATGTTTAACAACTCCTCATTTTTGCGGGTCATACTTTGAACCTTTTGGTTCAATTCTTCAAACTGGCTCTGAGTCTGTCTTTTTCTCTTCAAGGCCTTTTTTTAAACAACAATCAATTCATGGTCATGAGTATTGATATCATCAATGTCCTCTCTCAGTATTCTATTAGCCATAACCAATCCATCATTGGTCTTACTAAGAAAACCAATATGATATTTGTATTGCTTGACAATCTTCTTTAAGTTATCAGTTTCTGAATCTATGCACATTTATCCCTATAATGTAGAAGTTTTATCAAAAAACCATGGGATATTAATTTTTCTAAAAATTAGGTCATTATCATCTTCATCTTTGACTACTTTTTCTTCAACAAGAAATTATGAAGATCTACCTCTTCGAGTGCTAAAATCCATTGGTTGTTCTGCAACCTTATTTCTTCCTGGATATGTCTTTAAAATCACCGAATATTCTTTATTAATATGAACTTGTTGAGAACTTAGGTTTTTTCTTCTTCCATGTCTTCCTGATATGAATAATCTTCAATCATACTGATCTTATCCTTCATTAAATTAGGGTTTAAAATTTTTTCCATGTTAAGTCTCAGTTTTTTTTTGGCTCTTGTTTTTGGTCTCCAGTTGGATTCTCCTAACATTACTAAAGATTTCCCTTGAAACTTTACACTTTATATTTGTACAGTTTCATCTTTAAATTCAACAACCAAAGATTTTCCTTTAATCTTTTTATTTGGAATTTGCAAATTATCAGCCTTCATTTTAACTGGAACATGAACCTATATTATGTTTTCTTGTACATTTTTGAAACTTTGATTTAATTCTAATGAACTCCTCCTGTCTTCCTGATTTATAACCGATATCTGGTCCTCTTTTGCATTCTTTGAAACCTGTTCTTGATTACCATCAAATACTTCTTTTACCTCTTCACATACATGCTCTTCAAATTTTTGAGTTGAAAATTCCTCCTAAATATTATCCTTTACTAACTCATCAATTATTTCTTTCTTTAACCTCTTTACAAGGCTATACTACTTGCTCATATGTCTCTTTTTCGGTTGGTCTTCTTGCTTGCTATGGAATCCTGACCCAAACAAAAAATGATCCCAAGTTCTGTTCTTCTTCTAAAGGACTGTGCAAACAATCAACTTTATTAGTCCATGATGAAAAATAGATGGATGAGTATGATCCTAATGCCCTTTTATCCTATTCAACATATTTTGGAGGATTTTCAAAAAGAAAAAGGGTAAGTTCATCTTAGACTATTGATTCAAATGTTGCAAGAATCTGACATGATATTTGAAAACTAGAAAAAATCTCCCCTCACATGTGATATAGCTTTGTAAAATTCTAATGGATTCTCTCCACTCAGGCTTAAATTTGTCTAACTGCACACCCTTCCCCCAATCTAGGGTTTTGACTTCACATAATAGGAAATATTTTGGGCTGAAGGTGAAACATATCTTACTAAACCACATCTCTCCATCATTTGCTATCCTTGTAGCTTCTGATATAAATTATTTTGTCAGTTCAAATTTTAGGGTATCAAATGTAATTGTGTCTTTATCAAAACCCTAAGCAAAATGATATGACACTTCTGGGTTAAAACCTTTAATTCTCCCAAAGAAATCAAACCATCCATCTCTTTGAAACATCACTGCAAGATCAGGAAAACTACTCGTCCAGCTTGTATCAGTGGGTTTGACTCTGTTAGTCTTTCCACCTTTGTTCATTTCTTCTCTGTAACCCTAGCAGGTGTATTTCTTGAAAGAATGTTCAAAATTACTCAAGCGTTTCCTCTGCAACAATAGAGTTAGCAACCAAACAAAAATTGTGATAGGTAGGTTTATGATTTTCTAATAAATCCTTACAAAATTGGAATCGTGTCACTGCATACCATGATTCTATCCATCATTTGCATACCTGCTTATACACTTTTCATGTTGACGAACTGGGTTCATGAAAACCCATTATTATGTCTTCGACTGATTTCTGAAATATTCCAGTATTTTACTCTGCAGCAGCCACGATTACCCACTACCTCTTTTAATGATTTTTTTACCAAATGAAATCATGCCCAGTAAAATCACCATCCTCACAATAATAATGGCACCTTCTCATATGCTTGTCATGATCATCACTGGGTTCTAAATATGCATCATATGTCCTCATAAGTGTCAAAAAATTCCACTCTTTCTGATTTCAAAGAACTGTGATCGTCTACCATAGTTTTCAGTGTTTCAAGATTCTTGTAGCACCTTAGTTCACTGACTTTCTACTCTGCTCTATAGGAATATCCCTTGTGCATATTTTTTTTTAAATGGCCCCTCAACAAATTTTAGTTTATAAATCTAAACATGGAATAAACTTTATCATAAGATTTCAATACCTTAAAGATATATATTAACTAATAATCCCAAATAAATACTTTAAAACCAACAAAAATGTAGTAACTAAATCATTAAAAGTATAAAATCAAACAAAAATGTACTTATTACTAAAAAACCTCAAAAGGAACTCAAAATTGAAAGGTAATAGGAAAACAAACTTTGAAGAATAAGACACATAATATTTAGAAGAAAATCTAGTTATAACAGGATCCATGTATTCTCCTTCCCTCAGTGGGCATCTTTACTATGTTTTATTCATCGATAATTTCTCACATAAGGCCTCGATTTACTTCATGAAATCAGAAAGCGAAACATTTAGTAAATTTCAAGGATATATAAATCCCTAGTTGCGAATTAGACAATTAGGAAAATATATGCTGTAAGTTTTGATATGGTGGATAAATTGAATCAAATGATTTTAATTAGTTTTGTTGTGATGAAGGGATTTGTAGAAAATTAGTGGTTTCTTACAACCCACATCATAATGGGGTTGTAGAGAGAAATAATATAACTTTTTGTCGGGCTGCAAAAGCCATGTTACATGATCAGGATCTATTTGCTTATTTTTTGGTAGAAGCCACTAGTACAATAGTGGACATATATAAAATAAGTCCCAATGCAGTTCTTAATGAGAAAATAACTAAAGAGGTGTTCACTGGTGAGAAACTAGACATATCAAACCTTCATATTCTTCTATTTCTTATTTATATTCAGATTCCAAAGAAAAGGAAACCAATATTGAAACTTCTCAAAGGAATAGAACTTTTATGGGATACACCGAGACTTCCAAGGAATCGAGAATATATGTACCTGGTGAGAGACATTTTGAGTTTAGTTGGCATGTGACTTTCCACAAGGAGGAAACATTCAAGTAGTAAAAATATATTGAGTTTGATTCAGTGACAGATGAGGATGAGGATATTATATTAGAGGATCACAATCATGATTATTTCCCTTATGTTGTTCAAAGGGAGAATCGAGTAGAGAATGAAGATCTACTTTCCATTGATGAACCCATTGAGTTGGTTAATGAATCTCCTACATAAAGGACGTCAACATGTTGTTGATATTTATTAAGAGATACTCGGAAGCATGTATAAACAATGTGAAATTATAGAGAGTGCAAGCATCCTAATAAATATTCAGGATTTGTTGTATTGATGAGAAACATCAGTGGCTTAGAACCTTCATCATATGAAAAGGTTTCATAGAAGCAAGTCTAGAAAGATGATATAATAGAGGAATATCATTATATTCATAAGAATGATGTTTGGAATACTGTTCCCACACCTTAGAGGAAGTAAGTTGTAAATTCCATGTGGATTTAAAATATAAAGAAATTCACAGATGGCAGTGTGCACAAGAACAAAGGAAATTTTGTTTCCTGTTCCATTTCTCACAAAGTGGACATTGATTATGAGGAGACTTTTTCTCTAGTGTCCAAGTATACCAGCATTTGTTCTATTATTTCACTTGCATTAGTATTGGGATGGAAGCTTCACCAGATTAATGTGAAGAATGCCTTTGTCAATGGTGATATTGATGAAGAGGTTTACATTGAGTAGCATGAGGGTTTTGTGATACATGGGAATGAGTACCATGTGTGCAAGT
The DNA here is from genome assembly GCA_001517045.1 of Pseudotsuga menziesii. Lineage (NCBI taxonomy): Eukaryota > Viridiplantae > Streptophyta > Pinopsida > Pinales > Pinaceae > Pseudotsuga > Pseudotsuga menziesii. The sequence goes on along the minus strand of LPNX010317647.1, from coordinate 90,614 downwards.
TGGAGAAATCCCTGTATGGGTAAAAATAAGCTCCCCAAGCTTGGTATGTTAGAATAGATAGTTATATTCAGAAAATGGGTTTCTTGAAGCGTTATGCATATTCAAAATTGTACATCAAATTAGTAAAGAACCAACCTAATATATTGGTTCTATATGTTGATGATTTTTTCCTCGTTGGAGAGAAAATAATGATTGTTGAGTGTAACAGGGAGATGACCTTTGAGTTTTAGATGAAAGAATTAGGTCTTATGCACTACTTTGTTGGTCATGAGATTTGGTAGATAAATTATGAGATATTTATATCTCAAGGGAAGTACATTGTGGACATCTTCTATAGATGTTTCATTGTGTATTGTAAATCCATGAATACTCCAATGTATTCCAATTTGAGGAAATTCCATGATACTAAGATTGGAATAGATCTATTAGACCCCACATTATACACACATTTGATTTGATGATTGATCTACCTAATACATTCAAGGCCAAAAATTTGCTATGAAATTAACATTTTGAGTTAGTTCATGGCTAATCCTAGACACATACATTGGTTGAAGGTAAGCATATTTTTAGATACCTCTGTGGTACAGTTTCTTATGGAATCAGGTATGTGTCCAATATAGAATTGTTATTACTTTGATATATTGATTATGATTCTGGTGAAAGCATTGCTTATTAGAAGAACACTTCTAGTTATTGTTTCAGCTTGACTTCTACTATGACTTTATGGTCTAGAAGAAAGAAGGGTTCAGTTTCCTAGAGTACCACAAAGGATGAGTACATTGCTACTAGTACTTCTTGAATAGAAGTAGTCTGGTTGAGAAATCTACTTAGAGGATTGTTTGGTGAAAATATAAATCCTACAATGATGAGGTGTGACAACAAGAGTTGTATAAATGTTTTAAAAAATTATGTGTTTCATGACAAGTAGAAACTCATAGAAATGAAGTATCACTTCATTCAAGACATGGTTCACAAAGGTATTGTAAATATTAAGTATACAAATACTTATGATAATATTGTAGATGTGAAGACAAAGCCTCTATCTATGACGAACTTTAGGCACTTATGAGATAAGGTTGGTATTGAAGAGAATCTCTCCCTCGCCGAGAGGGAGTGTGAAATGTACATCAATAGTCATTCTCCAGGAGAATTGTGTGGTATTAAGTCAAGAAATTGTGTTGTATCAAGTTGATAAACTTGTGTTATATCTAGTTAAGGGACTTGTGTTGTATCAGGTCAAGAAATTATGTTGTATTAATTTAAGGAGTCTCGTGTCATATCAATCTAGGGTAGTGTGTTGTATTAAGTCCTATTCATGAAAGATGCATGTGCTATGATATTGTGTTGTATCAAAATCAAGATCTCCTGTTGTATCAAGATCAGGATATTGTGTTGTATCAAGGTTGGAATCTTTTGTTACATCAATATTGGAGTCTTGTGTTGTATCAACACTATAGAATTTTGTTGTATCAAATTCTAGAGTTGTGTTGTATGTGAATTAATTTAGCATATGACTCTATGACCTGGCGTAATACATATGATCATTAGTATGGAACAATTCTTATGATTATGATATGATAAAGATGATAAACAAATATAGACCATACATAATTTAATTAATGGTGATTTAGATTAGCACAAAGAAATAGTAAGGATTTGAATTTCCCATGTCATAACTCCAGTGAACATTAATTCAAAAGACATCAGTAAAGTCTCAATTGTGAAAAAAAGTTTCAGTTAATTAAGGAATCTACTCCTTGATTTATGCAAAGTTTTTGTTTGTGGATGGCACTGATTGTGAAGCACTAAATAACATTTAGTTAGATTCATAATTAATGGTCAAGCACTTAGTTAATAATTGATTAATTTAGTCAGCTCACATTCAATTTAGTTAGTTCACATTTAATTCCATTAGTTCACATTTCATTCAATCAGTTCACATTCAATTAAAGGGAATTAATACAATGAATTATAGGAGGAAACATATATTCAGTATGGGAGAGAATTTTGAGGTGGCAACTTGGCACTAAGTGAAGGAAGACACAAAAATGTTAATGCATGAAAATTGCACACAATACCCACATTGTTCATAGTGCAAAGAACATGCAACCATTTACTACCTCTCATTATATGACTGAATAAGCTTGTTATTAAAGTGCTATGCACTTGGAAAGGCTAAGATAGTGTTCTGAGTGATCTCTATTCTCTAGTGTTGCTTTCATATCTCTTATCAAGAAATCTGGTCATCTATTGTAAATCATTATTTGAAATTATCTCTCATAATCAAAGGATTGATGCCATTTTTATCCTATGGATTTGGAGAGTTTTCCCAGGGTACAGATTGTGTCTTATAGATTGAATGATTTGTGCATTTTAATTGCTTATAGGATCTACATGTACTGGATTTGATAAACAAAATTTTTTAAGTTCAAGAATATTTCATTATTGCTCAAAAATTGACAAAAAATATACATGTACATTCTTTCCCCTACATCCTCATAGTATTATAAAACTATTTTTCCCTTCTATTAACTTCTAGAACTACTCCAGATGAAATAAGGACCAATTGATCATCATTTTCTTCTTCCATGATTTTTTTTCTTATGACATCATTTTCTTCTTCTATTTTTCCTCCTGTTGCTTTTAGTCCCTGCATAACATTTAACATATGTGTATTATATTATTTTCAACATATTAGTGAATAATCATAACTACATTACTGCTCAAATTTAGTGAAATAATTCATATTCACTTCTTTTTATTCACTTGATTCATCCCTCTGCAACCTTTCCATCAATTTTTTATGCTCTTCTAGACTTAGATTATTAAGAATATTATCGATCTTCGTCAGTTTTTGGATCTATATTTCACACATTAACAAATACATATAACGGAAATTTACAAATATTTGAAATAAACTAATTCCATTACAAAAATTAATTAGAACCACTTTCATTTGTAATCTTGGTTGTGATTCCACCATGTTTATTGATTTTTTTTTCATTAAACTCATACCATGAATTTTTATCGATAAACATCCTAGACCATTAAATATCGAAGATATCAAAATATTACCCAAAGAAACTACATACCTTCAAAAAAAAGAAAACAACTCTAGAAATGGTGTGTTTAATAAATTCCGGCGCACTAATGTGTGTGTGTGTATACAGATGCATTTATTCACACAAATGAACCCATGTGTTTATACAACATAGCAGCACTGATTGCATACTTTGTCCTTAATTCAAATTTCCCTTAATACACTCGTGCAACATACCATCAAAAGTTCATCGTGTACAACCATAAACAAAAACAATTATTTTTGTTTGTTTCATATCTCAACAGTGGTGTGCATGAACTACAAGTGCACCGATGTGTTTAGAAAAACAAAACGCATCGAATTTGACACATTCATTTTTTTCAAATAGCAAAAAAAATGGGGTCGACATTTCGATCCAAATAATGAACCCATATTTCCAAAAGATTTCTATATATTCATAAAGTCAACAAATATAAAATTATTAAAAGGTGAAATCATAATTTTGTGAAACAATAGAGGTTATTAAACTGTAATCTAAAATTTTTTAGCCACAACAAACAAAAGGAAGCACATAGAAGAGAAGGATTGCAAAATTAAAGGTAAAAATGATGTTTTTTTTATAAATCTACATGATTTCTAAATAAGACGATAACATCTACAATATTATTTACATGAAATTTTTACTATGCATCATTCTGTCTCATTTAGCATAATTGTCAAATTCCGATCTTTAGATTAATCGAGTTTCTCCAAAAACCTCATATGTAAGTCCCTATTTGAAACCTCTCACTTGAAATTTTCAAAAAAATAATGAATAAATGTTTATATGTATTTTATTTTAAAGACACTAACAACATGATTTGTATACCATAACATGGCAGGTTTTGTAACTAAAGGTTATCATGGATGTAAATTATCTAGACAGTATGTGAAAGCTAGGTTGTCCAATGAGCTATGAAATTCAGTGTATGGCTTCTCTATGGTATTCCTTCCAGAAAACCACCATTATAGAATAACAACATCTTTTTTCAATTTTAAACTGAAGAGAACCCAAACACCTAAAATAATGACACATATTGAATCACCTAGGGCATATGACAGAGAGAAGGAGAAAGAAACTTTAGAGATGTTTGATTCAAATGGGGAACCTATGTTCGATGAGATCTTAAATTCTTTGAAACCTATTAGGAGAAAATGCCCGAAGGGATGAACATAAAATAAATATTTTATGAGCTCTCATATTGGGAGCATATTAAGATTGACCACTGATTATATCCCATGCATATATTAAAAAATGTTTCATGTTCTTTGTGGCATCACATTACATCTAATAAAATTGACAAGTTGAAATTCAAAAAATATATTATTTTTTCAAATATTAAAACAAAGCATTGGAGAAGACAAGAGAATGGAGGAGAGCATTGCCACCCTTATTCATATAAAAAAGGAAACATCCCATGGATTTTGAAGAAAGAAGATCTAAATTTGGAAAAGGAAGTTTTATTGCCTATGAAGGAGCCCTCTTGTTATGGTTCTTCTCTATGATGATGCATTAGTATAGAAAAATAGTTGACGGGTTTGAAATCACATGAGCATTTCAACATTGTAAGGGTACGTATAATGTCAAAAAAATGATTTTATTGTTCTTTTATATATTTTACCACACCAATTAAAATGAAATCAATTATTTGTATCTACTTTGTAGCGTCATTATTCCCTATTTTTCTGAACCATGACTTTCTGAATGACCTATGAACTGTCATATATAAACTATCTGCAGCTTTACAATGGAACACACCTAAAGAGATTTGCATTTCTATCATTTCCAGGTGGCATCAAGAGATAGAAGAGATTGTTTGTATGTTTGAGAAGGAACTGTCATGAAATTTTGAGGACTTAGATTCATTTTATAACTCACTAAATTGATGATGTTCAAATAGTTGAGGTGGTATCATGCCCCTGGATGTTCTTCTTGGAGAGGTACATCGAAAAAATGAATGGATTTGTTCAGTAGAGGGAAAAACCACGAGGGGTCTATGAAACATGTGTACATAGTTTTAGTACATAATGATCCACTACGGATCATAAGTTATAAATAGTCTTTTAAGTTTTTGTTTATGCCAGTCATAGAGTATGAAATTAAATCATGTGTCTAGTGAGGGTTGTGGTGTGGTTATACTTCAAATTTTGGTCCTAAAAAGTCATTTTGGTGTTCTGATTTAGTCCTTGGTCCTATGTTGTTCAATTTCTTCGTCATAGAGAGTCCATGGCTAAAATGTTTGTGAGAAGTGAGCTAATATTGTCATGATTGCTTCTCATAAGTAAAGATGTAATCATTTCTTTATGAATTACTCAAGGGTAATTTTAGATCAGGATGGTTAGGTAAAGCACACACTGCAAGAATATAAGACAATTCATAGCGAAGGTGAAATTGATGTCATAATCACTAAAACCTAGTTGTTATATCATAATTATCTGTTAAAAAGTTTTGTGTGGCTATTCAAGCTGACAATCATGGTTAATAGTTAATTCTTCAAAGTTCAATCCAAATTCCTTTCAAATTCACAACGATTGATTTTGCTTTGTCATATGAGCCCCAAGATACGAAGCTGATAGATTCATATCCAATAGTGGTTAAGATGTTTTAACGGAATAGTTTCTTCTAAAGGGTTTTGTCAGAAATTACGAGGGAATATGGAGGTATCAAGACAATTTGCCTTAAATTATGATGGTGTGCCCAAACGGTTGTCTCCCTAGAGTATTTTGTCTCTGAGAGAAGAATTTCTGTTACCCGAAGGATACCCGTAGATGGTGAAAGATGGTTTAAGTTCATCGGTGTTGAATCTGATTTCAACAAACAATTTTTATTCTTGAGTTCAAATTTGAAACCTTATCTGTTGGAGTTCCAAAGGAACATATTCAAGACTAGTTTCGCAGGCTACTGAAAGTTATTCAAAAGCATTTAACCTATCAGGGAATATTTACTATGGTTTACTATTATCATATCAGGCTCTGGATTCATTTTACAGGTGATAAAACTTTTAATTTTCCCTTCTATATTCATAGCAGTATAGGAGAAATGGATGATAAAGTTTAGGGAAAGAAACAAAATTTTGAAATCCACTCTTCCACTTTGGTTTGATAAAGTTGTTGTTGTTATAAGAGTTAAAAAAAAGAGAGTTTAGATTAGGAATATTTTCTGTTATGAAGAGGTTTTAGTTTTGAAGGTGTAGGTATTCCTCATGTAAAAAACAATAACCCTTCCCTTGTACAAAAAGACACTTAGACAAGAGCAGGATCATCAAAGGAACATAAGGAAAAGGGGAAAATATAGGTCCAAGATAGATGAAATCCATGTACTTAAGAGAAGCTCAAAGGAAAAAGAAAGCTAGTTTTCACATATGGTGAAAAGGTAACCCCTCCATGAAGGAGACCTCTAACCAAATCGTCAAACAAAATATCTTTGGCTATACATGATATGGAAGAAGAATTTTCAGTGTAGAAGAAAGTATTCGTGTAACAACTAGAATCAAAGGATTTTTATGTGAATAAGGGTGTGAAGATTGATTTTAAGAAATAAGAACTCATGGATATTCCATCCAATGGAGGAAAACATAAAATATAAAGAACATGCAACAAATTTATCAAGTGAGAAGAGTCAAATTGAGGGTAAGGTAAAGAAGGCAAAGAAAAATACCACAAACTGGTTAACATGATAAATAAGTTGTTTAATCCAAAAATACAAAACACAACCCTGTAAGGAGAGCATAGAGCCGCGAAGGAATATTTGGAGAGGGTAAAAAGCAAATTATTAATAAGGAATTTGAAGATCCTTTCTTAGGCAACAACTTCAATGACTTCAAGGTAAAAAAATTCCAAACCATCTCAAAATTTGCCCTAAAGATCGTATATTTAAATTTTTCCTATATAAAGAAAGTTTTGAAGGCCTGAAGACATGAAGGAATGGTGATCTATGTTTGTGTTCAAAAAAGTGTTAGAACATAAGATTGAATAACCTATAAATCCAAACTTTACCTTTGTGTTTTGAAATATTTTCAAAGAACTCTAGTTACGGTTTTTGGAAACATGTGATGATAAAGATAGTCAACTATATTTCAAATAAGGTTTAATATTGTCAATTTTGGGGTAAACTCATCAAAATAAACAAATAAAGTTTGAAGACAAACATTTCACAGCATCACTAGTTTGCTCTGAATTCTCCTAGAAACATATTTCATAATGTTTCCATTTCAATTTGAAATATATAGGAATAATACTTTGAAATACTTTAGCTGGCATGGAGATATTATAATCATCACCTACCTTCAAGTCATGAATTTCATTTTGGTTTCAATAAGTTATGGATAACATAAATGATGTTGCGGGGTTGCTGCGAATTTGGCAGGTTTATGTTTTGCAATGGTTAAGAGAATATGAATGCTATAAATTTGAAAGGTACATATGTCTCAGGAGATTCATGAACAATTTTGTGATCAAGGTCATCACTTCCACAATTAAATTTGAAGGAAAAATATCACAAAAAATTCTTTCATAGTGAAAGTATGTTCACTGCAAATTCATTTGAGAAACCCTTTCACAACATTTCTATTCGCTACAAAATATATAGGTTTTAACTTCTAGAATATTTTAGGCTACAGTTTAATATTCTAGATATACACTGGAGATGGAAGACATGGAGACTATTAACATCTTGATAAATCACAATAAAATACTTTTTGTAAAAAGTGTATTGGTTGCTCTAGGATATAAACCCTAATTTGTAGCAACTAGACTGTTTTGATCATATTTTTAGAAACTTTTATTTTGGAATATTTTGGGGACATAGACTCCTAAAACTTATGTAATTAATTCTATATATGTTAGTGAAAATAATGATCTAGGGGATGGTTAGAGATTTTTATTTTACGAGAGACTTTGGGTTGTACTTATGTAATTTATTATATATATGTTAGTGAAAATAATGATCTAGGGGATGGTTCGAGTTTTTATTTTTACAAGAGACTTTGGGTTGTACTTATGAAACTTAATATGCATAACTTTCAGAATGAATTTGCAGAAATATTTTCTGAAGGATTCATGTCTTTATGGTTATTAACTACTATGATTTATTTTATGTATATTCTTGTTGTGCTTTTATTACATTGATTCCATTTCTTTCAAGAGTGTAGTTGAAGGTGATAGTTTTAGAATTCATTTGAATCATTGATGTTCTTAAAGTAGTCAATGAGATAATCCACTCATCTCCTCTAAAGTTATACTTGGAATTCATCCTCAATAAAATGCTTTAGGTGTGATGGATTGTTATGTTATTTTTGCCCATGATACTATAACATACTTATAAACTATATTCGCATAATATATCTTTCCCTTTAGAATTTTAAATTGTCTTAAGTGTGATTATTTGTTTGTTACTCTTCACAATATTCCCAATGGTTTTAGCCTATAGGTTCAGCCAACAAACACCTCTAAATATTGCCTCTTTACAGTTCCCGTCACTCTCATCTTAAAACCCATATCATAAAATCATCTTAAATCAAAGGGAGAGCGCTCTCTCATTAGAAGGAATAGAGTCCAACCTAATGTAGGTTTCAAAAGGTTACCTTTGGTGTTTTTGTGATACATCCCAGAAAAATTAGTAAATGCTAACACGTAATATATGAGTCATTCTATTATGCCACTAAGTACAAAAAGAAAATTGATGACACACCAGGAACAATGATTCGGGATGATGAGTGCGATGAGGATAAATGGGAAGGGGAATTACTTGAAATGAACAGAAAAATGTGCTTGATAAGGATTAAGTCACTTCTATTTCGATCTTCAAATTTCCATACCTAATGAATGTGTTTTTTTTTCCATGAACACATCAACAAATTCATAAATTGATACAATCAATTAATTCATTATTTACAACGCAGAGACAAAATAGTTGTGGACCGCATTGTATGAAGAGAAGAGGAGGACATGTGAAATTCACAGAATATAATTCATGCGGTTGCATGGTAGAATCATGTATTTTTGAAATCATTTCAAAGAAAATATGCCAATGAATTTTCCCAACAGTTGGGCTACAAACTAAGTCAAAGATAAATATCGTGCATCTTGTCATTACGTGCCACAAGAGGAGGATGAGCTAAACAATGGCATGAGGTGAAAAAACTTGATAATAAAATATTTATGTACATTTCTAATATTATAATGCAACTTTGAATTCTAACATCTATAATTGATATATTAATGTTTTGGTTTCTAGACATATGGAACCATCATTTGCTAACTTTTCATACAGGTGCATTTGTTCCCATCTATGTGGGAATATGGAAATAATTTTCACATCGATTATGTTGATAATGGGTTTATTACACAAAGGAGTGGAAGTCGAGTTTGACAAATCTAGTTATGCTAACCACCATGATCAAAAACTGATAGGAGGTGTAACACCCCATATTTTGACTAGGCATATTTATGAGTTAGAAACACTTCCCTTTATTTACTTAATATATGTTTGACTTTACTCAACTGAGTAAACTTTACTTACGACACAATGGACCCTAGTATATGTTCTTACTATTTTTGTGTGGTTACTATGATTATGATGTTACTATGTTTATGGTGTTACAAATTTGTGATTATCATGGGATTCCTTCCTTTTACAAATACAATAGATGATTAAATGTTTTCATTGATAAAAATCAGAATATATGATCTAGTATGTGGATAGCAACTTATGATATGAATGACTGAATTATTATATATGACATATATACATGTAATGAGATAGAACTATTAGGTGAAAAGAATCAATGATGATGATGTTGATTAATTGATGATCGAGTGGAAACACTTATTATGCATGTGTATTTTATGAAACACTAACCCAAAGGATACAAGGGATAAGTGATAGTTGGGTACTGAAAATTATGTGTGTATTAGTACTTACTTATGCAAGAAAAATTATTGACCAAACTAATATTACAGTGACACATTCTGATAATCCTAATAGGAGAAAAGTATGGATTGGTACAGTATAGACCTATTATGTTGAGATGGATGGATGTATTGGCCACCCTAAGTTAATATGATACTCGGGATCATGGGATGGATGTGCTAAGACATGGTCCCCATTTTTTTGTGATGATGATGGTTGGATTCCTTCTAAGAGAGGCTAGTTCCTCTACTCAGCCGATGCTACCATTCTCATGTTCTCTATGTGGTCAGGTCAATGAAGTTGACATCCACTTATTTACTAGTAGAGAAAGGATAGGGAGGATGCAAGTGTAGTTTAAGGATGGGAGGTGTTATGATTATATAAAACTTCCTTCTCCATATATAGTCTACTTGATAATCTTGTATATCTTAGGGAGATATTATATTGTACTAGAGTGTGGGGAACACATATAGACATTAACTGCCACTTATTGCATGTTCATGCATGAGTTTATGTTCCTCTGAGACTAATCCCTACAATATAGGATCTATTCTGAGTGCCACTAGAAACCTCCATCATTTGGTTGTTGTAGATAATCAATTATGCTGAGTCAACCTTCACATACATTAAGTTATATCTCTCTTAGTTAGTCTAGAGCAAGTTTTGCATGATTGCATGGGAAAGTTGCACCTTTTACCACTTACCTCATCAATTTAACTAGTTTAACTGATTGTCATACTGATTTAGACATTAGGAGTTAAACTAGTGCCTCCCATGCAGTGATTTAGACACTCCTAGTTAGCTTTTCAATAAGCTTTAGTTGGTATATTCAAATCCTATACACATGATTCAAAATCTCCTTATTGTAACACTGTTGTATTACCGCTAAATTAATGAACATTAATGTTGTAATTTATGGATCAATTCTTATCGTATTTGTCTGAAATTTGTCTTGTTTAGTGCACATTGTTATTGTTATTTGACTGCACAATTCACCTCTCAATTCCTCTCATTTTCCTATATATCAATGGTTCAATAATTTAACATGGTAAAAGAGATTTTTTCATGATAGCAGCAAGTATTTTCTGAACTCCTTTTTACACCAGAAGCATCCGAGTTTCCACATAAATTCTATAATGATATCCTTCCTCCCTTTGAATTTTGTTCAGAGAAGTCTATCTAGGTGTGACAGACTCTAAGAAGGTGTACATTTCTAGGTTGAAAGGATTGAATATGACATGATTGCAAATTGATTTTTCTTTTGCAGTGCTATTTTCAGGTACATACGTAGCTTCTTGATAAATTGATTGCTTCAACATACAAAAATAAGGATTCGTCATCTCTCGTACCCCGAATACTTACACCCTTCAACTATTCTTATTGGTGGGCATATATGCAAGTGTCCTTGTGCAATCTTGGCCTGTATAGGATGACTATCAGAAAAGAAACTAAGCCTTAACAGTATGTTGAGAAGAAAAATTTTTTGAATCGGCTTGATGAGGATTTTGGCTTCATGTGTACTCATAACTCCCTGGATGTTTTGTTCCACCTTGAGCGAATAAGGACTCCATAGGAAGATTGGGATAAGATTGAATCGCTTTTTGGAAAACAAGATGAGCTTTGAAGGAACATATTGAAGAATGAGCTCATTACTTTACATCCTAGTAGTTTTGAATCTATTCATCAATTATTTACAAAATATAAGTCACTAGTACGACAATGCAAACAATGTTGATTAGAGAGGAAAGTTGAAAATATTGTGTTGTTTGTATTGAGAAATCCTGGATCTGCATACTTAGTATTCTTCTCTACATTCCATTCTAGAAGGGATTTCATCCCTAATTAGAAAACACCTTCTCTACATACTTTCGTTGAGTCCTTAATAAAGAGAAATATAAATTGGTTCAAATGGGAGTGATGCAAGAGCATCGTTGCATGCCAGCAATTTGATGAGTTGGTCACATGCTGTGCCATATTTTTTATTTGTTTATTTTTCTGAGTCAAAGTTTGTTAGTCATAGGAATAATTGTGTATCATGACTCCCTGCATGGAGATCAAGCATCCGACTGTTTGTTTTAGATAGTGAAGTTTCTCATTATGTTATGTAGTGGTTTTTTTCAGTTGGAGGACCACTCAATAGAGGCGGTCATAGTTTTCGGTTAAATAGACAGTTTAGAGAAGGTAGGGAGATTCTGCTCTTTAGCATTTAGAATTTTGAGTTGCATAGAAGAGAAAAGACCTATGTATGATCCCTACTTGTAATTATTTTTAAGAATTAGAAGGAGATAGATCCAATTTGTGTGAATTTTCCTTTCTTTCTTAATAAAAGGATTAACAGTATGTTTCTAGGGTTGTTATACTTTATGCATGTGCTTTGTTGAACTATGCATTTGTGCATAGCCGACTTTGGCGTTTTTCCTGAACATTGTGTATTTCTGTGAATTTGTTGAATTCACGCATGAATTTCAAGTTTGAATGGATGAAATAGAGTGTACATACATGCATAGAAGTGTTAGGATAAAGAATCAGGAAGACTGTAGGCTGGATTGATCAATTTCATGACCAATCGGCACAACTCGCAAGTTTTATGCCTTAAAATGTTTTTGCAAAGAACAAACGATGGAGATTGATTCCACAGATCAATATCTGGCAGTCCAAAAGAATATCGCAACAGAAGTTGCGAGGAAGTTAATAGATCCACAGAGATATCAGAATTTTTCATCAAGAAGAAGATTGACGGTCAGAGTGAAGTTCGAATGTTGATGTATTTGTAACTTTAGAATGTATTCATCCATATATCTTATGTATTGTACCTCGATGTTTATTCTGGGAAGTGTCTGTAATGTATTTGAGTCATGTCATGCCTCAATGTTCCTATCAAGAGATTTAATAATGTAAACAAGCCATGTTAAGTCATTGTGGGTAACCCTCCTATTGATCAAGGGTTAAAGTCCCCATAGTTGTGGGGCCCTAGGGTTATTAGAATCTGCTAGAGAAGTTGGTCCTAGTGAGTTATTGTCAAGTCAGGAATTAGTATAAATCGAGAGTGAGCCTCTCCTTTTATCACACATTCACTCACACTCAGTTGTAGTGCATAACTGAGAGAGAATAATTTGTTGGGACAAGAGAGAGAGAGAGAGAGAGAGAGAGAGAGAGAGAGAGAGAGACTATTGCTATCGGGAGATCATCTTATTGTTTTTGGGGTTTTGCTTTGGGTGCTGATTCTATCTCTGAGGATGTCATGGGGTTTTCTCCTTTAGGGTTTCCCTAAGGAAAAACATTGTGTTCATTGTCTCTTACATTTGATTTCTATGCCTATTGTTATCTCATTTAAAGATCCTAATATAATGCTAGCTTAAATGATAAAAATCTAACATGGTATGAGAGCTAACCTGATAAGAAGACACTGTGCAGCTGCAAAACATAGGGCTTCCTACTTTTTGGATCTCTCTCTAGAGATTTTCAGAAAAAGAAAGTTGGACTAACTCTCCTCTCCAGGGTGCATATTTTTGTCAAAGCATAATTTGAATCTAAGCATTTTTAGTTGTTGACCCGACAGTGCTGCCGAAAATTAGGGATTTCCACAAAAGTGGAATTTTTGAGTGAGTCCAAGCTTGGATTGATCTCCTCGTCAAAATTGAAGTTTAGAGATTAAGATCAAATCTTTTGGTTGAATAGAACTTCGAGAAATTCAAACCCTAATCTACTCCTAAACCAACTATGCAAAAATTCAGTTCGAGATCGAGATCTGACATCTTAACCTGGTAAGATCTAAATCTTGTGTATTTCCATTTGAGGGTCTAAGTTAACATGTCTCATCATACCAATATTGATGAAAAGATTTAGGAAGCTGATAACTTCTGAGCCTCAAAGTATAGGATCTCCCTGGTCTTGGAAGAAAATTAGTTGGACTCCTACATCAATGAGGAGGTTCCAGTTCTAGAGGGAGATGAGGCTAAGGCATTACAAAAAAAGAAGTTGGTCATGGATAAGAGGATTATTGCTGATTCAATCAAGGATAACCTCATACCATAGGTGTCCTCCCTAAAGACACCTAAAGCTATGTTTGATGCCATGACCAAACTGTTTGAAGGAAAGAACATAAACCGAAAGATGACTTTGAGGAACTAGTTGAAGAATGTGAAGATCCAGAATGTGGAGACCATACAGTCATACTTCACAAGGGTCTCCCAGATCAAAGAACAACTTGAAGTAGTGTATGAAGAATTAGAGAATGTAGAATTTGAAATGACCACCTTGAATGGTCTCCCTAGATCATGGGACTCCTTTATTCATGGGATCTGTGCCAGAAAGAAGCTAGTTAAGTTTAGCAGACTATGGGAAGAATGCTCACAAGAAGAATCTCGAATAGTAGCTCAAGAAGAAAATATGGGAAGTGAAGATCAAGATCTCATAGTACACTCCAAGAAAATCAAAAGAAGTTCCCATCACCTCAAAGGTAAGAAATTCCATAGAAGTAACACTAGAAAATATTTGTGTAGAATCAGATGTTATACATGTGACAAGAAAGGACACTTTGCTAGAGAATGTCCTAGAAACAAAAATGTCTCTCATAAGAAGAGGGTAAATAAGAGAAGACATCATGCTCATACTGCAAAGGATGATGAACCTTTCACAAAGAGAATCAGACAAGAAAGTGATGATTTTTCAAGTGATGAAGAATATGTCTTGATTTCCACTCTCACAGGTAACATTACACTTGGAAGCAATGATTGGCTCATAGATAGTGGTGCTTCCAAACATATGATAGGATTTAAAGAGTCCTTTGTGAAACTATCAGAACATGAATCACCCTACAAGGTGAAACTTGCAGATGACTACCAATATCCAATAAAAGATAGTGGGGAATCCTCCTATAAGCTAGACTCTAGAAACTCTATGAAGAGGAAGGATGTCTTATTTGTACTTACAATAAAGAAGAACCTCCTCTCCATATCTGCATTAGATGCAAAAGACATGAGGGTTGCATTTGTAGATGGCCAGGTTCTCATGTGGCCAAAGGGAAAGACTATTGATGATGCAGTAGTAACTGGGTAACAAGAGGGAGGCCTATAAAAGTTGAATTTCCATCCAGAGCAGGATTTGGTCCATGAATCAGTAGAGCCAAATGAACTTTGGCATAGAATGCTTTCACATGTGCACTACAGAGCACTACCACTTGCAAGAAAAGCTATTCAAGGGATTCTAGAAATTCAGTCAAAACATGACCGTGTCTGGAAAGGATGTGTGAAAGGAAACAACACTAAGAAGACAATTTCAAGAAGCGAGAGCAAGGAAAAAGGAATATTGGAAATCATTCACTCCGATGTATACAGTTTGATGTCATCCAGTTCATTAAGCGGGTATGTATACTATGTTTCTTTTAGTGATGATTTTTCTAGGAAGACATGGATATACTTCTTGAAGAGCAAAGATGAAGAATTCAATAAGTTCAAGGAATTCAAAGCCTTGATCGAGAACCATACATAAAAGAATATAAAAACCTTTCAATCAGATAATTGTGGAGAATTCACATCAAACGAATTCAAAGCATTATGCAAATATTTAGGGACTAAGAGGGAGTTAACTACTCCATACAATCCACAGTAGAATGGGGTTGTTGAAAGGAAGAATACAACGATCATGGAAGTTGCAAGGGCCATGCTTCATGATCAAGATATTCCCATGCATCTATGGGTAGAAGCTGCCAGAACTACATTATATGTACAGAACTATACTCCGCACAGAGTACTTGAGAACAAGACCCATGAAGAAGTCTTCTGCAGCAAGAAACCAGAGGTCAACCATCTCAAAATATTCAACTATCTAGTGTATATACATATTCCGAAAGAAATGAGGACAAAGCTAGATCCTTCGAGAAGGAAGGGTATATTTGTGGGATACTCTGAAAGCTCGAAGGATTATAGAATATACTTCTCAGGATTCAAGAAGATTGACATCAGCAGGGACGTTACATTTGACGAAGACTCAGCTTATAACAAATCCAGAAAGAGACTTGCTAAAGATCATGAAGAAACAAAAGCACCCAGAATTCATGACATAACCATGAACAAAGAAATTCAAGAAGAAGATCATGAATTAGAAGAACCTCAAGAACATGTAGATCCATCTCACGAGAAGAATCCTCATAAGAGGAAACCTTCTTGGGTACGAGAAGCTATCCAAGGTGCAGAAAGATATGGTGCTCCAGAAGAAAATCACAGAGAAAGAAAAAGTAGCAGGTCTTGCTCTAGGTATGTAGCCTTATTATGTGACTTCATCGATAAAGAAGCTTCCAACTATGAAGAAGTGACAGAAAGGAAAGAATGGAAGGATGTTATGATCGAAGAGTATTAATCGATCATGAGGAATTATGTTTGGGATATTGTCCCAATACTAGAAGGGAATTCTATTGTAACTTCCAAATAGATCTACAAGATCAAGCATGCTACAGATGGTAGCATAGAAAAATATAAAGCAATATTTGTGGCCTGTGGCTTCTCCCAGAAAGAAGGAATAGATAATGAAGAAACTTTTGCACCTATAGCTAGACACACTTCCATCAGATTAGTACTTTCTCTGGCTGTAGTGATGAAATGGAAGATACACCAGATGGATGTTAAGACTGATTTCTTGAATGGTGTAGTGGAAGAGGAAGTCTATGTGGAGCAGCCACTCGGTTTTG
The DNA here is from genome assembly GCA_001517045.1 of Pseudotsuga menziesii. Lineage (NCBI taxonomy): Eukaryota > Viridiplantae > Streptophyta > Pinopsida > Pinales > Pinaceae > Pseudotsuga > Pseudotsuga menziesii. The sequence continues at coordinate 73,937 of LPNX010317647.1, read as the reverse complement.
AGACACATGACAGGGAAACTCATGTGTGTAAATTGAAGAAATCCATATACAATTTAAAACAGGCACCTATGACATGGTATGACAGAAGTGATAGCTTTCTATCCAATTTGGGCTTTACCAGGAGTAAAGAATATTCGGACCTTTACTACAAGGTTGAAGATGGTAACCCATTGATACTCCTATTGTATGTAGATGATCTGTTTGTGACGGGTATGGATGGGTTGATTTTTGATACGAAGAGGAAGCTTGCTGTCTAGTTTGAAATGAAGGACATGGGTATGATGCACTATTTTCTAGGCATGGAGGTGTGGCCGAATGTAGATGGAATTTCCCTGGGACAAGGGAAGTATACGGTAGAAATCTTGACGAGGTTCGGGATGATGGAATGCAAGGCCATGACCACACCTATGGAATCGAACTTGAAGTTATTGAGTGATGCTTCATCTAAATTGGTTGATGTCAAATTTTATCATTAGATGATTTCATCCTTAATGTACCTAACGAATACGAGACCAGATATTTGCTTTGTTGTGAACACCTTCAGTCAGTTCCTCACATATCCGATACATATTCACTTGATTGCTACAAAGCATATTGTGAGGTACCTGAGGGGTATATTTGATTATGGGCTCAAGTATGAGGTGAATCAGAAGACTAACCTGGAGAGTTATGTTGATTCAGATTGGGAAGGTAGTGCCATCGATAGGAAGAGCACTTCAGGGTGTTGCTTCAGTATGGGACCAGGTGTGATCTCTTGTTTTAGTAGGAAATAGTCTTCTGTGGCACTAAGTACAGCTGAAGCAGAGTATGTCACAGCTTGTTTAGCTAGTTGTGAGGCAGAATGGTTGAAGAAGCTACCATCTAATTTATTTGATCTCCAGTTGGATGCTACTTGTATATATTAAGACAACCATAGTTGTGTGAAGTTTTCAGAGAACTTGGTGTTCCATGCTAAGTCGAAGTATATCAAGATCAGTTATAACCATATCAGGGATATGGTGTAGAGATGAGCAGTGAAGCTCCAGTATATTACAATGAACAAACATATAGTTGATGTGTTGACTAAGCCATTGGTGAGAGTGAAGTTTGAATACTTCAGGGAGAAGCTTGGTGTTCTCTAGATCAAGTTTCCCTTAGAAGGGGAAGTGATGAGTCCATAATCCATTTTGACATGGTGAGAGAATTGGTTTCTTCCATGGTAATATGTAAGGACTGAGTAATTCTATCATGGTGAGAGGATTGGTTCCTTCCATGTCAGATATGAGTGTTGAGCCATTCTGATGTGACTGTAGGATTGGTTCCTACATGATTAGATATAAGCGTTGAATGCCATTTTCTGAATGGAGGCACCTGGTCAGTTATCCGAAATACTTAGCCTAGAGCTGAGGGCCATTCTGATATGACTGTGGGATGTGTTGTCACATGATCAGATATAAGTGTGGGGCCATTCTAATGTGATTGAGGGATATGTTCCCACATGATCAGATATAAGTGCTGAAGGCCATTCTCTAGGATAATGGAAGCACCTAGTAAATTACAAGGAATCCTTAGCCTGGGGCTGAGAGCTTGCATTCTGATGTGACTATGGGATTGCTTCCCACATGATCAGATGTAAGTGCAATTAATTTCCACAGATGGTAGTTGGTGTGTCCTACCATGTTTGTGGATGTGAGTGCCGAGCCTTTCCATAGATGATGGTAGGTGTGTCCTATCATGCTGATGGATGTGAGTGCTATGCCTTTCCAAAGATGGTAGTAGGTGTGTCTTACCATGCTAGTGGATGTGAGTTCCCAGCCTTTCCATAGATGATGGTAGGTGTGTCCTATCATGCTAGTGGATATGAGTGTTGTGCCTTTCCACAGATGATAGTAGGTGTGTCCTATCATGATGGTGGATGTGAGTGTTGTGCATTTTCACAGATGATAGTAGGTGTGTCCTATCATACTGGTGAATGTAATTGTTGGGCCTTTCTGACATGGTTCTTGGATCTATTCCACCTATGGTCAGATGTGAGTGTTGGGTGTGCCTTTTTGACATGGTGTTTGATGTGTTCCTCTCATGGTCAAATGTAAGTGTTGGGCGGGCCATTCTGACTTAGTGTCAGATATAAGTGCTAAAGAAGACCTACATGGAGGTCAGGCCTACATCTAGCATGGAAAAGGGATAGCTCTGTAGAACTTCCTGTGATGAGAATAATCATGAGATAGCACCCATGATAATCATCCAGCAGTGATGATCCAGATCGAGTGATGATCTAGATATGATGATGAAGATGACTTCAAGATGAAGATAACTTGAATATCAAGATGACTTCAAGATGAAGATGACTTGAAGATGAATCTGACGAGAAATTGATGAGGATACAGTTGATGCAGAGAAGAAGACCAGTGCTGACAAATTGTGTCGAGAGAATACCTTCCAAGTTAAGAGGGATTGTTGTTGTATTTGTAACTTAGGAATGTATTCATCTATATATCTTATGTATTGTACCTCGATGTTTATTCCAGGAATTGTCTGTAATGTATTTGAGTCATGTAATGCCTCGATGTTCCTATCGAGAGATTCAATAATGTGAACAAGTCATGTCAAGACATTGTGGGTAACCCTCCTATTGGTCAAGGGTTAAAGTACCTGCAGTTGAGGGGCCCTAGGGTTATTAGAATCTCCTAGAGAAGTCATCCCTAGAGAATTATTCTCAAGTCAGGAATTAGCATAAATAGAGAGTGAGCCTCTCTATTTATCACACATTCACTCACACTCAGTTGTAGCACATAACCAAGAGAGAAAAAGTTGCTGGGACAAGAGAGAGAGAGACTACTGCAGTTGGGAGATCATCTTACTATTTTTGGATTTTTGCTTTCGGTGTCGATTCTATCTCTGAGAAAATTGTGGGGTTTTCTCCTTTATGGTTTCCCTAAGGAAAAACATTGTGTTCATTGTCTCTTATGTTTGATTGTTGTGCTTGTTATTCTATCAGTTAAAGATCCTAATATAATTATAGCTTAAATGATAAAAATATAACACCGCAAAGATCAGATAGTTAGAAGAATTGCGGAGAAAAAATTGTGGAGAGGAAATTGTGGTGAAGCAACTTTTGAAAGTTGTCATCCTGCAACCCGCGTGCAGAAAATCCGTTGTGGAAATAGAATTGTGTGAAGGAGAGTTATGGGGGAAAAATTTGGATAATTGACATCCCGCATCCTGCATCCCGCAACCCAATTGTTGGAAGGTCGTTGCGGAAAGGAAATTGCAGAGCGCAAATTTGGGTGTTCGATATCCTGCATCCCGCAACTCGAATGCAAAAACTCTATTGCGAGAATAGAGTTGCGGAAAGGCGATTGTGGAGGAAAAATTGCGGCGACCAACTTTTATCATAGAATTTTTCCATTAGGCTAAATTAGGTAGTCCTGCTAAGTGTAGGAGCCACTAGATCATGGAAGTGCTAGTTGGATTGGCTAAGATCTATCCCCACCTACATCAATTTTCATATCAGAGAGGGAAGATATTTCTTATTGAGAAATTCCACAGTTGAGGTTGTGGGTATAATTTCTAAAGGATAAAGGAAAATCTCATGAAAGAGAGAAGTGTAGTCATAGAAGCCTGTACAGAGCAAAGAAGAGTGCTCAAGGGGTTCTAGATAGAGCACCAGCATTGCTAAAAGACCAAGGGTCGAGAAGAGGCTTGGTGAGGTAAGTTGTAACAGTGTGAAATAGAACTGTTATCATGGATGCTTAGTGTGAGAATATGGCTTCACACATTGGAAGAGCAAGAGGTCATGACAGATGTTGACTAGTGGGGAAAGTAAAAGCTCTAGAGGAAATGAGGGATTTAAGGGCAGGTCTGGAAGCTAGGGAAATGGATAGATGAAGAGACCCAGAAGTAGGGAATGTAACTGAACCTGAGGATGAAGAGTAAAGAGAAGAATTTGCACCTCTGCAGGAAACACTAGATTAAAGATATTTTAGATCTATTCTAGGAGTGACTTCAAGGGCGAGACCGAAGTTGCCAACCTACGATGGAAGTCTGGTCATGGAGCATCTCATTGAATGGATCACTAAAATTGATAAGTACTTTGAGTACAATGATGTAGAAGAAGACAACAGAGTCATATTCACTATGACAAGTTTGAAAGGGTATGCATCCTTGTTGTGGTATAGTGTGCAAGTAGAAAAACGGAGGAAGAATAAGCCACTGATAAAACGTTGGGATAAAATTGTGGCAAAGATAATGTCTAAGTTCTTCCCCAAGGATTTCCAGTTAATTTCGATAGACAAGTAAAAAACCTTAGGCAGATATTGTCAACAGTGAGAGAGTACATTGAAGAGTTTTACAAAGTGAACTTAAAGGCTGGATATGTGGAGGAATCAACAAAGAAGGTTGCTAGATATGTGAATGGTCTAAGGATGGATATACAAGAAGATAACAACATGATATCACCAAGAACAAAAGAGGAGGCATATCAATGTGACTTTAGGGCATAAGAAAATATAGCAAGGAAGCATAGCTTCAATAGAGGTCACGGTTCAGCAAGACGACGAGGGAAAGCAACTGGAAGAGGAAGATTTGGAACACATAGAGGAGAGTCTAGTAACTAAATCCAACAAGAAAAAGATGGCAGAGGAGGTGATGCTAGAAGAAGAGGACCTTACCAAGAAGGTAGAGGTAGAGGAAGAGGCAAATAAGCTGTCATTAGATGCTACCAATGAAACTAGTTGGAGCATCAGTCATTTGAACGTCTAGGGAAAGAGGACGTCAGACAGAGGGGAGCCTATGTATCTCAGAATGATGAGCAGTAGGAACAGATGACCGCGGCATAATTATCTCCAAATACATGAGAGTCATTGATGATGAAAATGGTCATGTTGAAACCTGAGAAGGAGCAAGTGAAGCCTCCTCAAAGAAAATCGTTGTTCAGGACTATGTGCAAAGTCCAAGGAAAGTGTTGTAAGATGGTGATTAACAATGGGAGTAATAATAATCTTGTTTCCACAGAGATGGTGGAAAGTTGAGTTTGAAGAATACCAAGCATCATGTTCCATACAAATTATGTTGGTTACATAAAGGATATCAAATCTTGGTAAGTGAGCAGTGTGTAGTTGATTTCCAAATAGGTCCATATAAGGAAAAGATTCTATGTGATGTGGTGCCCATGGATGTTTGTCATATATTGTTAGGAATAGCATGGAAATTTGATGAGAGAGTGAGTCATTATGGTAGGAGTAACTTTCATAGTTTCGAGTAGAATGGGATAACACATGTACTTAACCCTTTACAAGAAGGTAGTATAGCAGGATAATCAACACCTAAAGTTATGATGTTGTTAGGAAGGGAATATTTGCAGTAGGTTGATAAAGAAGAGTTGAATTATGTTATGGTATGTAATCTAAGAGTGTTTCTGATGAAGGCGAGGATGGCAGATCTACCTTAGGAGATTTAGGATATGCTTAGTGAGTTTAGTGACATTATGGTGGATGATTTACCCAATGAATTACCACCAATAAGGGATATAAGTCATGAAATTGTTTTTATACTCAGATCCATATTACCAAACAAGGAAGCATATGGGTTAACACCTCAAGACAATGAAGAATTGAGTAAGCAGGTCCAAGGATTGTTGGACAAAGGGTTGGTTTTGAAGAGTCTGAGTTCATGTACAATACAAGCAGTAATAACACAAAAGAAATATGGTGAGTGGAGGATGTGTACTAACTCAGAGAAATTAACAAGATTACTGTCATATATAAATTTCCATTACCAAGATTGCCTAAGTGGGGCAACATGCTTTTCAAAACTGGATTTGAAGAGTGGATATTATCAGATCAGGATCAAAGAAAAAGATGAGTGGAAGACAGCCTTTAAAAAACATGATGGGTTGTATGAGTGGTTGGTCATTCCATTTGGATTGTCCAATACACCAATAAATTTTATGAGATTGATGAATGAATTATTGAGAGATTTCATAGGTAAGTTTGTGATAGTTTACCTTGATGACATTTTTGTTTTCACCCAAACAAAAGAAGAGCATTTGAAGAATCTGAGATATGTTTTAGAGAGGCTGCAATAGGAGAAGTTGTTGATAAATGTGAAGAAGTGCACATTCATCAAGACAAAACTAGTATATATGGGTTTTGTTATCTAGAGATATGGGTTGCAGATGGATCCAAAAATGGTGCAAGCAATCATTGATTGGCCTTCACCAAGGAACATATTTGAGGTATCTTTCATGGATTGGAAAGTTTCTATAGGAAGTTTATAAAGAATATTATTTTTATTTGTTCATCTACTGTTGAGACAATGAAGAAGGATAGATAGCCATTTCAATAGACAGTAGAGGCTAAAAATATTTGTCATTCATTTAAGAATAAGATCACTGAACAACCAATATTGAATTTACCAAACTTCAGCCACCCTTTCCAAGTGAAGTGTGATGCTAGTGGAATAGAAATCAGAGCTGTACTTAGTCAAGAGGACATGCCTCTAACGTATTTCAGTGAGAAGTTGAATGATGCTAAGCAGAAGTATTCATCTTATGACGAGGTGTTTTATGCTATTATTCAAGCAATGAAGAATTGGAGGCACTACTTGATGCCTAGAGAATTTGTGCTATATTCGGACAACCATGCATTGTAGTATATTATGCAAAAACCTAATTTGAAACTGAAAAATGTCAAGTGGGTTGAGTTCTTACAGAGCTTTACCTTTGTGGTGAAATACATAAGTGGATAGTCAATCAGAGTAGCTGATGCTTTCAGTAGGAGACTATTGATTATGCAAGAAAATCATATCTAAGTCTTGGTATTTGAGAATTTGAGATATTTGTATGAAGCTGGCATTGATTTCCATGAAAATTACAGGGCTTGTAAGAATCCAGTACAGGTGGATAGAGATCCATGGATGGAGTATACACTTCAGGATGGTTTACTCTTCAGAAACAATATACTGTGTATACCATAGTGTTCTATGAGAGAGAACTTGATACAAGAGAAACATAATGGAGGTATGGAAGGTCACTTTGAAAGTGATAAAACCTTCGGATAGTTGGGTCATTTATATTTGTGGACAAGGATGAGGTCTGAAGTTGAGAAGCTTGTAAGAAGATGCAGAGTATGACATCATGCTAAGGGGAGAAGCTAGAACGTAGGATTGTATACACCATTTCCTATTCCAACTAGGCCTTGGGATTTTGTGAATATGGATTTCATTCAGGGTTTACTAAGAAATCAGAGGGGACATGATTCTATCTTTTTTGTTGTTTATAGATTCACTAAGATGGAACATTTCATTCCATGTTACAAGACTAGTGATGCCAAACATATTGCAAATTTGTTCTTTGATGAAGTGGTGAAACTACATGGTTTACATAGAAGCATTGTATCAGATAGGGATGCGAAGTTCATAGGTGCTTTCTAGAGAACCTTTTCGAAGAAGTTGGGTACCAAACTGAATTTCAGTTCAGCATATCACTCATAGTATGATGGACAAACCAAAGTAGTCAATAGGATTCTTAGAAACATGTTGAGGAGTTTGATTGGAGAGCATCCTAAGCAGTGGGACATAGTATTAGCTCAAGCTGAGTTTTCCTATAACAATTCACCAAAATGAATTACACGCATGAGTCCATTTCAAATTCTATATGGAACGAATCCAAGAGGAGTGTGTGAACTTCATGGCTTAGGTCAATTAGAGAAGAGTTTTCTACAATAATTAGTGAAATGCAGGAGCAAGTGAAATCAAGGTTACGGTAGAGTAACACTAGTTACAAGGCCAGAATAGACTCCAGAAGGAGATAAAAGAAACATGAAGTAGGAGATTTGGTCTTAGCATATCTAAAGAGAGAGAGAGAGAGAGAGAAGAGGAGTATAACAAGATGAAGGTGAAGAAGATTGGATCCTGCAGAATACTCAGGAAGTTTTCAGCAAATCCTTATGAATTAGAGATGTCCTCATGAGTGGGTATTTCAACAATATTTAATGTAGAATATCTATATCCTTATGTAGTGAGTGATACTAGAAGCTTTGCAAAAGGTGAATATCTTACTGAAGACTTACAATGGATGAGGAAAATTCCTATGACACAACCATTGGAAGTTGAGGCCATTATGGAAACTAGAGTAATGAAGAGTGCAAGGAGGAAGGATTATGTAGAGTATTTGGTCAAGTGGAAGAAGCGACCAACAAACAATTATACTTGGATGAGCATTGTAGAATTGGAAGAAAAGAGTTTCACTATAGCTGATCTAATGAAAATGGGTTCATAATTTTTCTACCTTGAGAGTCTGACGCAGGAGCATCATGGCATGCCAAAAATGTGATGCGATGGTAACATGTTGTGGAAGATTTTTTATTTGTTTATTTTGTTGAGTCATAGTTTGTTAGTTGTAGGAAGGATTTTCTTTCATGACTCCCTCCTTGGAGATAAAGCATTTGATTGTTTGTTTAAGATATGGATGTTTCTCATCATGCTATGTAGTCATTTGTTTTCAGTTGCAGGACCACTTAACATAGGAGGTCATAGTTTTAGGTTAAATAGACAGTTTATAGAAGGTAGGGGGATTCTGCTCTTCAACATTTAGAATTTTGAGTTGCATAGAAGAGGACAGACTTGTGTGTGATCCCTAATTGTAATTATTTTGAATAATTGAAAGGAGAGAGATCCAAGTTGTGTGCATTTTCCTTTTTTTTATTAATAAAAGGATTAACTATGTGTTTTTAGGGTCGTTAGCCTTTATGCATGTTGTAATACCCCTAATTTTGGACCTAACACTTATCGGCATGAGCCTATTGATTATGATGTTATCTTAATGTTTTATTTTGATGTATTGGNATGTTTGTTTGTCTTGGGCATGGACCCTGAAGCACATGATTGATGAAATGTTTGTGTTGAGCGTGAAGCTCTATAACACATGAAAAAATAAGATTGGAAGTGTTGGGAGTAAGCCTGGAGCCTTCCATGTTGATGTTGAGCATAAGCTCTAGAGCATCGGATCCTTGGCCAGTGTATCCCTATGTGTATCGTACAGGTACATCGTAGCATTAGTGTTGAGTGAAGAGCTCTAGAATTGCACTAAGTTTGTAACTCCCTATTTAAGCATCGAGTATGGGATTTGGTAAGCGCTATGGGTTACTGAAAAGAATTTAATAATTCCCGAGTGAAAACAACTAGAGAAAAATATTGAACTCATCAGACTTATTTATCAATGATTAAATGCTATTTTGATTTTCTGGATTCTCATCAAATACTGAAGAACTACCATGTTATATGAGGGAATCCAACATGCAAGGATATTTAGATTTTCCTATCCTAGTAGACCTAACCATCTATCTATTTGACCTTAATGAAGAAGTGTCATTTAGTCTAGGGATCATGATACATGATGCCCAAAGAAAAATGTTAAAAAGTGTTATATTATTATGTATTTTATACATGGGATGTATAAAGAATAAATATAGTAATAATATTAATGATGAAAGGAAGAAAGAAAAGATCCATCCATTATTATATATTATTTAAATATAATAAATAGTCCAATACCTACAAAAGTCTAATTAGTAACTAGTTGAAAGTTCCTAAGTTAATGTATTAAAAATTACTCAAATTAATTAAAAAGGGTTAAATCAAGAAACTAAGGTTTCTTGGTTTAACTATCTCTTTGACTGAAAAGTCTATCTATAAATTCTCAAGATAACGAAAGGCTTGGGGTGCTGATCTATCATTTGGAGTAGTCATTTTCTGCATGTTTTGCTCTCATGTAAGTTCTTGGAGAACATTTTATTGGATAGAAAAAGGAAAACTGATCTAGACCTAATATACCAGATAGGAAACCCTACCTTAGGAACTATAAACCACCTCATAATTTTACATAGTCCAAATAAATATACAAGAAAGTACTGGAATTGAATTGTGTGGGAACCTAAGCCCCAAATTACATCCCCCTTAAATTATAACTCATTACATCAACAACGACCATGATTCAAATCCTGAGGAGTCATTTTACATTTATCAAGTCGACACTATACACAGAGTGTATGTGGGCTACTTTAATAAAATAAATTCACTTCAGGAAGGTCGTAAGCCCCTCGCTTTGCAGCCATGCTGTAAGCTTAGCCTCTGCCCCAGCTCTAAACACATAGGATATAAACCAAAACAATAATCATTACACAAGAGGTCGTAATACCCTCATTAAGCTTTGTGCAACATTTACATAAGCCACGGATTATAAATAAAATTCATAGTAGATATAAAAAACAAACTTACATCATCAACGAATTCACCTACAACAACGGAAGTCATCCAGGGTTGCACCCATGACTCATTTGTTTCCACGTTGCATTAAATAAAAACCATAAGCTAAATCTAAATAGTATATGATTTTGTAATTTCCATGGCAAGCGCCTAAGCCATCTATGGCATGGCCCAAGCCATATGTTGTCAACATTACCAACTATCATGACTAAGCTTTTAATGGAATAAATTTTACATAGTCCAACCATGAGGGAAACTGCCATATAAAACCCAAGGTTAAATAACAACTACAAAGTATAGAATCGAATACCAAGAATTATAATTATTAAAACAAGTTCACATAGTCAACCAATGTCCATGGCACTAATGCAAGCAATGGCGCTTCCACTGTGTACATTGCACAAATTAACCCCAAATTTACAAATTACATGCAAAGCCTATGAAGGAAATAATTTTTTTCCTCATGGAAAGAATCCCATCAATTTTTATATTCCATTACATCATTACAAACACAATCGAGGGAAAAAAACAACATGCTAAAAATCAACGCTGGGGTGTACCGACAGAGCTCTGTCACGATACAGACAACCCTCAAAACCCAAATGCAACTATAAAAAAAAACATAGGAAGAATAAACCCAAACAAGTTCAAACCCAATCCCAAAGCCAAGTAATAGCAAGTATCCACTTATTAGCAATATTACCATAATGGTAATGCCAGTCCACGGATCGCAGTCATGAAACGATTCCAACATCTCCTTGTTGTCCTATCACCTGTAACCAAAACCAAAAAAATGAATGGTGATACGTATGGAATGAAACAAGACACAAAACAAAGACCACATTGCTGTAAAAACCACAGCGAAGCCATACCTTTGAAGTCGCCTTCACCCACTGCGTAGAGCCGAGACCAATCCATCAAAAATAGAGAAAATGGCCAAAGTCCATTGTGAGCCAATCCCTAAGCTTGGCCTGCCATGAAAACTAAGGTGCATTAATGGAACCAGCCTGGTGCCCATTATCAAATACCAAAACCCACATTTCCATAGTTTGTAAACGACCAATATCGTTTCCAATCTTTTATCGTTCCATAGTGTTAAACCCCAATGTTTAATGTTTGAACCCTGTAATATATGCTCCAACCCTAAGTCCAAGACTATGCAGAGTATTACATGTATAATGTATAACCATAGGATAAATCCTTAAACCATAGCACATCTATTTTCCCTAAGAATTAAGCTTAGAAACCATGGCATATTAAATATGTCATGGTATTATAGCTATGTATAAATTCAAGAGTTGGTCCTTAAATCTAAAGTTTATAACCTGCCAAGAATAAATAAAAGACATATTAATAATTTTAATGCAATAAATTTGAATTACAAATACATGTTAATAATCTTAAATGTAATAAACATGAAACATAAATGAATGATGAGCCCGTAAATTCATAATGAATAGTATGCATCACATAGATAATATATCTAGGTATATAAATGAAAAAACATAGTAAATACCTCGTTATCAAGCTGAGTTTGTAAGAAACTGTAAAATCAACTAGTATATGCTTAAATGATCAAAACGTTTAGCACTACTTAAAAAAATTCTTTGTCGCTAAGTAAAATCTCCATAGAATGAAAGAGGTGCCTTAGTTCGAATAGAACTAAGTAAGCCTTCTAGACAAGTAGACACCTTAGTTCCAGAAACAAAGTTAAGTTAGAACCATATAAATGACAAGTAAGACTATGCAGAAATGAGCGAAGCATATAATCAAGTAACGACACATACACAATAAGGTATAACCATAAGAATAATATAGTAAACAAGCATTATGACATCGTAAGTAAAAAACAGTAATATTCATAAATGAAAGTAATATCATAGAACGTAAGAACAACTTATGACCAAATAGTGGTACATTCAATGTACGTTATATTCCTTAAGTTTAGTAATGTTTCGCATAGGTAGTTTTTACTAGTCTAATAAAAAAAATTTCAATTTTTGGGGACATTACACATGTCTTGTGTTGAACTGTGTATTTGTGCAGAACCGACTTTGACATTTTTCTAGAACCTTGTATATTTATGTAAATTTGTTGAATTCACGCATTAATTTCATGATTTAATAATTGAAGTAGAGTGAAGATACATGCATAAGAGTGCTAGGATAAAGAATTGGGAATATTCTAGGTTGGATTGATCAATTTCATGACCAATCGGTGCAACCCCCGGGTTTTCTGGCTTAACAAGTTTTTGCAGAGAACGAATGGTGGAGATTGAGTCTATAGATCAAGATCTGATGGTACAAAATAATCCTGTAACGAAAGTTGTGAGAAGCTAACAGATCCATAGATATGTCAGAGGTCTGCATCAAGAAGAAGATCGATGGTTAGAATGAAGCCCACAAAGATCTGATGATTAGGAAAATTGCAGAGAAAAGGTTGTGAAGATGAAATTACAGGGATGCAACTTTGGAAAGTTGGCATCCTGCAACCCACTTAGGGAAGAGCCATTGTGGAAACATAATTGCAAGAAGCAAAGTTACAGGTGAACAATTTGGATAATTTACATCCTGCATCCTGCATCCCGCAACCTGATTGTGGGAATTCCATTACGGAAATGAAATTACAGAGCGTAATGTTGGGTGTTTGAGATGTTGCATCCCACAACCTAACTACAAAAGCTTTGTTGCGTATTAATTTGTCACAGTGGTCTAGGAATGAAAAACATAGTCCCATAAAGAATACAGACAGATAATCATAAAATTGGCAAAATGGTGCTGCAATGGAAGTAGCATCTTTGCATAACAAAAAATAATGAATAATACAATACAATGATCATACTGAAAGCATGAATGCCAAGACAATTCGAATTCCCAAGGAGGTCATTTGAATTGAATGAGTGAGTCTAGCTTAACTGAATATAAGCCACAGTCAACATACTAGTTAACCAACTGATCAAGTGCCGATTGAGTCAACTGAGTCCTAACTAAGTCAGAGTGCAATGAATGACTAAGTATAACTAAAAGTAGCTCATACACATGTCATTTCATGCCAACCAACAAGTGGTAGTGCATCAATAACTCCAATGAACCTTGATGAGGTTAACTGAAGTCAATTGGTCATTAGAATTGGTTGTAGGTGCTTGTTTTAGCTCCAGTTCATAAATAATCATTAAAAATAATTAAATAATTAATGGAGGTGCCTTCACCGCTTAACTTAACTAATTTTAACCATCAATTATTAATTAGGTGCATTTATGACACTCAGATCACTCCTGGAGTGCTCTAGTTAGCCTCCCCAAATGAAGGAGAAGGCTTAGTTGGCCTCCTTGACTGAAGGTAGGCATGGGTGTGATCATGCTGATGTCATACAGTGCTCCTCTAATGTCAATTAAGTCAATAAAACTTAGGATAGTGGTTTAACAACACCAAATTCACCAAATTAAGTGTGCATTGTGGGTAAATGTCTCCAACACCCCCCCTTGAGCTATACTAAGGAGAAGTAGAAACATAAAGTGCATGAAATTATAGGGAACCAGAAACAAAGGCCATAGGTCACCATGTACAATAAATTAAATACTTAATATAACCAAGGAAACGTGGAAAACCTCATGGGAAAAATACTCCACCTCAAACTAAGTAGTATATCAAGAAATTTTTGGTTCTTCTATGTAGCAACATCCTGAGACTGTGTATGTGAACCTATGAATCCAAACTAAATGAATATGTCTAGAGGAATATTCCTCTTTTGAAGAATAAGAATGTGTTCAAATGAATCAGGAACATAGACAGCTACACGATGAAAATTGGACCCATGTAGAGCAACTTAAATCAACTGATAAGAGAGAAAAAGTGCCTGAGGATTCGAACCATGTGTGGAACACTCAAGAAAATGATATGTTTTAGCATTTAACAATGAACCATGAGTGGTAAAATCATCCCCAATTCTTAGGATCAAGTTCCCAAGCGGATGCAGAATGTCTTCCTATCTACTAGTTCTGTGAGGAGATGAGCATGTGACCAAAGGTAGAGAAGCCCTGGGACTGTGGAGAATGAATTCATGAGCTACATAATATGATATAGCTTCATAAATTTCTAATGATTCACAAAATAAAATATCAGTGATATCATAAGAGAAAAATAACACCAAATCCTCAACAACAATTTTGAAGAAGACTTGCGGTACTTGATTTTTCACACCAAAATTGGTGAAAGCAGCTACAAGCATGAATGAAAGCTCTTGGATTTTAAAATTTGAACCAAATAATATCATATCAGAAATTAAATCATATCTAAATAGGTTCACAATAGATCCAAAACTTCGAAATGAAATAAAATCCCCAGCTGCAGTTTTGAAGTAGACTTGCGGTACTTGTTTCTTCACACCATTGATGAGAACAACTACAAGCAGTACTGAATGTTTATGAACCTAAAATTTTTAACCAAGAAATATCAGATCATATCTAATAATTTTCATATCAAATCTGAAAGTATGGTAAATTGAGATGGTGGATACACAGTTGTCTTTTTCTTCAAAATTCTGAATTTTGGTGCATGCAATCCTGCAGGAATTTGCTAGAAGATCTAAATCATGGGGAGCAAATTGATCACTCTTGTAATCTGATATATTTTCAAAAATATCAAATTTATTGCATATTTTCACACCAGTGGTAATAGTAGAGGGAGAAAAATCAAAATTTCTCTTCACTTTCGGAAGCAATTACTGGCAAAATTTGCACAGAATTCAAAGCAAAATCACTAGTGAATGTTTGCATGGAAGTGCAGCAGTGTTTTTTTTCATCATTAGATATTTGAATGTATTCTTATGTTTCAGCCATATGAGGAGATCAGATATCAGAGATATCACAAACTTCAGGAGCATCAAGAGAAGGAGTCACTGCAAGGAGACTTTCTTCAATTCGAATTGACTGTGTAGAAGATTATGTTTCTTCTTTATCTTGAAAAACTTCATCAGATAGAGTAGAGGCCAAGAATTTTGGGTAAAAATCTATTTTGGTGTTGTATGGCATATCCAAAGTTCTATTATGATCTTCATTCTACTTGCCAAAGGTTCTGTCCAATTTTTCTTAGAGATCCATTAGGTATTCAGTAGAACCAATAAGGTAGCACAAGCTAGGAGAAAGTGCGAGACATATTGCTTGAAAAGCTCTATCACCGTCATTTATCTAGTCATTCTCATTCTCATAAGACCCTTTTCCAATTCCAATAGACACTTCATAGAGACCTCATCTCTTTAGAGAAGCAATCATCTTCAACTTCCATTCTGAATAGCTTGAGAATGGGGTGAGAAGAGGGACCGATGAGTCCATTCAAAGTTGTACTTGTTAAAACCTACAAATCACAACAAAAGGGGCACCGTAAGGTTGGACAACCAGCACAGTTTAGGCTTTCATCATACCCAACATAATTGATCAAGCAAGCTTGATCAACAATTCCTTTACTTGGGGTATTAAGTGGTAAGCCTTGGCTTTTGGTGCAGTGATTGAATTTTGAGCTTTTGCTCAATTTTTCATGCATTCTCTATCAAAAACCATGTTTTTGAGAGATCTAAGCTTTGTCTCTCCTTTATCTTTGATACCATATTAATTTGTCACAATGGTCTAGGAACTAAAAACACAGTCTCACAAAGAATATAGACAAATAATCATAAAATTGGCAAAATGGTGCTGCAATGGAAGTAGGAACTCTGTATAATAAAAAATAATGAACAATACAATACAATAATCATGCTGGAAGCATGAATGCCAAGAAAATTTGAATTCCCAAGGGGGTCATTCGAATTGAATGAGTGAGTCTAGCTTAACTAAATGTAAGCCATAGTCAACACACTAGTGAACCAATTGATCAAGTGCCGATGGACTCAACTGAGTCCTAACTAAGTCGGAGTGCAATGAATGACTGAGTCTAACTAAAATTATCTCAGACACATGTCACTACATGCCAACCAACAAGTGGTAGTGCATCAATAACTTCAATGAACCCTGATGAGGTTAACTGAAGTAAACTAGTCATCAGAAGTGGTTTTAGGTGCCTCTGTTAGCTCCAGTTCATAAATAGTCATTAAAAATAATTAGATAATGAATGGGGGTGCCTTCACCACTTAAATTAACTAATTGTAACCATCATTTATCAATTAGAACCACTTATACTATGAAACGAGAACTCTAGGGATAAAAAAGATGATTTTTTGCAAAAAAAACACCAAAAACACCCCCAAATAGAAAAGTGTTGATACCATTATACATATTTTTTTTTTTCAGGGTAAAAAATAGAGCCATGGCCTAAACATCCCATACTATTGCTTAATAAAACTTTAAAATCAACCCCTAAATTGGAAAAAAAATATTTCTCCAAAAGATAAATTACAACCTTTTTGAAACTTGCATATTAAACAAACAAAAATATAT
>LPNX010317647.1:28891-57137 GCA_001517045.1 Pseudotsuga menziesii | reverse complement strand
ATATATAATTTTATATCTATTATTCATACCATATTCTTAGAGTTAATATAAACACAAAACAAATACTATTTAATAATAAATAAAACTAAAAATCCGTCTTATACAAATAATAATATTATTTTATTCTCTAAATATATAACTTACTCATGATATTGTTTTATTTTATTATCTTGACAAAACAAAAATATCGTTTTATAATAATATAATATTTTATTATCTAAATATGTAACTTATTAATAATATTGTTTTTTTAACAAAGCAAAAATATTGTTTTATTTTATTCTATGGAAAAAAAAAGAGTAGTGTTTTATTTAATTCTCTAAACAAAAACAAGAATAACTTACTAATGCTAAAAATATATCCTTATTCTTTCTAATATTATTAAAAACTCAATTTAATGAGTTAGGTCAAATGAATATGTTAGGTTAAGTGAATCACATTGGAAATTTTTTATTAAAAATGTAATGCATTGAACATTTTTAAATAAATAAATTGAAAATTCTATAAAATTTATATCATTATTAAAATCGCAACTTAATGAGTTATGTCAAATGAATAGGTTAGCTCAAATGAATAGGTTATGAGTGAATGAGTGAATCACATTGAAATTTTTTTATTAAAAATATAATACATTAAATATTTTTTAATAAATAAATTGAAAATTTTAAAGAAATATAATTTTATTTCATATTAAATTTTATAAAATTTACCCTTCTAATGTGCAGAGTATATAAAGTTACTGCATACAATAAAATTAAAAGAGTAATTTGCATTCACAATATGCTCCTCTCGATGTCCTTCCACCTCCATTCTTGGCCTTCTCCGTGGTTACAATAGGGTAGCGCCGCTCCTTGGCAGCCAATGAGCCGCCCCTCACTGGTGGCGTGATTCTGAGAATCACGCCGCCGGTGACGGGCGGCGCGTTGGCTGCCAAGGAGCGATGCTACCCTATTGTAACCGCGGAGAAGGTCGAGAATGGAGGTGGAAGGGCATCGAGAGGAGCATATTGTGAATGCAAATTACTTCCTGCAATCCGAGCCATACCATCCAAAAGCAAGCTAGCAAGCTTTGTTTAAGCAAAAGTGAAGTACAAAGTTGTAAAATGTCCTCCCTTCCTTATTCATCGTCACTTGTTAGCCTTATATTATTAATCTAATCATGTCCTACTTGCATGCGTTTTAAGTAAGTTTGATTTTGTTTGTGCCAACTTGCACCTTCTGGTCTCACAAAAATGTGGCCTCTTTACTCAACTTGGCTGCTCGTGCTTACAGATTGTCATTTGAGGTGTCCCACCTGAGCAACTTTTTTATATGAGTCGGCTCTTTAGTGAAGCCAGCCAGCTCTATTATGTTTTGAATCACTCCATGCCTTCTTGTCATAGCCTGTTATAGCCAAGAAGTGGTATTAAGGGGGTTTCTCATAATCAGTAGTGGTGAGGAGGCATTTGTTAGTCAATTTTTTATAGTTTTCCAGTGAACTTAGCTTGTCACTTTGGATACCATGTAGGATTATATGGAATGCATTCTCATGAGGATCCTATAGAGCCTAGACTGGTTGATGATTCAAGGCTACGATTTGTTTGGGTTGAGTTGTTTGCACATGATATCTGCCTCAAGTTACACATTCTCTTCTGCTGAAAGGAATTGGAATATGTACATAAATTTCATATTCTTAGAAAAGAGAGACTGGCCGAGATCAAAGAAGATGTAAAACCTTATCTACATCCATGGCATGCTTCAAATATGTCTTACAAAAACCACTAGTACAAAGAAGATTCTTGTACACACAAGATCAGAGTACTGACAAAACATACTTAGATGGGATGGCCTCCAGTTGCAAATCATATGGATTAGAATGAACCCAAGAATAATGAGCACCTTTAGTGTGTGTGTAGACTGATGACATAGATAATGATGACCATATCAACAGTAGTATCCATGTGCCAACGGGGGATGCTCACTCCAAATTTGTAGATAATCATTGTCTATTTATTTCACTTAGATATTAGTTTGCAAAGGACCCAGTATTCTCAAATTGTGATTTGAGGTCTAGACATATACCATGTGTGCTACATTTTCGGTTTTGGCTTATTGTTTAATGATTAATCTGGAGTCTTGATGAATTAATCACATTTTATGTGAAGGTTACAAGTCTGTCCATTCCAGTTTTTTAATTTATTATGAATATCTTTCTTCAAAAGTATCTATTGATTATTATGTTTACTCTGCAATACCTGCAAACCGAGGAAAATGATGAATCCTCACCAACACCCAAACCTGGTATTGCAGTGGATTCAACTCTAAATTTTGGTAGCTTTTGGATTAATCTAGTGATATATCTGAGGAAGTCCAACGTCGAGATTTTAACAAATAAACATGGTTTTGATCAAAATTATTTTTCGAATCTTTCCACTAGTGTTCACACATCAGTATTCAAATTTCAAATATATGAATTTATTGCATCATCTCCATTTTCATGTTAATAGTTCTTTTGAGCAGTATCTCTGTAAATACTAAATATCATATTTTTTTCGTTTGAGATGATCTGGTGACATTAGTGTGATTAATATGGCACTTTGAGATTCTAGAAAAACGCAACAAATGATGATATGGATGGGAAACAAAAGAATATCCACTGTAAAGGTGAAAGTCTAAATATTTTGGGGCCCTCCAATCCAGCTCTCTAAGGTAGAAGGCATAGGGAAATATGTTCTGCTAGGACCCAGGAATCTATGGACATGACTTGGGGTCTTAAGATTAGATTACTGTAAAGTAATTTTCCTAGTAAATATGTTAACTTTAACAAAATCAAGCATCGACAACATGCTCTGCCATAGTTGCAAAGAGTTTTTGGCTTGTTGCAATAATGCAAGCCGCAAGACACCAATTGTTGAATTGCAGCATTATGTCACCATAGATATACGGTTGCATGAAATATCGGGTTAACAAGGTCGATACCTAGATTTCGTCAAATAGATTAAAGTTAATATGTAGCTGAGATATGTTTAAACTTTAAAGCATTGTCATTGGCAACATGTGTTTGTACATTTTATAATCAGTCCTTGCTTGTTCCTTTTTATAAACTAAATATATTTTCATGTATTTCTCAATTTGCCATGTTAATACCCCTTTTACTCATTCTCATCCTTTATTTTCATCCTTTCTTTTCCCATTTCCTGTCAATAATAATTACAATGAAGCAGGGACAGGTTGATAGTACACTTCCAAATTTTGAACCCTTATTTTCATTTGTTGAACTTCATCCCAGTGAACTTGCAAGAAAATTTATTGTTAGTGAGCTGTACGAATCTATGTCTTGTGTGTTTTCTTTTTGAGATATTTTATAAATCATCTATATCGGCACTGTTTAGAAAACGTTTTATCTATTTGTTCTATATCTACATTTCTAATCTTCAACCTCATAGGTCAAGATTAGATCTTATCATTAAGAGCTGCAATTTGTTGCTCCCCAACATGATATTCCCACTAGTTTAAAATGGTTATGTTCCATATAACCCCACCCCCCAGTATTACATAATCTGAAGAAAATTTCAAAATGTTCAGAAGCACAAAGTATTGGAAGTAAACAACTATGTTGTTTTGAACCCCAAAATTTCTGGAGTTTAGTGGAGATAATAGCTTCCGTTCAAGCTTATAGCAGGTGTTATGGTTGGGATTTTTTTTTTCTCTATGGCTCAGCGTGACATAAAATTAAAAAATATACCATTGAAATATTTTCTTAAGTTTTATATAGTGTGGGTAATGTTCAATGATTTAAATTAAGGTCGTATAATTAAAAAATCTTATGAACACCATTTTTGTTTTTCAATATTAAAAATATATTTTCTTTAAAAAGTTACTCATGTATGTGTTAGTTTTTCTTACTCAATTTTTTCCATTTCAGAAATTACGTCTATTTGGGTGGATTGATTCAATCGCTTCTTGAAACCCTTTGAACTCATAGAAACCATGACACTTACGACTTTAGCTTCACGTCAGGTTCATCATTGGGTTTTTTGAGAACCCCCTACCTGAGATTCAAGAGTTTGTAGCATCACCTTTTAGATTGCTTTTGGACCACACGTGAGAGGTTTTTGTTGGAGCGCTCTAGTTTGTTAGAGCTTATTGTTACACTTGGTCATCATTTGAACCATTTAGAGTGCAGTGCACCCTTTGTTGAGCTTATCTTGTACCACTTCCATGTATTTGACTCTTGAACATGAGGAATGCCCCCCTTTCCCCGTGTTGACGTGAAAATAGCCCTACACAAGGCTATAACAGGAAGGCATGGAGTGATTCAAAACATAATAGAGCTGGCTGGCTTCAAAGGTGCAAGCAGTCTTTGCTATGGCCTCAGTCCATAATTGAATATAGCCTATTATCATAGGATAAGAAGTAGAGCAGAGCTTCACTTTCCACCTCCACCCACAGCCTCCTCCGCGGTTGCAATAGGGGAGCGCTGCTCCTTGGTAGCCAACGAGTGGCCCCTTACAGGCGGTGCAATTCTAAGAATCGTGCCCCCTATAAGGGGCGGCTCATTGGCTACCAAGGAGCGGCACTCCCCTATTGCAACCGTGGAGGAGGTCGTGGGTGGAGGTGGAAAGTGAAGCTCCGCTCTACTTCTTATCCTATGATAATAAGTAGAGCGGATATACACATTTTATATCCATATATGTCTGTGGGAATTGCAAGAATCCATGTGCGACGTGAATATGAAACATCCGTTGTTCCCATTGGGCCTGCAGTGAATCTCTCTCTGCAGCCTTTGTCATCCCATCCATGTGACTCGCCGTTTACCATAGGTTAAGCCACCTCGGCTCCCCTGTTTCCAATACACATTACATTAATCCGTATTTAACCCCATGACCTGGATGTTCCTGTGACTTTTTGCCCAAAACTAGCTTCTGCTCTGCTTGCTGCCACCAGAGCGGTTTTTGTCGGTAGGATTGTTTTTCAAAAACAATTACTGCCCACCCATATGTCATGTCATGTCATAGATGATGATCATGATGGGCATGGACGTCATGGCACAAGAGCATGGCATGTGCATTTGCATACGGCGATGGCCATGGTCACGAGTTGCGCAATGGCAACCTTCAGTGGTTGACAGCCGGCACTGCCATCATGTGCGTGTATCTCATGAACGTCTTTTTTTTTGGGTCTTTTCTTTTAATTCAATTTTAATAAAAACAAACATACCAAAAAGGATCTCAGATCTTGTTTAAAAAATTGCGAAGGTTGGAAAACCTTACAGTTTTCAAGTGGGTCATAACTAATTGACCTAACTCACCCTTTCTCATACCCTCATTTCATATTATAAAATGTTGCTTTATTTATTTATTTTAAGGACTTTATCTGATTACCTCACCTCCACCCATCCTTACCTACTTCTCCTACCAACTTCAAATTGCATAGGTTTTTTTAAGTGAAAAGTTATCATCTACTATCCCTCCCCTTCCTAACCTAACGACCCCATCTCCATATGATTCAAGTAATTATGATTGTTAACTTAGTGCAATCATGTGCCAATGTTAGTACTCCTCTTTTTCAAACATTAAGTGGCCATCCCTTTCATAACTACTGCTGCAAGCAATTGCCCTCCATTTAAATTTGAAATGTAACTTTAATGAAAGTAAACCTAATGACCTCATGCTTCCTCCATATGCCAAATTTTGAATTTTGAAAAATATAACATTTGTTTTGCCTACCTCACATAAAGTAGAAAATGGATAACGAGTTTATAAAGATTAAACAAAATAGTATGTTAAGTTAAGGCTTTTAATTTGGATATGGTAAATTAATGGGGTCCCATGTATAAATAATATATAAAGTTCTTTTGAGCCAAAGTTTATAAATAATATAAGATGCTCACTTTGATAAAGTAGGAGCATTGTGAAAAATACAAATATATGAGCCATGACTTAAGAAATAAAGTAGAAAATTAAATAGATGAATCTTTTTAAATGAATATTCAATTTAGAAAATGGAATACTCAATGGAAGGAGTTTAATGGTTATGGGGTGATGGTAGTTTCCCTTGGAAAACTTCTTTTTCTATAATTATTGATTAAAGTATATTTCATAAATAAGTTGTTTTGGTCACTTAAGGTTGCTTTGGTCACTTAAGATAGAGACTCCACCAATTAAGTTGTATATTTTTAAAGTTAAAAAAAAAAGGTTTTATGGTTTTAGAATGAATTTATTCAATGAAGAAAGGCATCACATGCTTTCTTCACTTCCATATTAATATAAAAATAAATAGGTACATTGAGTATGAAATAGGTAAGGAAATTAAATGTGTGATAGGAAGGTATGAGTAATTATTATATAGGACAAACATACCTTAAAATTAATTATGTAATTTTTTTTGTTATTATCATTGATAGTGACATTTAAAGCATACAAAATTCTTCCATGATTTGTTGAATGCATGAAATAAAAATGGATAGTAAGTTATCATAGAAATGTGAGCAAGAGATTATCATTGCATAAATTGTTAAGTTTATGTTGGGAAGTTTATGAATATTTGTACATGGACATGATTAAGTATACATGAATATCTTTGACAATTTAATTATGACGTTTGTATCAAATTGATTTAAAAATGTTTGTTATATATATAGATTATGTAAATAAATGCGAGATTATCAAGGGTGACCTAAAGGAGTAGAAACAATATGAAAGTTGTTATATATACCCATTATGTTTTTTAATACTTATAAAGTTAAGTATATATACAAGATTTCCCAGGACGACCTAAGGTATTGAAAATAATGGGGGTTAGTGTTTAAATATTCATTATGTTATATATGGTTCAAAATTTTATATATCCATTGTGTTTATTAAATGGATTGTGCAAAGTGTAAATAGTTTTTGTGGAAGGATAATGCAATATGTAGTATGACTATATATACATGAGATTCACACCAAAGTTAATGATTATTAGAATCACACTGCCAGTGAGGGGCGGCCCTTTGGCGCTCAAAAGGTGCGATGCTCCCCTTGATGTGATGACGGACGAGGTGGAAGGAGGAGGCGAAGCGGGAGGAAGGTGGAGGGGAAGGGAGGCAAAGGTGATGGAGGGTTTAAGGGGGTTTTGTTTTTTTAAATAAAATGTTAAATTTGACAACTTTTTGATAAGATATATTAGTACTGTTTTGAATTTCAAACTTTATTTTAGAAATAAAATTTCTATATATATTGTTTTTAATATGTCACTTACAAATATATGCTATAGTTTTTCATGAATTTATGTGAACTGTAACATTTTGGAATATAGTATGAAATAGTATCATTTTTATACAAAAATTCTATGAAAATCCATTGAAAATGGTTGTAAATGTCTTTATTTTCTAGAATTTCTTAGAATTTTGTCAATGAAAAAGTCTTAATTTTCCTATACAAATGTCTTATTTTAAAGAAAAAATTACAAAATGTATATGTTTTTCAATATAACTTGCTTTTAAGTGTATGTTATTTTGTTAAATGTCTAAAAAACACACTTGAAAATAGAAAGTAATAATATTTTACGACAAATATGATTCAAATGCCCAAAAAATGCCTTAAAATGAAAATGTGTGATACTGGTATAAACCATTTTTTAAATGGAGGTAAAAATAGCTCCTAAAATTAGGAGAGAGAAAAATGAGAACTGTGTCGAGTTCTCGTTTCATAGTATAAGTGGTTTTAGTTGCATTTATGACACTGAGATCACTCCCAGAGTGCTCCAGTTATCCTCCGCAAATGAAGCAGAAGGCTTAGTTGGCCTTCTTGACTGAAGGTAGGCATGGGTGTGCTCATGCAGATGTCATACAGTGCTCCTCTGATGTCAATTAAATCAATAAAACTTAGGATAGTGGTTTAACAAGGCCAAATTGACCAAATTAAGTGTGCATGGTGTGTAAATGTCTCCAACATTGCGGAAAGGTGATTGTGAAGGAAAAATTGTGGGGAGGCAATTTTAGCGCATAATTTGGCCATTAGACTAAATTCAGAAATCCTGCTAAGTGTAGGAGACACTAGATCCTGGAAGTGTTGGTTGGGTTGGATGAGGTATATCCCTACCTACATTAGGGAGTCATTCATACCTCCAAGAATTAAGCACTCTTGTTGAAACACTCAAACAATGTGCAAGCCATCGGGAAGCACAAAGTGAAAGATCCCAAGGCCACTGATTCGAAGCCAAAGGAGAATCAAATATCTTCCAATGGAGCCTTAGGTTCCAAGAAAAAGAATAAATTCAAGAAGAATAGATACCCATATTGTATGAGAGGCTTTCATCCAGAGATCCAATGCATGAAGACAATCGACCAAGTGTCACAACTACTAGTACAGAAAAATATCACCCTCCCACAAAGAGAAAAGAAGTTTGATGCTGGACAACCGAAAAAATATCATGAGAGATGTCTTTCCTTGAAGGCGAGCTTCACTTAGTCAGAAGCTTAGTTGATAGATTTTGGATTATCCAACCACATGGTTTCCTCCATGGAATCCTTCTCCACTCTCACTCTATCAATAGGACCTAGCATTAACATGGGAGATGACTCCAAAATCCCAGCTGCTGGGAGACGTTCTATTAAAACCCAACATGGTGAGTTCAAGAATGTTCTCTATGTTCCCTCTCTTGCAACAAATATGTTTTCTGTTTATCAAATGACTCATTGCGTCGAGAGGTGCTATACAGCCCAGTATGGGGGAGATCTTGTAACGTGATGTAATCTTAGTAACATTTGTAACATGTCGGCAAAAAATAATAGTGATAGTGAATATTATGGGAGAGATCTTGTAACGTGATGTAACATTAGTAATGTTTATAACATGTCTGCAAAAAATAATAGTGATAGTGAATATTATGGGAGAGATCTTGTAAGGTGATGTACCATTTGTAAAGTTTGTAACATGTCACATGTTAGCAAAAAACTAATAGTGGTAGTGAATATTATGGGAGAGATCTTGTAAAGTGATGTAACCTTTGTAAGGTTTGTAATATTGAAGTAACTAATGTAAAAAGTAGTAAAATGTTTGTATTAGATGTGGATCTGTATAGATAATTTCAGATGGCTCACTGACACTATTATTGTGTAAATTTGTCCATAGTTATATACATAAATATTGAATGTCAACGGTGAGACTTAGTAGCCCTACTTACCGCATGAAAGTACTTCTCTATAGATCTACTATGGAGTAATCCATTCTTGTATCAATTTATTATATTACAAATTATACAAACTTATTTATAAATAAATTATATTTAATAGTTTACTATTAAAATGGAAATTGTAAATAATAAAATGAAATATCAGTTTGCTTCCCTATAAAGAGGCGTCAATGTTTAAGGGTATAAAACTAGGTTCTAGCGATTTGTATTAATTTAACATCAATCTCCTCAAACAATATACTTAGATGCATCTGGTGATAAATCTGCAAAGCCGAATCAACGTATGGTGTGACAATGAGTTTTCTCTTTCGCTGTAGCTTTTGATTGGAATTTCGTGATCATTGGATGACCTCTCCATAATAATAATTTCCCGTTTAGAAAGCGACTAAACCACAATAAACAATCACTCGTCAATTTTATTAGAATTGAAATAGCCAATAATAAAAGGGTTTCTTTGAAAGGATTGTGCATTTAATAATTGTATGCATGTGATTGTTTACATAATGGATGGATACAAGTTAATATTAGGTGTTCTTCTAATGAATGGACTACAGGTTAAAAACAATGCATGCACGGCATTGGATGAGTGGATATTTTAATAAGATAATCCTCTCTATATATGCGCGGACACGTTCTTAGTAAATATTGCGTATAAGTGTGAGTCATGAGAATGATTATATACATTATGTTACTCCAAAGAAAACCTATATACTTAAGTTATTCAATTGATATATTTATGATTTGTTTATAAATTCTGTTACGAGTAGGTATGATATGTAGGTAATTCGTTGATATGTTATGCACATGTTTTTAAAGTTCTTTTTACACGAAGATTGTGATATGATTTTTTTGGTTATATTATGTAGCATGAAAAATTTGTCATATTAAATATGAAAAGGAAAATTGGTAGTTATATTAGGTGGTATGAACATTTTATTGTAACATTTGTTAATAAAAAAATAATAAAAAATAAAATTTTAGTTATCCACCAAAATAAATGTCGGTTACAAAACAATAAAAAATTTAAAAAAAATTATCCGCTAAAAAAATGTGGGTTAAAAAAAAAAATATGGAGGAGATGTTGTAATGTTTCTAACTAACAAAATAATAAAAAATAAAAAATTGAATTATGATAATAAACAAAATGTTGGCCTTGTCCTAAACAACCCATGGCTTTATTGTACATGGTTTAGGAGGGCTTTGCAAATGGTTTTAAAACCATGTGCAAGGCCTCATAAACAACCCATGGTTTTATAGTACATGGTTTAGGAGGGCCTTGCACATGGTTTTAAAACCATGTATGAGAGATATGTTGTAATGTTGGTTCCGAACAAAATAAAAAATAATAAAAAAATATTATATGTAGGCCATAATTAATATTAAATATTAATAATAAAAATATTTTATGACCTTAAATAAAAATATGTGTCTTTTGGTTTGAATCAAATCAATAGCTCCTTGAGTGTAATACTTTATAAGAGGTTTGCACCTGGAGAAATTTGATCCCTCTCGACGCTTGATAGAGCCTAGGATTTGGATCTATGCTAGTATAGTCTCTCCCAAGAGTGATATATTCGACTCTCGATCAGTTGAAATCATAGAAAAGGATACTAGAAATATCATAGAGAAAGGGTTTGCTAACCATGCCTCAAAGGAATATGAGTTCTCCCATTTCTTACCTTCTTCACATCCAACATATTTATTGACTCATGCCAACAATACCAGCAAGTTGTGGCATGAGAAATTTGGGAATCTCAATTTCAAATATCTCTAGCAACTCTACAATGGAAAAATGGTTGAAGGCTTACCTCTCATCCAAACATCAGATGGAGTATGTCCTGGTTGCTTGGTAGGTAAGCATCCAAAGAAGAGGTATGAATTTGGGAAGGAAACTAGAGATTCCTCTACACTTGATCTGATAGAAAGTTATGTTTCAGGACGTATTCCTACAACATCAAACAATGGTCCTAGGTATTTCCTTACTTTTATTGATGATTGTTCAAGGTTTTGCTAGGTTTATTTCATGAAACAAAAATTCAAAGTATTCGAAATATATATATAACTTTGATAAAGAATAGTTTCACTGAGAACATCAAGTCTATTATATCATATAATGGAGGAGAATACATTAAAATATATTTTCAGCATTATTGTGAAACAAAGGGGATTCGAATGGAACACTAGTTCTATACACACCACAGGAAAATGGTGTGGATGGGAGGAAAAATAGATCATTGAAGGAGATGGAAACCTCTCTTCTCCAACCCAAGAATATTCCTCTTTCTCTTTTGGATGAAGTTGTAAATTGTGATTAATACATATAGAATAGGGTGCCTCACAAATCATGGGATGGGGCCACTCTTATCAAATAACTGCATGGGAATAAACCTAATGTCTCTCACTTGAGAATTTTTGGTTCCAAATCCTAGGCCTGAATACCAATGGATAATAAAAAGTCCTTCCAAGCCCAAAGTAGTGAATACATACTAATAGGATATGATAAGGATGCAAAATAAAATAAGTTGATGAAACTCGCAACTAGGAAATACTTCGTAGAGCTCAGTGTTTAGTTTAAATGAGATGATTTGAGTGATTTACCACAACCCGAAGCACTAGGAGATATAAACACTCTTCAATTTTATTTTGATGATTATAATTTGTCACATGTTTTAGATTAAGATGAAGAGGAACAATATCAACATGATCTAGATATTGAGGTTGTACCTCATGATAATCTAGATCCAAATCTATATCCCATCCCAAATCAGTGTCCTAATCCTAAATGGGCCCAAAATCCCATTGAAGCGATTGGGGATGGTGCAATGAATCCATAAGACAAAAGGAGAACATAGTCCCCATATCAGAATGGGCATGTTGCACTCTCTCTATCTACAGAGTGGTGCAACAAAATTCTAGGAAAGTTCTACTTAGTGATAGCGAATGATCAACCATTTGGCCTACAGAAGAAAAAAATTGATCATTACATTCCTCCTCGAGAAAGAAGAAACAGAAAGAACTCTCATTGGATCAAAAGAAAATTTATAGGTTCACATGCACAGTCTTAGGATGTTGATGCACAAAACAATCAAGATACTGCATTCCTGCTACATAGTGCTACAAATTGAAGCAAATGCCCAAAGAGGAAAAGTTTCTGTATGTATAGCTTGTTTTCCTCTTCCTGCTTAATTTTAATTTATTTTTTTGAGGGGAGGGGGCTGTTTCACATGATTTTTTCCCCATTTTCCTGAGTTCCTTAGTTTATTAAGCAATTTTATTTTTCATTATATTTTATCGATGACTCTTGTTCTAGTTTCCAGGGACAAAAGTTTTCCATCTCAGGATTAAGGGAGGGTAGTATTATATAATCCTCCCTTGTCCATATATAGTTTATTTGATCATCTTGTCTAGCTTAGGGAGACATTGTTACTATACTAGAGTGCAAGGAACACATATAGAGGTTAATTTTCACTTAATGCATGTTCATGCATGAGTCTATGTGCCTCTGAGACTAATACCTACAAAATAGGAGCCACTCTGAGTGCCACTAGCAACCTCCATCAGTTGGCTTTGATAGGTAGTGAGTTATGTCGAGTCAACCTTTAGTTACACTCAGTTAGATCACTCTTAGTTAATATAGTGCCAGTTTTGCATGGTAGCATGGGGAAGTGGCACCTATTTCCACCTACCTCATTAGTTTAACTGATTGTTGGACTAATTTAGACATCATCAGTTAGACTAGTGGCTCCCACGAAATGCTTTAGATAGTCCTCATTACATTTTTAGTTAGCTTGAGCTGATAGATTCAAATCCTATCCACATGATTCAAATTGTCCTTATTGTAACATTGTTCTATTACTATTGAATAAATGAAGATTAATGTTGTAATTTACTGATAATTTCTTATCATATTTGTGTGAAATTTTTCTTGTTCATTGTACATTGTTCCTATTATTCCACTGCACAATTCACCTCTTAATTTCTATCATTTTCTTGTATATCAATGCTTCAATAATTTAACATGAGGATGCGTTAGTTAGTATTGTTGAGGGTTGGGTATTCCTTGATACCAAGTTAGTGGTAGCTAGTATCCATCTTGGTATTGACTGATCAAGTTAATAAGTACATGAAAAAAATAATATGAAATCATAAATGGGATTAGNACACACACACACACACACACACA
This sequence comes from Pseudotsuga menziesii, assembly GCA_001517045.1. Taxonomy (NCBI): domain Eukaryota; kingdom Viridiplantae; phylum Streptophyta; class Pinopsida; order Pinales; family Pinaceae; genus Pseudotsuga; species Pseudotsuga menziesii. The sequence goes on along the minus strand of LPNX010317647.1, from coordinate 43,799 downwards.
CACACACACACACACACACACACACACATATTCATATATATACATATATATACATACACACACACACACACACACACATGTGTGTGTGTGTGCACGCGCTTTCCCTTTATATATGGGGGATTACTATTATTAGTGAGCATGTATGCATAGGTGGGATGATGTTTGTTTAAAGTGCATATCTTATCTATCCATACGCTGGCCATGCATGCACACCTTGTACATGTAAGGTAGTATCATTGTACAAGATACTTATCACGCCTAAATAGGGGTATAAAATATCATAGATCACTCAATTAAGGATATCTTAATCAACTTAGGTAATGAGTGGTTCAGTTGTTAATGTGTATAATAAATGAATTAATCATTGTATGCAAACACTATAATAAACAAATAACATGGGTGTTTTCAATTGAAAGTGTCATAAATATGAGATGTCATAGATAGAAAATTAACACTATATAATTGTATTATTTAATTATTAATCATGATTAATTAACCCATTAATAGTACCTTGTTTCTTAATACAAAGATACTATCTTTACATAGATTTACTTATCGGTTAAACAAATAAATGTTGTTTTAACTATTCACCATCTATAGTAATAATTATTATTATTATTACTTATGATTATTGTTATTGTTATGATTATTAGTGTTTCAACCAAATGGAATGAGATACTGTAACTTAATATTATTATATTATCCACTTGAAATGACTATTTAATCTATAGTTGAAAACTAAAACATTATGATTTAATTGGAATAAATGAGTAATGAGAAGGTAAACATCCTCTCCATTAAAAGTTAAGATATTTATTATGATAACTAAAACATTTAAATACTAAAGTGACACATTGAATTACCATTAAAAGGAATTGTTTCGTAAATAAGGAAATAATAATGATTACATGAAAAAATAAACAATAAAATTCAATTCAAAGAGTACCAAATTAATTAGCAATATGGTATTTAAATCCTCAAGAGAACCATGAATCAGATAAACACATTGAATCAATAACTTTATCTTGAATAGAGTAAGGTTATTAATGATTTATAGTTGCAAAACACTATGGGGAGATTGGTGGAGTAAGAATGAAGGAAGGAGGAGGAAAATGGGTACTAAGGGAAGGTCTCATGAAGGATAAGTTTATTTTTTCTTTTGGGGAGAATAGGACTAAGTATTTTTATGAGAAAGGAGGAATACCAAGGAGGGGGTTAACTCAAGGATTTGGCGAGGTGGGAAACTCAAAGGAAAGGGGAAATTGAACTATGTATTGAGGGATATTTAAATAATGAAGTATGTTATTTGGATTATCGGATTGTGCTATATAGGGATAGGAAACCCATGGGTTTCCTATGGCCAACACAATAAGCTGGTCGACAGAGTGGTTTATTTGTTTGGTTAATAAGTTTTTTTCAAGAGGATCCATGGGAGAAGGGGACATGAGCTACAAAACATATCTACAACCCCCCATAATATAGGTATTCTACTTGTGAATTTTGCTTGATTGTTAAATTTGAAAATAAGCCATTTCATGAAATACTATTTGCATATGTAAAATTCTTACTTAATTGAAAGCTGAACTTATTGAATTTGTAGAATATTGAAATGGAAAAATAACTACATTGGAACATAAAATATAGAAAACAAAACATATAAATTTAAAAAATCATACTTTTGTTATATCACACTTAGCACTAATAAGTTGTTGTACAGAGGATTTTGAATGACAATGAGGTTAGGCCCTTCCCAATGGAATATCACTACAAGATGGTGGTTTTTTTTTCGAGTAATAATATTTGGTCAAGAGGAGCTACAAGAGAAGGGGATATGAGCTACAAAAAATATCTATAGAACTACACAAACCAGGTCTTCTACTTGTGATTTTTTCTTGATAATTAAATTTGAAAATAAGTCATTTCATTAAATACTATTTCCATATGTAAAATCCTTATTTAATTGAAAGCTAGATTTATTGAATTTTTAGAATATTGAAATGGAAAAATAGCTACATAAGAAATATAAAATAGAGATAATGAACCACATAAATTTCAGAAATCATACTTTGTTATATCACAATTATCTCCAATAAGTTGTTCTACAAAGGATTTTGAATGAGAATGAGGTTAGTTTCTTATCAATGGACGGACACTACATAATGGTATCAAATCCATGGTTCCAAATCTAGCACCAAAGGACTTAATGCAATTAGAATAGAAACTATACAAAACTCACCCATAAATAAATTTACATGTAACACAATTCTTTTCAAAAATTCCTTACAAGAAACTCATGGATGACACTTCCTAGAACAAAAAAGGAGAGAGGAAAGCTACAAAATAAGTGTTTTTAATACCAGACATTATCCACATAGCTCTTTATGGTCCAAACCATAATGATACATCATAGTCCTACCATTATTCCCTCCATTTTGACCTTCAGAATTATATTCCACTAAAAATGATCCAAAAAATTATTATTCCTTCCTGCATAAATACATGCAAGTTGGTCATTTATTACAACACAACCCCGCGTTCTTCAAAGGGACCAAAAAACCCTAAAATGAGAATGGGTTATAAACTATGCACAAATACCATACACAATAAAATGCCATGGGTAGGAAAACCTTGGATAATCGTATAAATACATTGTGAAGGTCTTCCCGCAACAACTTTACATTCTAGAAACTTTCAAAATTTGAACATTCCTTAGTTCCTTAAATTTTTCGCCATCGTCACCTTTCACCACACTATCCTAGGATGCATGTCGAGTTATATTTGTGTAACCATTAATCCCTTTTCTATTGACAATCCCTTGTTGAAGATAAACAGAGACCAAGATCGTGTGAGCCTACATACCATTTTTTCAAACGATAGCAATGGCCCAGTTTAAATGTATCTTTTATTATTTTATTGCATTATTTAGATAAAAATATGGAATTATTGTTATTTATTTTTATAATTCAAGGTTGATAAATTCATTACACCAGGAACTCTACCCTTATATACCATTCATCTAGGGTAGTTTATTTTGCACATAACAAGGGAGAAATCCCAACTATAGTTTTGGTGACTTTGTTGGCACAATCCCATTATATCGTTATTTTTAGGTGGTTTTGTTTGTTTGTCAAATTTGGGTTCCCTTAGCCATAACATATATGAACCCCCCATGCCAGGTCTGAACCAGTCATGTCACAGTTCCGACACCCCCCCATCCCATGCCAACAAATTTTCCTTAAAAAACCCTAAGTTAGAGTTGCATTGCACCTATCTGACAGAAATTTTTGACCAGGTCACACCATTTCCTGATAAGCACAACTGAGGTTGCACCTTTTTCTTTAATAAGTGTGATTTATAGAAAAATCTAGATCACACTTGTCGAGGATTAAGGAGAAATCGTGTTTGCTACTGTGACCCAGTTTAAGGCAACTTATTTCCTAGAAACCCTTGTTCTATGCGACATGATTCGTTCTTTTTATTTTTTGTGTCGATCATAATTTTTTTATAGTTTTGTGTGACCTCGAATGCAACTATTTCAACAAAGGATGAGACTTGCACTTTTTCTAGTCCTTTGAGGTGTTTGAGACTCTTTCTAGACCAACTGACTATCTTCTACCCCTTCCCCAACTATTCCTTCCATATTTGATTGCTTACAGCCCCTGTGTTTGTTTTGTGATCCTCTTTTCCTTGTATGTGAGCCCCCTTAGTTTATCATGGTTGGTGAGACTCGTCGTGTGTTTCATAGAGCCTATGAAGTTCCTTTTGCACTCATTTACTTGCGTATGTTTGATTTTCTGGAAGAACTAGTTGGTTTGAAAAATATTTAATGTCATTTACTATTATTTATTGTTATATATTTGTGTCTCAATAGTGATAACATCGGGGTTTATACATTACACATCACTTGTGCACACATCTCCCACCCTAAATTAAAATGCTTGGTTTATGACCCCAAGCTAAGCCTAAAATTTAACTTAACTCAACCAACATTGTAACCTCATTTGGCAACGAAAACAATATTGTAGTTAAGTTAGCACATTGGGGATAGGAATCAAAATAATGCCCCTTTGTCTCTTAGATCTGAGACATAGTTTTTTTATTCTAGGGATAAAAAATCCTCTAGTATTTATTGACACGATCATGACCATTTTATTGAAGTCTCCCGCTCTAAAAGGGTAAGCCAGAACAAAGCGGTTCTGGAAGTCAGGGTGGAATTCCGCTCTCCATTCTATACTAAATTCTAACCCTTTGTAGTCCTCCTCATGTATGGTGAGGACCATATTGGGTGTTTAGGACCAAAGGGTTGAAGCACCATGAAACCATCTTGGATTATACCCCATAGATTAGTGTGTAATTTTATCTATAGGTACTAATGCTTGGTGGATTTCTAGCATCTTTATTGTAGACTCACATGTTTTGAAACACTATTGCATTTTTGGTTTAGACCTTCCTTTTTGTTTTGTGTGCTACTATTTATCAGTGCTCCTTCTGCACACTCAGTTGTAGTTGGAATTTTGAGCTTGCATTTGACACCCTTGAACCTACATTCATCATATAGCACATTTCCACGTCATAATTTCTCCACGATGCTACTCATAGAGACTTAGGGGGAATACCCTCAATTTTGTTGCTTGAACCGTCATTCTCAAATCAGGGATGATTTTAAGGAACCACGCTTATTTAAAAGTGTATAAATGTTGGCGAATCTTACCAATTCTTAAAATGGAAACTATAAAATGTTTGGCGATGTTTTTCAAAGAGTATTTTAATTTCCAAGGATTTTATATCATTTATATAATAATTTGGTGATTTCTAGGGTGAAAACATTTTACCCCATCAAAATTGGGCGAAACAGGGCTGCAAAAAATGCAAAATGGCGAATCTTTTTTTGGAGAAAAGCATGGAAAAATAGCCCATTGGAATAAATTTCACCCCTAAAATTATCCTTGTATTAGATCCATATTTGATGTCATTCCCCACCTTTATATCCATACACTATATCTAAGTCTAATTCAGATTCCTATCAATCTGAACCTACCTTGTTCACCACCCTATATAGCCCTATCTATGGTGCACCTATAAACCCATTCCAAGGGGGGGTGGTTGATAATGGACTTATTACTACTCCACCCATCGTACCAGGTATCCCTTCTACTGATCCTATAGGTCCTTGTTCTAGTGGGACCCTTATCAGTACACACACTATTGTTGGTTCGATACCGACTAATGGTTTCCAAACTCCAACCAACATGGTTAACACCGTACCTTGATTTATGCATGTGGGAATTGGCCATACTACCACCATTTTGACTATTCACAGCATTCCATTGACTACTCCTACTATCAAAAGTCATCTATACCAACCTAATCTGTTTCCATGTGGTAACTACATTCCCTCCGATCCTAACACCATTGTTGGCACCCTCGATCTAGTTGAGGTCCTAGTCTACCGTTTAAGGATTCTCTCAACCTTCCTAATTTGGAAGTGTTGATGAATGACCCCATCCATCATGGCCTGTTGTGGTCTCGAATTCCTACAAAACTCCCACCAAACATCTCTAAGTTTGAGGGAAAGGTGAGATAATACCCTCATAACCAAATTATGTCATTCCACTTATAGCATTTATCTAACACCATAGTGGATGACTCTATCCAATTGTGGTTGCTTCAGCACACACTCACTAGAGTTGCATCCAAATGGTACATTAAACTTCCCCATGCCACTTATCCATATTTTTTCTTGTTACCTTCAATGTTTCTCTAGTACTTAGAACTTCTTGTAAGTTATGATGATGACGTGGAAATCTTATTATCCTCCAAACAAAACATCGTTATCCATATCACTGATTATATGGCTAGGATTTATAACCTCTAAAGTTTCTCTCGCCTACTATCCACCACTTGTGTAACCTACACCTACTCTAGGAATGTCTCCTATTGTTCCTCAAGCACAGGTTTACACAGTGTAGAATCTCCCTAATCAATCCGCCCCCAATAACCAACAAGGGTAGTGAATAAGAAAAGGGGGTAGGAACCAGGGAAACAACCAACCTCAATAGAGTGATAAAAAACCCAACCCTTTGTATTAGCACTCAAAATTTACCTTAGGTTGTTGAAGGGAATCTCAAGGTGACAGCAGAACCACTTTAAGAAAGAAAACTGACTTTTTCCTTTCTAGAGAGGGATCTCTCACTGATCTTTGACAAGGTCGGATATGAAAATAAAATAAATATTTGGATAGTGTTGGTGGTTGAAACATGGTAAGTAAACATTGTGATATGGATTCAAAATATATAATTATGAAACATAAGGTTGTTTTCATGGAGCTTCAAGAAAGGAAAGATAGTTACTCGGTTACAGTCAAAATGTTGATTTTCTGGTTATAGGAAAGAAACAAGAACAATCCATCAATACAGAGCACCATAAGATGAATTCTGCAATAACTTTAGTTGAAAATATTTGTGTTTATATGAAATAACAACCATAGCATATACATGTATGAATTCTGAATCATTAAACGCTCATTTCATACATGAAGGAAAACATAATGAAAGTTAAAACATGAAAACATTCACAAGGATTAAAGTACAAATTGTAATCAGATATAACACGTGAATCTTTGATGAAAGGACAACATTTGGATATGAAATTTTATTAAAAATATGTATTGAAATACATAACTCAAAATATCACGGGTTCCAACCCTTCTTCCATACAATTTAAATGTTCTTATACAATTGCTCAATGAGCTGAAAATATAACTAACTGCTAAAAATAGGCACAACTACCTTTACATGTTTCAATCGACACTTCTTAACTACTAACAACTTCTAGAAAATAAACTAATGCCTAATAACTATTCTTCAACATTCAAAGCTCCATTATTTTCCAGGTCTTCAAGTATGCAATGTGTATTTGGTTCTCACTAAATTTTCTATTGCTTTCGACTGGTCTAGAGATGGCAGCTCCTGAGTGGAAATCTCTTTTGCCAATATGGGAAAATCAATATGATCTCTATAATAATAGTTTTTTATATGCACACATGCTTATTTAAAAGAAAAAAAATATCTCAAATTCATCAGCCAATTTATCAACAATTGTCTTGTCAGACATCGATTGGTTCATATCAACAAAATTAATGTGATCCAGTCTACATTCAATTAGCTTTTCATGGTACTCCTTTTGATTCAGCATTTCACCTTTCTCTTCTGAAAAGAATGAGAGTCCCTTATGAAATAAATGGTCAAATATATCAATGAAAAGATTTGCTTGATGTGCCATAAGGTCCACTTTGGCCTAGACTGTGTCTAAATGGTGATACTTATTCACTACCTTCCTCGCCTAGTTCATGATTGATATTCTATCCTTGATGTTATCCTTTTTTAAATAATCCTCTAACAAAGCATTCAAAAATTTGATGTCATTATTGGCATAGTCAACTGTATTCTTATTCAATTTTTCCCTTGTTACTGCCATGATTTTCCTGGATGAATGAATCACCACTTCTATATCTAATACATAATGAAGGTAGGGTCTGAAATTGTCTGTTTCTATAATGATAGTATCACAAATGAGATTCTTTTCACCTTGCACTAATGCTTGACTAGTTACTTGGTTCATAAGTTTATCATTTTTGGTTTGTAATTCCTAGAACTTGGCCTCCCAAGCTTGATATTTGGCTTCCAAAGTTTTTCCCTATTATTCTCTTTGTAATGCTAGTTCCCCAGGTTTTTATTTTGATTCTTAAAACCATTTAGCTGCAAATATTTCAAGATAACTTGTGACATGGCTTGGACAATGTGTTTCTCACTAGATTTAGCTGTAGGAGGAACAATCCTACACTCTAATTATTTCTCTTTGTCATGTAACTCCTTTTCTTTTTCATGCAGCTTCTTTTCCATTTCATCAAATTTTCCCTTCATAGTCTTCTCACTCTCTACCACCAGAGACATATATTTTTTCCACTGTTTCTCTTTATCAATAAATTTCAATAGTTTAGCTTTGCAATCAGCCAACTCATTATTCAAACTTTCTTTTTCCTTCTCTATTTCAGCTAATTCAGGTCCGTTTATCAGCTATGTGGAAGGTAATTTTAATTTATTTTTGAATAATTGTTTAGCATTATCCTTTTCATTTAACAACTTTTGTATCCCTCCTCCCTTGTCATCTTGGCTCTCGGTAGCCAGTAATTATGTCTATAACTTTTTTATTTGTGCCTCATGGACTTTATTCTCCACCTTTTCCTATCTGAACTGATTTTCAATTTTTCTTTTTGTAGTATGCAACTTTGACAATCTCAAGGTATCTTTCAATATATTAGTAAACAAAATATCCCCTATTTGCTTATGCAAATGTATCATGTCAGGGACAAGGATATTTTCCAAGTCCATCTTCATTTCGGCAACTCTATTCTTGGTTTCCAAAGACATTTTAAAAGTATTTTTGGAATAATATCAAATAGAAACAAGAGATACATCTTGATTAGATATTTTTCTTACTTCTGACTACAACTTCAAAGTTTCCACAAAAGTCATATCTTTGGTTTCTTTATATTTTTCAAACAATTCTATCTTTCTTTTAAATTAAGATGTGGAGTGAGTTGGTGTGTCGACAAATGCATACTCCTTCACCTCAAAGGTAGGCCATGTTACTTTCATATTTTTCTTTACTTTTTATCATTAGAGGAAATTTCAACTCAAAATGGGCCTCCTAAAATGAACTAATAAAATAATATTTAAAATAATAAAATAATATTTATTAATTTTGGAGGAAGAAAAGAAAAAAACTACTTTTTGTTTGTATTTTTGACATATCTCCCCGTGCTTTTACTCAAATTTTGATCGGGAGAGCTCGTTGGATGCGGAATTAAATTCCACATCCAACGAGTACCCACTCAGTATACTTTTGACGGACCCTGCTACCCCAAAAACAAGAAATTCCTGAAAAAACAAAATGATGATGTCATCATTTCATTTTTTCAGGTATTTCTTTTTTTGGGGTAGCGAGGTCTGTCAAAAGTATGCCGAGTGGGTACTCGTTGGATGCAGAATTTAATTCCACATCCAACGAGCTCTCCCGATCAAAATTTGAGTAAGAAAATAGAGAGATATGTCGAAAATACAAACAAAAAAAGTAGTTTTTTTTATGATACCTATCCCCAAATTTATATTAAGAAAATGTTTAAGACCTATACAGTATTTCAAATTTAAAGCAATTTCATTGGCTAACACATGATGACATGGAATTTGAATAAAAGTTAAAAGGTCCATTTTGAGTTGAAATTTCCTCTAATGTCCCCTATAGTATGGACAAGTTGTCCTTCTCCTTCAATATTTTGTTTCTTAGCAGTTTTTCCAGTGTCCTCCTCTTCAATATCCATAGCATTTGAAAAATCTCACTTATTGGTCCTTTCAGAATGATTGGCCAAAAGTGTGATGTTCTCAACTGTTGAAATCAACTTGGAAGTGTTAGGATTGAATGAATAAATTTCCTTTACATAAGAATTTGAATATTCTTGCATATCGGTATCCTTTGGAATTTCTTTTGGATAATCAAGCTACTGCTCAAAATATGCTAATACAACAATTTCCTCATGTCCAAAAGGCTTTATTTTCAGATATTTTCTTATGTTTTAAATAACATGATGAAAATCGTAATTAACAACAGGTTTTGTCAAAAATCCCATCCCTTTTAGCAAACTCTCAATCATTGGAAAGCAAGATTTGTTCTTGATAGTAAATGTGCCTACAACCCATGGATACTTGATTTCAGTAGATTTCTTGAAATTTAATAAGTGTTCAGTCTCCACTATTAACTTTAGTCTAATGAATTCCATGGAGAACACCATAGGGTTCAATAAGGCATGAAACATATAAGGTGGATGAAAAAATCCATACAACCTGATCATTTTTTCATGCTCAAATAGGAACCAATCCCCTATCCTTTTCTATGTAGAAAGATGAAATATATTCCTCATTTCTTGCAGTACCCTAGGTAAATTCTTTTGAAAAATAGTAATATAGACTTCTAACATTACGAAGTTCATAAAGTTATTCTAATCTTGGTTCATCTCCTCAGTAAGTACCATCTCTAGAAGCTCCAAAATTTCCTCATTAAATGAAAGAAACATTTTCAGTAAATATGATTGAAATCTAAAAGTCTTCATCTTTTGTAAATCCATTAACTAAGAATGAATGTTCTCAGCTAAGAATTCATCAAACTTAAGGCATGAAACTTGTATTAACTGACTTGACTCATCATACTCCAGTAGACAAGTACTCAAGACAAATAGTAGACTGATAAGGAGCTCAATGATATACTTGTTCCTATCTAAACCCAAGAACCGACTCAACAGGGTTAAGGTGCACTAGGTTTCTTCATTCAAAAGGTCGAAATTGACTAGAAATGGCTGGTCTAATAGTTCGACATATAGTTTACAACATTTCTTAATGAATTTTTGTTTTTTTCTCTACCATAGACTCTCTAACGCGTTGAACTATAGAATCTTCATTGTAATCCTTATATTTTAGGGTGAATTCATCAAGGACTGATAGGTTTTCTCTAATAAACAAAAGAATAATAAGACATATGATTTTGGAGCTAGTAATATCCATTATCACTCTTTCAGAAATGGATTAATTATCGGCACACCAATCAACAATTTAAGGGAAGTTCAGGGTTTGATCATTAGTTAAAAAGTATAAGTAAGATTGGTAAACATTGTGAATATTAGTTCCTTGGTATTTAAGCTATTTTAACTTCTAGTTAAGAGTATCAATTTTCCCATTTAACAAAAGAGTGTCAAAAACCTCCGCATCTTTATCTTCAAACAACTCTTGAACTTTCTGGTATTCTAGATTTTGGGCCTCTACATTCTCAACTTGAGCCATTTTATATAGTTTCAGAAGAGACAAAGGACTTCCTGGTGTATTGACAAGTGGCCAATGGACATCGTATGAGTTGTTTGCTTCCTCACTATTTCTAGCAATTTTTTTTCAATGCAAGATAATAAAATAATACCCCAATTTCACGTGCATAGTATTTTTATAATTTTTATATTCTTATTCATCTTGCAACTTCTACAATAGAAACAATTCTCAGCCGTCCATTTTTTCATATTGATTTTGTGATGTCCATCCTTTTTCCAACTTAATCAACTATTTTCCTCCAATACAATGTTACCCTCCTTATCCTTCCTTTAGCTCACAATCTTAGTTTAAACTGTAACCATTGATCTTGATATGGCCTTTTTTAATTCATTCATATTCTTTTACGTTAACTAATTTTGCAAATTTGTTTCCATACTCATAGTGAGCATGTCTCCCTTGCAAAATGATTTCGAACCTTATATATTTCCCACATGAAATCTGCACCATTCATTTTATCCACCCTTTATCTCCACTTTGAAGCTTCTGTCTTTCTATATTTCCTTGCACCTTTTAATTGCGAAATAATTCTCAACCATAGGTCTTGATATACCACAAAGTTTAATCATCCAATAATGCCTCTCCTACCCGATTCTGAAATCATCCAACCTGATTAATTTCCTACTAGTTCCCATTATGAAATCAACCTGGACCATAGATCAAGAATCTGCCAATATCTCTGCCATTCAAACCTATTGGGCCTATTCAATTTTGTAGCCCCCAAAAATTTATTCTTTCATACACGTTGTAGCTGCGAAATGCATACCTACCATAGTTTTTTTTCACTAAAGAGTTGAGGCATCAGAGTATGAAAGTCCTACAGGATTTCACAAATTGAAAAACATATTTACCCCATGCATGTTTCCACTATGAAATGAATCTCTGCCACGGATCTTCAACCTCATACAATCTCAACTGTTGAAATATGTCTGTCTTACAGGATTTTGTAAATGTGGAACTCTGATATGTTTGATGTTTGGATTGCAAAATCCACTCTCGTCATTGATCTCGAACACCATCAAATCTCAGTCATTAAAATACAAGGTGTATATCATATTCCACAAACCTTGTCCATTCATTCCTCTCCCTATTCAACTTAGAGAAATTTTTACACACCGTCTATATGCTTTCATCTATTCATCAAATGTCTGATCTTGTATGAAATTTAACCTTTTTTCTGTGAATGTCAAAATTATTCAAAATCCAACAACTTTCCTTAGTGAAATCATCTGTCGCCTTTGATTTGTTGTGTTGTGAATCTAAGCCCTTCATTCCTTTCACCATATAACCTTGAGCATATTTTTTCTATCTCAGGCACATTTACAAGGTTAAAATTTGGGATTTTTGGTAATTTTACACTTCACAGTAATGGACAAACCTCCTAAAATATTTGGAAACCCATCAACACCCTTCAAGGTCAAATTATATGGAGAATTTGCAAAGCCTCTTTTTTCTTTAACATATCTAAACCCCTCGAAATAGCTAGCTCAAAATATTTCTAAAATTTGGCTCCAATTGTGGATTGTATCCTCCCTGCAAGGCAGAAAAGAACCTCATAGACTAGTGCCAGATCCATTGGCATATTCCCAATATTTTCACACCTTTAACTTCTATTTTTTTTCTTCTATATTTATAAATAAAGAAACATGATTACCCCTTGAAATATTAGGGGCTTCTCTGTGATCCTCAAGTCCTTTGGATCACCATATTTACTGAAAAGTAAAAAAATTACCTCCTTCCTTCAGGACAGGTAATGCTTTAAGTATCTTCTATTAATTGGCCCTTCCTTCAGCTGAGACCCATCCTGATGATGTAGAATGAATTAATTCTCACCCATATATGTTGCAATGATATATGGGCCTACCCACATGTGATCAAAATTACCATGTTTGTCCTCCCTAGGAGCATCCACTTCAAAACAAAATCATCAATCTTGCATTGTCCTTCCTTGACCCTTCTATCAAAAGTGCTATTCATCTTCTCATGGTGTATTTTAATTTTATCATAATATTTCTCTCTCATCTCCTTCAGTTCAATGATTTGGTTTTATCTCCTTTGCATATGATTAGGTTCATCCTCCTGCTCCTGCAATAATTTCATGATTGGCACACCCAATTATGATGGAAAATCAACTTCAGCTCCATATACTAATTATAATGGTGACATTCCAATTTCCCTTTTAGTGATGATTTTGTCATCCCACAAAGCATATTTTAGCTTTGTATGTCAAGCCCTTTTGTTTTCCTGTAACAATTTCTTGATTATTCTTACCAGGATCTTATTAGGAGACTCTTTCGGTCCATTATCTTGTGTATAGTAAGTAGTAGAATGATTAAGAATGATATGATACTTATAACAAAAACTAATCATATTCTTAGATTTGAAAGCAATTGTATTATCAATCACAATCCTCCTAGGACAACCAAATATAGCCAAAATTTTATTTTCAAGAAAATCAATGATCATTGCATCCGTAGCCCTCCTTTTAGGTTTTTCCACAATCCACTTGGTGAAGAGTAAGTTGTTGTTAAAATCCATCTATGCTTCCCTGAGGAATTGGGATTAATTTCTTCAACAAAATCTAATACCCATTGCTTAAAATATGCTTCTACTGAGATTGGATTAAGAGGAAGTGGAATGAGTTTCCTCTTACCATAAAAAATATGGCATTGATGCCATGTTGTCACGTCCCCACCCCTCATCCCGGTGGAGAGGACGGAAAATTACCTTTATCAATCCGGGATAACTAGCCCCATGAACATAAAATGAAATGCATTGAACTAATACATGCACAGATGCATAACTATTTAACATACAGTGGAAGCATACACATGTTCATCATTTTCATTAAACAAATACAATGCAGAGATTATCATAAGAGAGACTTATCTTGGAAAGAATCTCATCCCGCAACCATCTATGCCACTACAATGTTCCACCCAACCATAGGCCACTGTGCTCACCAATCTCTCAGCAACACTACCACCCCCGATCTGGGCATGATTACCACAAGGAATAAGGAAAACTAGAAGGCTCACACATAGCTAAGGATGCCAAAAAATCCAGCCAAGCCAACACAGTTGAGTTTATCAGGATGCAAAGGAGTTGGAAATATTGACTCCTAAGATAGTGAGATCCTCAACAGAGCTATGGAAACTTGCACCAAAGCTATCATATCTTCTAAACATCTACCCACCCAACACAAGGAAGCATCCACTTCTCTACTACATAGTCACTCCAGTTATTCCTTCGCTTCTAGTGATATTTTGGGGTGTGAAAAGAAGAAAACCAGTCCCCCTAGATCTATCTATTAGGTTCCTTAATACACTAGGTTTATCAAGATAATTAAACCCCATTTCAACTCCCAATTCAGTTTAGGCCAAAGCACGGATGCATATACAACAAGATACACAGTTCTAAGTTTGGGAAAAATAGTTTTGGAAATAAAATGAATTGGAAATATGGGTGAAAATGGCCCCCTAACAGCAATTTGATTGCCAGGGAAGTTTTGGTGCTAACATGGACAAAATGGACTTAAAAATACCCAAGAAATCGTGGGTCTCTTCTCCCACTCATTGGCATTGAAAAACAAAATGATTTCTAGCTTGGAAATAATCGGAAATGATGAAAAATTGTGGGGGGGTAAACCGACCCACTGATCGTTCCAAAAATGGATTCCCAGCCTGAGGAAATTGAAGAAAATGACTTCCCACATGAGGGAAAACACACAACAACCCAAAAAAATGTGAGGGAGACCAACAACATGAGTGCATGGAAGAAGAATGCCTTCCTGTGAGTGAGTGATATGTGGTTTCCTCTTTCCATGTGAGGGTAATATATGAATTGGTTCCCCTTGGGAAAGTGTGTGGTTAAGGATGATAATGCTACCAAAATTAAACAATGCCCATACTTCCCTTTACCCAAGGAAATAACTTCCCAACTGAATTTTTGGATAATTTAATTGGTTGATGGATAAGATAAGA
>LPNX010317647.1:0-28845 GCA_001517045.1 Pseudotsuga menziesii | reverse complement strand
CCCCCCCCCCCCCTTATCCTTAGGAAATCATGCCTCCATCTCATTATTTGTATTAACCCTACAGGATCTTGTAAATTATGTAAAACATGTACAATATCATACTACCGAGGAGACATAGAAAAATCAGGCATAAGTCGTACCCTTGTATCAAGGTGATTTGAATGACTAGTCAAGAAATTAAGTGGTAAGGATTCACAATTAGAATTTGTCATAATTTTTGTGAGTCCTTGTCCTTTAATCAACTTGGTAGTCTTGATTTCGATATCGTACTCCAATAACACAACAATCCATTTTTCTCTTTTCCCTTATGGATCTAGCTGTGTCAGAATATTTTTCAGCACAGTATTGGGAACATAAGAAATAATATGTGAATGAAGAATGTAAACTCTGAAGTCTTTCAAATATTTTTTTAAAGCATATTCCTACTTCTCCATGATATCATATTTCAATTCTTCGTCCCTTAATACCTTGCTAAAGAAATCTATGGGTTGTTCAGCATTTTGATTGTTCTTCTATAATAAATTTCAAGCAATAGTACGTTCTGAGCCATAAGAAAAAAACACGAAATATTTACTAAAATATGGACTTACCATAACTGGAGCTTCTGTAATGGCTAGTTTAATGTCTCTGAAATATTTCCTCACTTCTACTGTCAACTTTATCTTGTTCTCCTTCTTCGTCATATTGGTAATATTCCTCAATATTTCAGTAAGACTTGGAATAAACCTTCTTAATAAATTTACCTCAGCAATGAATGATTGTATTTCCTTTTTTCTCCTTGGCTCCTCAACCTTCAAAATCCCACTGACTCTTTTTGGATCTATTTGTATACCATCCTTTGAAATAATTTTCCCTAACAATTTGGCTTCCTCCAATCCAAAATAAGATTTTATGGGATTTAATTATATACTATATTTCCTGTATTTCAGAAAAAATTTCTCCAAGTGCTTAATATGTTTCTTGAAAGATCTATAATACATAGTGATATCATCCATATAAACTACCAGAAATTTTTCATTTTCTTCTGCAAAAGCAATGTCCATAGCATGCTGAAAAGTAGCCCCTGTATTCATCAAACCAAAAGGCATTTTGGCATACACGAATGTACCCCATGGTGTGGTGAATGCAATATTTTCTTGATCCTCGGGAAGTACTTTCATCTGGTTATATCCTGAGAAACCATCCATAGTAGAAATACTTTCATATCCTACCACCTTTTCCAGAATATGGTCTAGTTCTTGTAATGGGTAGTTATTCTTTAGTGAGACTTTGTTAAGATTTGTAAAATCTACACAGAGTCTAATTTCACGATTTTCTTCATAACAGGTAATAAATTATCCACCCATTTTGAAAACCTCTGAGTTAAAATAATATTTGTATTGAACAAATTTTTAATCTCTTTAACTATAACACGAAGCATCATTGGGTTTATTCTTCTCAATTTTTGTCTTAAAGGTTTTTCACGAAGATTTATTGGAATGGTACATTGTATCATAGAAGTATCATACTCTTTGAGATCCTCATAAATCAAGTCAAATACATCAGTGTATTTCTTCATCAAATTAATATATTCTTCTTTTTCTTTAACATACAAATCATTTCATAGTTTTACAATCCATGGAGTTTCTTCAATACCTATATTTTTTTTCCTTGACAACATTACCACAAGGTTTCAACTATGTATCTTTCACAACATCATTTTGGTCAAAGAGTTTCTCTAAGGGAATCATACCACTTGGGATAAAATTTCTCTTCAACTGGATTATGTCCTTTCCTCCTAGCATATTTTTCGACTTTTTATTTTGATCTTGTTCATGTTCATTCTGCTCATCATTTTGGAATTTCTCTATATTTTCTTTTTTTGTGTCAATTTAGGTATTTACAAAGTCAATAGACATTTCCAAAAACCTATTTATTTGTAGATCATCATCAAAAACTTGCCAATATTTGGAATTGTCTGGTATCGAAGGTCTATTTACAAATTTAATTCTATACATTTTCTGAGAATGGATATGACTCTCAAATTTACCAGTAGCCAGATCAAAAGAATCATCCACTCCATTTTTTGTTGTGGGAATTGTTCTAATTTTGTGTTCTCTAAAGTAATTACCAAATATATCCCATACCTCATTTCTGTAAGCCCTCATCCTAGGATGCTTTGTTTCATAACTATCAATCACATGGTTTACCACAAGCTTAGAATCCCCAAACAAGTCTAATCTTTTTTCTCCCATATCCTTTAAAGCATTTAAACCAAGTATCAGAGCCTCATACTCGGCCACGATGTTTGTACATTCAAAAGTCAATTTATCATAGTGATTTGAAATCTACGATTAGAGTAATTATTAACACACCAACATTATCACCGATCGTATTTATAGACCCATCAAAGTACATAGTCCATAAACCTTCTTCATTCCTCTTGTTGTCTAAAACCTCTTGTCTTTTTACAAAATCTTGATCTTCTTTAAACTCTATTTGAACATGAATATCAGGATATGTTTGAGGGCTATCATTGAAAAATATTGAAGTTCCTAGGTCAGTATCAATAGTATACATAGGATGGTTTTCATGTTTATCTCTATTGTTAATAATCCAATCTCTTCTCTCTATAAAACCTCCTTCTCCTTCCAAATAAAGGAATTGTAGCATATTTCATGTCCATTTTCAAATTTCCCTTTAATTTTAATGTCCAACTCCTTGACAACAACATGCCAAACTTGGGAGGAATATCAACTACCACAACATCCATAACAATGCTTATTGTTGGAAGCTATGTAAGGGTCACCATCATGTCCTTTTTTAATCCCAAACATCTTACCCTTTTGGAATCAAAAGAATACAGGTCTTTGTAAGGCCTAGTAATCTCTAACCCCAAACTGTCCACCACCACCTTAGGCATAAGATTATGGGATGGACCAAAATATAACAAAGCATTGTGCAATATCATATCATGTACATTGAGACTCAGACAAAAAGGAGGAGCATACTCATCCTTTGTTTCTTCAATTTTGGTCCCAAGGAAAATAGTGGGGTAATCGTCTAGCACTTCTAAGATGTCTGGTTGATTTTGACCCCGATTTTTAACCATTTTTGTAATTTTTTCCTTATATTCATTATTCCTCAAGAGTTCATTAAAAGGAATAGAGATCTTTATTTTTGACAATTTAGACTATAAATTGAATGATGAAATTGGTTTTTATACATCAATCGGTACTAGATGGTTGTTTTCTTTTGACTTCTTTTCTTTTTTCTCATAATTTTTATGTACAGTGGTATCTTTTTCTGTCTCCTTTTTTTTTCTTTTTCTTTCTCTTTTTCCTTTTCTTGATTGTGTTTACTAGGAGAAGGATGATTTTTGTTTTCCCTTCCTTTATTTATCATTACATATCTACCTCTTGGTTTTAATTTCCTTTGACAATCATCAATAGAGTTATGATATCCCCTGAGATAGTGCTCTGAATGTGTCACAGAAATAGTACTTTCATCATCATGAGAAAACATGTTATGCTCCTCCTTAGTGAGATATATATCAACATTAATATCATCAAAGTGATAAATGTGATGGTCAATAGGATCTTCTTCTTATTCTCCCCCCTCATCAACCAAATTATCTGGAAATGGTGGTCTAATTTGTTCATCATCATAATTCCTTTGATTTCTTGCAGGAGGAGGTGGTCTCTTAAAGTTAGGATTTCTGATATAAGTCTCGATATGCTCTTTGTTTGGTGGGTATGTTATCTAGAGCTAGGATATCCATTAATCTCTCCATAGTCCTCAGCATTGTGTGAAGCGTAACATCATTTGTAGAGGAAGTGGCAGAAGCATATGATTGATTTTCTTGCCCTATTATGTATACCTCTACTCTATTCTTTAGTTTCCTTGAAGCCATTAGGTTTTCCTCCATTTTTAATGCATCTTTAAACATAATAGGAAATCTAGCATACTTTATTTCTCTTAGCAATATTGCAAAATCACTCTCAAAAGCATCTGCATAATGTAGTTTTGCAGCATCTACCATGGGTTTTGATGTTAGTTGGAATAGAATTATAAACCCTCATAAATATGGTAGAAAATTCATGCACAAATTCAAAATTCCATTTCATTAAATGATTATATTGAGATAATATTTGTAAATGGGTCTGTCTTTCTTCCCACCTATCCAAAAATAGTGTTTGAAAAGCCTAAAAAGTGGGGATAGACCTTGGTGGTATATCCTTGAACTACTGTTTTGCTTCTCTAGACAAAATCTAAGAAAATGGTCTTATATTTACATCATTATGATCAACCTCCTATAGGTAAATGAAATCTTGAAACCTATCCATATGTTTCCTTTCTATAAATTTTTGCTCCCCATCTTATAAAGAAATTATTTGTGGGTATTTAAAGGAAATTCATGCAAAACAACTGGAAAAGACAAGGGTACAAACCTTGCATCGATTTGTCTGGGTGGGTTTGGTACAACAGGTGGATTTTACAATACAAGAAGATTCTGAGGATGACAATGATAAGGGATTATAATATGATGTTGGTGATTTTGAAAAAGAGGACTGATTTCTTCAAATTTTACAAGTTTTTGTAAATTCTTCCAGCAGGAATCTAAAAGATATGACTCAAATATTTTTGGATAAATATATTTTTGTTTCAAATATGAATCTGATTTATATCTTAATAAAGGTTTTTTAATATTCAATCCTAAGTCCACATCTAAGCAACTATGAAAATCTTCTTGAAATAGAGATTGTTCGGTTTGAGAAGTAGTAGCTTTATCTTTTCCAGTCCTATTTCTAAACAAACTTTATGTGTTTTCCACACTTTGAAAAAATTCAGTATTAGGATTACCTCATGTGTGTGATCTCTTGGAAGCAATGATTCCTTCTTAAATATTGGTCCGAATGAATTTATAGTCACCAGGGAAAATGTACAACCTTCTTCAAATGTAGAAATATCGGTTCTCCCACAAAACATCTTTCTTTCTTGAAATCTTGTAGTCTTGTCATCTGTCCTAGGGATGATTTCAACTCTCATTCCCCATAAGTGGTGCTAATTTGTTACCACTCAAAATTTACCTCAAGTTGTGGGAGGAAATATCAAGATAACAATAGAACCACATAAAGAAAGAAAACTGTCTTTTTCCTTTCTAGAGAGGGATCTCTCATTGATTTTTAACAAGGCAAGATATGAAAATAAAATAAAGATTCAAATAGTGTCGTTGGTTGAAATAGGGTAAGTAAACATTGGGCTATGGAGTCAAAATATATAATTATGAAACACAAGTTTTTTTGCATGGATCTTCAACAAGAAATATAGTTACTCAGTTCAAGTCAAAATGCTGATTATCTGGTGATAGGAAAGAAACAAGAACAGTCCATGAATACAGAGCACCATGAGATGAATTCTTCATTAACTTTAGTTGAAAATATTTGTGGATATCTAAAATAACAACGAGAACATATACATGTATGAATTTTGAACCATTAAACACTCATTTTAGACATGAAGGAAAACATAATGGAAGGTGAAACATGAAAACATTCACAAGGAAGAGAAAGTACAGACTATAATCAGAGATAACACAGGAATCTTTGATGAAAGGCCAACATTTGACTCTACAATTTTATTAAAGGTAAGTATCAAAATACATAACTCAAAATCTCACAGGTTCCAACCCTTTTTCCATACAACTTAGTGGTTATTATACAATTGCTCCGTGACCTGAAAATATAACTAACTACTAAAAATAGGAACAACCTCCTTTACATGTGTCAATTGACACTTCTTAACTACTAACAACTTGTAGAAAATAAACTAGTTCCTAATAGCTATTATTCAACATTCAATGCTCCATGATTTTCCATGTCTTCAAGTATGCAACGTCTATTTGGTTCTCCCAAACTTTTCTATTGTTTTCCACTAGTCTGGAGATGGTAGCTCCAGAGTAGACATATCCTTTTCCAATACATGCAATTCAATATGATCCTTCTAAGAATAGTTTTGTAGATGCGCACTTGCTTCTTGAAAAGAGAAAGATATCTAAAATTCATCAGCCAATTTATCAACAATCATCTTTTCAGACATCGATTGGTTCATATCAACGAAATGAGTGTGATATATTCTGCATTTGGTAAGTTTTTCATGGTATTCCTTCTAAATCAGCATTTCACCTTTCTCTTCCCAAAATAATGGGAGTCCTTTCTTAAATAAAGGGTCAAAGATTATCAATTAAAGCCTTTACTTGATGTGCAATAACGTCAACTTATGCCTGGACTATGTCTAAATGCTGACACTTATTCAATACCTTCCTGGCCTAGGTCATGATTGATATTCTATCCTTGATGTTGAATTTTTTCAAATAATCCTCTGACAAACCATTAAAAAATGATGGCATTATTTCCATAGTCAACTGGATTCTTATTCAATTTTTCCCTTGCTACTACCATGATTTGCCTGGATGAATAAATTACACTTCTTTATCCAATCCATAGTCAAGGTAGGGTCTGAAAGTGTCTACTTCTACAATGATAGATTCCCAAATGAGAGGCTTTACACCTTGAACTAATGCTTGACCAGTTACTTGCTTCATCAGTTTTTCATTTTTTGTTTGCAATTCCTAGAATTTTGCCTCCCAAGATTGATATTTGGATTCCCAAGTTTTTATCTCTTGTTGTTTTTGTAATGCCAAGTTCTCCACGTTTTTATTTTGATTCTTCAATCCAGTTAGCTCCAAATATTTCAAGATAACTTATGACATGAATTGGACAATGTTTTGCTCACTGGATTCAGTCTTAGGAGGAATAATCATGCACTCTAATTCTTTCTCTTTTTCTTGTAACTCCTTTTATTTCTCATGCAACTTCTTTTCCATTTCATCAAATTTTCCCTTTATAGTCTTCTCAATCTCTACAACCAGAGCCATATCTTTCTTCCACTATTTTTCTTCATCAACAAATTTTACTACTTTAGCTTTGCAATTAGGTAGCTCATTATTCAAACTTTATTTTTCCTTCTCTATTTTAGCTAATTCAAGTCCCTGTATCAGCTATGTGGCAGGTATTATATAGCATTATCCTTTTCATTTGAAATTTTTTTTATCCCTACTCCCTTGTCAACTTGGCTCTCAGCACCCAGTAAATTTGTCTATAACTTTTTTATTTGTTCTTAGTAGGATTTGTTCTCCACCTTTTCCTATCTCAACTGATTTTCAATTTTTTTTAAGTGTTATAGAACTTTGATAATCTCAAGGTATATTTCAATAGAGCAGTAAACAAAATATCCCTTGTTTTCTTGTGCAAATGTATCATGTCAGGGATAGGGATATTTTCCAAGTCCGTCTTCATTTTGGAAACTCTCTTCTTGTTTTCCAATGCCAAGTTCAAAGTATTTTGGGAAAAATATAGAACAGAAACAAAAGATACATCTTGAATAGATATTTTTCTTACTTCTGAATACACCTTCAAAGTATCCTCAGAAGTCATATCTTTGGTTTCTTTATTTTTTTCCAACAATTTTATCTTGCTTTTAAATTTAGATGTGGAGTTTGCTGGTGTGTCACCAAATGCATACTCGTTCACCTCAAAGGAAGGCCATGTTAATTTCATATTCTTCTTTCCTTTGTCTTCCTCTATAGTATGGATAAGTTGTCATTTTTCTTCAGTATTTTGTTTCTTAGGAGTTATGGCAACGTCCTCCTCTTAAGTGTCCATAACATCTGAAAAATATTGCTTATTGGTCCTTTCTGAAGGACTGAGAAAAGGTGTGATGTTCTCAACATCTGAAATATACTTGGAAGTGTTAGGTTTTAATGAAGAAATCTATTTTCCAGAAGAATTTGAATCTTCTTGCATATCAGTATCCTTTGTAGTTTCTTTTGGATAATCAAACCAATTAGCAACATCTTTAAATCCAACAATTTCTTCATGTTTAGAAGGATTTATTTTTAGATCTTTTCTTCTATTTGAAATAACATGATGAGGGTCATAATTAATAGCAGATTCTGTAAAAAATCCCATATCTTTTAGCAAACTCTCAATCATTGGAAAGGAAGCGTTTTTCTTGATAGTAAACGGGCCTACGACCAATTGATACTTGATTTCAGTAGATTGTTTTAGATTTGAGAAGTATTTAGTATCCATTATTAACCTTTGTCTAATTAATTCCATGGAAAACACTCTAGGGGTCAAGAAGGCAGGAAACATATAAGGGGGTTGAAAAATTCCATACAACCTGTTTGATGTTCCCTCCACAAATAGAAGCCAATCCCATATCATTGTCTTTTTAGAAAGTTGCAATATATTCCTCATTTCTGGAAGTACCATGGGAAGATTAATTTTAAAAATAGTATAATACCCTTGTGACATGAGGAATTTCATAAACTTAGTATAAGATTGGTTCATCTCCTTAGTAAGTACCATCTCTAGCAGTTTCATATTTTCCTCATTAAATGAAAGAAAAATTTCTAGTAAATATGACCAAAATATAAAAGTATTCATCTTGTGGAAATCCATTAACTGAGAATGAATGTTCTTAGCTAATAATTCATCACACTTAAGGCACAAAACTTGTATTGACTGAGTGGACTCATTAGATTCGATTGTACAAGTACTTAGTACAAATAGTAGACTCATAAGGGGCTCAGTGATATACTTGTCTATGTCTAAACCTAAGAACTAACTCAATAGGGTTATAGTGCACATGGTTTCTTCATTGAAAAGGTCAGCATCTACTAGAAATGGAAGTTCTAATAGCTCAACATCTGTTTTAAAACATTTATTAAATAATTCTTGTTTCTTATGTACCATAGACTCTCTAAAACATTGAACTATAGACTCCTCATTATAGTCCTTAGATTTTAGTGTGAATTCATCAGGGAATAATAGTATTTTTCTAATGACCAAATGACAAATAGGACATAGGATTTTGGAACTGGTAAAATCCATTATCACTCTTTCAGAAACGGAATAATGATCGGCACACCAATCAACAAATTTTGGGTAGTTCAAGGTTTGGCCAGTAGTGAAAAAGTGGAAGTAAGATTGGTAAACATTTTCAATATCAGTTCCTTTATATTTAAGCAATTTAATCTTCTTATTAACAATATCATTTGGTCCATTTAACAAAATAGTGACAAAAACCTCTGCATCTCTATCTTTAAACAACTCTTCAACTTTCCGGTATTCTAGATTTTGGTCCTGTACATTCTCAACTTGATCCATTTTATATAGTTTTAGAAGATACAAAGGCCTACCTAGTGTATTGACAAGTTCCCAATGGATTTTGTATGCAGTTGGATGCTTTCACACTATTTTTAGCTTTCGTTTTATGATGCAAGATCATAAAATAATACCCCAATTTCGCATGCATAGTATTTTTATAATTTTCTATATTCTTATTCATCTTGCATCTTCTGCAATAGAAAAAATTCTAAGTCGTGCATCCTTCTTGATTGATTTTCTGTCATTGATCCTTTTTCAAACTTAATCAACTATTTTTATGCAATACAACATTACCCTATCGATATGCTTTCATCTATTCATCCAACGACTGATCCTACATGAAATCTAACCTTTCTCCGCCAATGTCATAATTCTTTGAAATGGAGCAACTTTCCTTACTGAAATCATCAGTCGTGTTTTATTTTCTGTACTGTGCATCTAAGCCCTTCATTTCTATCACCATTTAACCTCGAGCATATTATTTTTATCTCAAGAACATTTACAAGGTTAAAATTTTGGACTTTTTGATAAATTTTCACTTTAAAGTAATGAACAAACCTCCTAAAATATTTGGAAACCCATCAACACCATTCAATGTCAAATTATATGGAAACATTTTCAAACCCTCTTCTTTCTTAAAGTTATATAACCCCTTCCAACTAGCTAGCTCAAAATATTGCTTACACTCTGAATAGCAAAAAAACTAATACCCCTACACAAATTCTGCAACATCCACCTATACCAAGGAAGAACCCTTAGATATAGAATAATGATCTATGCACCATTTTGTATACTTATGACCATTATACACATTAGTTCCCCCATATGAATTGAGTCCACCATTTGTTACAAATTGATAATCAATGTTACACCAAAGAGGGCACTTCGACATAGCTAAACCCAACACCATAAGGTCCTCCACCTATGTTGATGTAGAACACATTCCCAAATCAAGGAATGCTTGCAACCCATCCCTTAGTACCATAAAACATTGCAACCACTTCTATTGGTCAACCAGTTTATCCTAATGTCCATCACCTTATGACATTGTCCTTTGATGTCAACTTACAGTCTCGACGAAGCCAATGTGGATCCACCACCTAAATCATTAATCCCTCCACATCATATACCTCTATCACTCTCAATATTTCCTTACATTTGTAGATTACCCCCATTGATGAGACTGCCAAAGTCTCTCATTTCCCTTTGCATTACGTTGCAAACAATCCCACTGCTAGAGTTGCTCTTAAATACAATATCATCGATGACTTGGACCTATCTTTGTATTCCATGTACACTATGGAATACCTCATAACTTGTCCTTTGAGATGAAAATATTTGTTATCCACTTTAGGTGTCGTCAACAACTCTAATTCTAGGTTGATCACTTTTGACTTGGACCAAGGAGAACCTCAAATTCCATCAATCATATCCTTCTAGGCTTTGGTCACTATCTAGATCTTGGTCATTTATAGATCCATCATTGATGAGGGGGAATCCACTTTTGTTATGTCAACATTTGTTTGGCAGAAACATGGATCTCCAACTGTTCAACCTAGAACCACCTCCCTTCATCATTACGATGGTCATGCTTCTCAACCAAAAGAAGTTCTCCTGAATGTCCCCATTGAGTAAGCAAGAAAAATTGTGTTGATTGACATTGACATTGTCAATGACTAACTCAATTACAACCTCCTTGTTGAACGTAGTTACATGTATGCAATGTGAGCCATTGCTTCGACCATATCTCAACCCTTGATGTTCCCTCATGATGGGAAGATTGTGAGTACCAACCAATGGACACATTATGATCCCAAAGGACCGACCACCTAGGAGCATGTCCTCCCTAGGAATGAAACCACCTTCGACAACATATCCATCCATTCCCTATATGTGATTGTTCTAGTCCTGTTTACCAATTTCCCTTTGAAGGAAACCTTGTTGTCCCTCCCATCTCCTCCTTCGCTGATTAACATATCAAATTTGTTGACTATCACCTTTGGGTAACATTTCGACATCCTCGTAACCTCAACTACAACCCCAACCACATGCCTCGAGTAATTATTGGGGTTCATTCTCCATCCACATGATACCCTTCCTTTTCCCTATTGGGGTGCGCACCCTAACGGTCCTTAAGATGGGTAACTCCGTGGTTTTTGTAAGTTTGTAAGTGGAGTTACGCCTCAAAATAGTCTTAGGGGTGTCAGGGTTAAGTCAAAGTCCTCTTTTTGTAATAAACCCATGGTTTAAGTCTAGGGTTTAGGGTTTGGGGTGCCCATGGTTGAAGTCCATGGTTTTGTAATAGTGCGCTGTATAAATAGGCACTCTTGTAAATAAGTCAGGTTAGGTTTTTGAATGTAAGAAAGTTAAGGTGAAGCTAAGGCTATTTTGTAAGAGAAGGATAAGTCCCAGCTGAGTGCGTGGACGGCCTCTGCAGCTGTGTGTGCAGAGGCCTACTGCTGCGTGCACGGCTTTGAGGACTGAAGAGATCTGTAGCTGAGTGCATAGATCAGAACTGTGATTTTGTAAACAAGTTGAATAAAACACAGTTCTGTGGACGTAACCCCTACATTGGGGGTGAACCACGTTATATCTGGTGTTGTGGTTCTTGTGTGATTTACGTTATGTTCTTTTATGCATTGATAAGTATAGATATATCTGATAAGTAAGATTGCTGCTTAATAAATAGCTTCGCTGTGAATTCCCAGTAAGGGTTAAGCAAGTCATGGTGTTAGTTACTGCAAAGATATATATATATGTGAATGTTTATGTATTGTGTTAATTGATTATAAATAATTGATAAAAGCTAAAGGTATAGTAGTCTCCCTCTTCTGCTTCCAAAAACCTGATTCTGCGGCATCCCATAGCTGTTTCGGGTGAGACTCCGACCTGCTTGCAGGTTGTTGCCGAAAGGGCCAACACTGTGGGTCTTTTGTTGGTGCGAAGTTAAAGGTATAAAACTTGGGTCTTCCCTATAGCCCAACAAAGTGGTTCTGTTGCCGGTTGAACTCAGTATCTGCGCAATAGGGGTTTACATCATACCTCGAGGGCTATGTTCTGGAGACCCTCTGTAAAAGAAATCAATGATTGGTTGGACGAGACTTATCTAAAATTCACTGAGCAAGAGAACAAAGATCCGCATCGTAGCCCAAGCGACTTTTTACAAAGGTATGTTTTTTGTGATGTTTATGAGATTTTCTTTGGTAGTATCCACATAGAGTTGCACCAATGGGTATCCAGGTTGGCCGAGTGAAGGACAAACTTCCATGGAGGTCAGTTTCCTACTTGGACCCCCGCAAGAATCAACTTGTTGAAAAGAGTAAACAACAAGATCTCTCGCACTGTTGATTTCTGGACGACGCAAACCCTTGAGGCATTCGTGACGGAGTTCGCTATTGACACGAGTACTTCCTTTAGTGAAGAGAAGTGATAGTTATTCAAAGGACCAAGCGGTAAGTTTTTAAATTCATTTAGTCTAAGGATTAAGATGCTATTAGCTGAAAAAGGAATATTGCTTCTTGAATCATACTATTAGAATGTGTATTACTAACCTATGTTTGCAAGTGAATGTACCTTCGATGAGAAAAGTGGTTTACTGTGAAGTGGCAAAAGGTACAAGACAAATTTTGAGTCATCTACCCTAGGTCAGGATAACGAGCCTACCCCTTTCAGTCTAGCAGCCTCAGAGCCCGAAGAAATCCCTTCTGTTGGAAACCCCCGGGTAACCCTGCAGCACCAATCTGTTATCCCTGAGAATCCGTCGCAGACTGAAAGTAACCCTAGTACCAGTACTCCCGTCGCAGGTCAGTCTACCCCAATAAGTTCCCCCGTGCCTACTTCCTGTCCCCCTCCAACCCCCCCTAGATCTACTATGGCCAACATGACTGATGATATTAAGCTCCCTGTTTTCAAAGGAACTGGATTAGAGGATCCAGAATAGTTCTGGTTTTTATGTGAGGCGGTGTGGACTGCTAAGAACATTACAGACCCAGTTGTAAGAACCGCGTAGCTCATTAGTTCTTTCAGGGACCGGGCTTTGACCGGGTTCACGAAATTCTCTAGCACTCAGAATCCTACCCTAGTTGATATCAAGGTAGCAATAATCAAAGAGTTTAAGAAGCCCAAATCAGAGTCGCGGTGTATAACTGAATTAAAGGAGATTCAACAGAAGCAAGGCAAATCAGTGTGGGACTTTGATCAGAGGTTCAAATTTATACTAGATCAAGTCAGTTTCACAATTATCCCCACGCAGCACAAGGAATGGTTTATTGCCGCACTACTACCACACATCAGAACTCCACTCATGCAACAGAAGGTTGCTGACCAGCAGGAGGCTCTGGAAATCGCGATAAAGCTTGAGACCGCACATGTTAAAGATAATTCTGGTATTGCTCAAATCCAAGCACAGCTCGTGGCCATGGCTCTCGAGCTCCACGATATGAAAACAGGAAAAACTGGTCGTGAAGCGGTTTGGTGTACACACTGTCGAAAAGAAGGTCACGACAAGGAACAGTGTCCTGTGGTAGGCAATTACGTGAATACTGGAACGCCAAACCTATTCAATCCCGCTGTTCTATATTGTGAGATCTGTTGGAAAACTGGCCAGCATCGCCCACAACATTGTCATCTTCTCCATAGGTATGTGCAAGTCCCCAAGAACACCTACTGCAAGTTTTGTAAGTCCGTAGGACATAATGAAGATGAATGTCACAGTTATGACCTTATGCGAGAGTGCGCTTACGACGCCTATCGGGTAAAAAATGAGGGCCAAGGCAATGATGGATACGGCTACCATGGTGGTGCATCCAATAGAGGTGATTTTGGAGGTCAGGGTTGTGGTGGTATGGTAGGAAGAGGCCGATGCCAGGTCATCTACTACAACTGTAACCAAGCCGGGCATTTAGCTAGAGATTGTCGGAACCCAACTACGACATGTCGGTATTGTCGCGCAGTCGATCATGTGATCGAGCAATGCCTACAGCTGATAGATAGGATTCAGGAAATAAATGGTGGTCCTACTCAGAATATCTAGATGATTTTCATCGAGCCCCGAACTGTCGCAGCCATTAACGTTGTTACGCGGAGTGGAGCTACGACGTACCTACAGAATGCAGAGAGACAGCCTGACAAGGATGGGGTCCCAGAAAAAGTCCCAAGCAAACACGAGATAGTCATGGAATCCCAGCGTGATGATGTTGCTCCTAGCACAGCAATAGTACATGTGGAGCAACATCAGCAGGAGTCGCAGCTGCAAGATGCCTCGCCGGATAAAAGAAGAGTTGATAAGGAGAAAACTGTTAATAGCGTCCAAAGAACTAACAAGGAAATGAGATTGAATGCTCAAATAGGAGGGTATGATATGACTGATGTCATCCTGGATTTAGGGTCAGAAGTCAATGTCTTAACCAAGCAAACCTGGGAGCAAATGGGGAAACCTACCCTTGCCTGGTCCCCTATATATTTGAAGTTAGCTAATCAGTAAAGGATTGTGCCCCTAGGGAGATTCCTTAGTGTTCGAATTGATATTGATGGGGTTAGTACTTTGGCAGACTATTGAGATCATCGATGACAGCAATCCCTACCCAGCCCTGTTAGGAATTGAGTGGGCAATGGAAAATGTTGCAGTCATTAACCTTAAGAAGAGACAGATGACCTTTGAAGGAAAGGGTTTGAGAGTTATAATACCCCTAGACCCGTCCCAAGGAAAAAGATACACAGAAACACTCAAAGATGAAGATCAGGATGTGTTGGACCAGATCTATAATATCACTGTGAAGGAAGAAGATTATGAGGATCCTCCTGCCGAAGGTTGGGAGTCTGGTACCTCCTGTATGACAGACTCTGAGGATGACTTAGAAAGTTGGCAGAACCGATTGTATGAGCTACAGGGACACCGAGGTGCCCGAAGTACCAATTCCCTCAGAAGGCTTAGTTCGCAGCCAAAGACCTTACCTGCCTCTAATGGTTCGACAGACCCAGAGGAGTCCATTGTGCCATTGTCAAAACAAATACTAGAGTCACAAAAAATGGAGAATCTAGATTCAACGTTAGGAGTCACTAGGTGGAACGCCTATAAGAAGTACTTTCCGAATTGGGAAACTGGTCAGACATCACTTCACTTGATATTTGTGGATCAGCTCCAGAGGGTACGGAGCAGATTGAATGGGTAGAATAGGCCACAGGAACATTTGGAGCATTGTTATGGGGCATGGAAACTTGTATTTCATACAGAATGGGTACCTTTACTTGGTCATACCCAGGCATTTGCAACCGAAAACCGGCATAGGGAGGTTGGGCCTCGGCACGCTAATGTGTCTCGTGATAAAGAAATAACCCAGTCCTGCCCTTGCTAGCTGGCACAAGATGCTAAAAGAGCGAAGCTCACAATTGGGTCGCAGAACTTACCCGCATATGCCGAAGGTCATTATCATAAAGAAGATCCTTATTGTGATGTAGCTATGGTACTGGTTGCGCCGCAGCACAAAAACTGACCATTGGAACACTGCTGATTTGGTGGCGCTGGTACTTTATTTTCCTTAACTTCCTGTCCTAAGGATATCCGCTGAAATCTAGTGCCGTCGAAGCAGCATCTCTACCAAATTTGGTGCCTTCAATGCACATTTATGACCGATTTGATCAATGGATTGTATAAGAAGACACCCGGGCATGGGCAAGTCACATTCCGTAGTTTCACAATTGAACCTATGTCTACCGATCAAGAACTTCAGAACTTATTGAGAGAATTTGGACAGACAGGTCTACAGAACATCGTTCACCCCCCATCTGCACCTGTAGCAAGAGAGGAGACTGTACCTGCACCACCTCTACCAATGCAAACATAGTCTGCCAGGAAATAGTTCAAGCCTAAAGTTCATTCTAAGAGGAAAGAATATCAACATAAGCAGTCCATGCAAACATCGGAGGATCCTGGAATGAATCCACCTGGTTCGGTAGAAATCCCAAGTGAAGGAGAGGAGAACATTACACCAAGGAAGCCACCATATGTCCTGCCTCTTCGACCAGGAGTGAAACCACCTCAGTGGAACAAGCAATTCACAATAAGCACCCCTTCACTGCCACCGGGTGTGCAGCTAGTTGGGATCATGACAGGAAAGATAGACCAACTTAAGTACTCCGACCATGATACAAGTGATCATGGTAGGTTTCCATAGTTCGCACCAGAAGCATATTTTCATTTTGTCAAGTACGATGAGACCAAGGTGACATTATTATAAGTCAAATGATGGGCTGCTGGCTTGGATCAAGCTAGTCTGCTAAAGATGCTCGACGTTCCCCATTTTGGTCGCGGCACACAGGTGACCATAGTGGTCAAGCAGCTGCTAGCGCTAGTTCATGACGGCCACCTATGGATAGGAGACAAGAAAATCCCTATCAATGGCGAACTCATCTAGAGGATCACTAGTTTACCAATAGCAGGCCCTAATACGGCGACCAAATTTCCATCAAAGCATGAGGATACAAAGCTCGCACAAGCCATAAAGGAACACTTCATCCTGACAAAGGGAAAATGTGGGTATCACACTTTCACCATTCAGGAACAGCACATTCGCTTTGCAGCGGAGCTTTTAGCCTGCAAAGTCATACGAAAGTGCAGACCAACTGAAGTACCTACCCTAGATATCCGAAGGTTACAACTACAACTGGGCAGAGTATATTGTGAAGGAATTCCTGGAAGACGCTCATGACGCACAAGAAAAAGGTAGGCCCTTCCATTACTCTTGGTTGCTCATCCTCATCACACTGGTAGGATGGAAAGAACCTATTGAGGCACAGTTTTCTACGATGCCAGAGCACATGCCTGGCGCAGCCAGGTACGCATCGCTGTGGGTTTCACAGGATAAAGCACACCAACAGATGACAAATTATGTATTTTCTTTCTATATAATGGATATCCAGTTTCAGATCACAAAAACCCCATGGCTCAGTAATAAGTTTTTCTCTCAATATGACGGCGCAGCCGCCATCAGTGCCGACATGCATCATACTTTCATATAGGCTTGTGTAGATCCATAGCACCAATGGTTCAAGCTACCATATGTAGTCACTGAGGGTGATATCCGAGAAATAGTTCAGCACTGACCGGTTGAATGGTTGAAAGATGTAGGGAAAAAACCTCACATTCTGGTCCCCATAGCTACTAATGTGGGTGCAGGCCCTAGTCACCAACAACAGCAAGGTCCCCTGGAAGATAGTGAGGAACAGACTGAGTTGCAGTGGCATGACAGCAACTGGGGTGGAGAAGTGGACACCGATGAATAAGGAGGACAGGACTCGGTCAAGACTACTCCATACCCTAATAGGCAGGATAAGCGCAAGACACCAGAAGTAGAGGAAGTGTACAAACCGCAGCCTCGAAAGAAAGCAAAGGCATCCAAGCAAAAGAATATCAACGACACACCCGGCTTGACAAGTGAGGAGATTGACGAGGCTTTGTCGAAGTCCACAGAAGTTCTTACCAAGAAGTGGTCAGAATTTGTAGCTGTACATTTGGATGCCATCAATGGTGTCGTACAACACATATCGGAGCTGAAGGACTTAGCAGCACAATCGGTGACCGGAACTATAACTAGCAGTACCCTGGGAAGTGCGCAGCCCAAATTAAGGCAATGGCCAACCCGAGAAAACAAGGGCCAAGTATCCACTGCTACCCTCATCACAACTGATGTAGCATCTCGCACAGAGATAAGCATGACAGTTGGAATTGATTACACCAAAATGTCCATGATAGTACTACATCTTTTCCAGTCAGCTATCACAAAGAAAATCCAGGCCCGAGACCATTATTCACACATACAGTTGGACGATATCAGGAAGCAGAATGATAGCCTTGCAGGGCAGCTGGAAGCCGCAGAGAAGTGAAAAAGAGACACAGAACGTAAGCGGATTAAATTGGTCCGAGTTTTGGATGAAACATGTCGAAGTCTCCCTGACTTCGATGTCTAGCTGGCAGAAGAGCCAGAGCAAAGATTAGCCAGGTTGAAAGACTATGCACAGTAGTCACGCAGTGAAATAGAGAAGCTCAAAGCAGAACATGACGCTTAGATTGTGGAGCTCCAACTTCGCATCAAACCAGAAAGCCCCCCAGAGGTTAGGGACCAGCGCCGAGCAGATATTCAGGCCTCCGCAGCAAAAATCTCAGATATTGTGAGCAGCACAGCAAAGCTGCTCGAAGACACTATAGAGGCATGGACCACCCTGCAGGAACACCCAGAAATTGGACAGCTGCGAGAAACCATCAGGCAGTGACAAACATAATTGGACACAGTGAAAGTGCAAATTAAGACTCCGCCACCTATAGAGAAAATGCTGAAGGTCAAGCGAAGCAATGAACTTCAAAAGGAAATTGAGTCATGTAGGGAAAAATCAACAGCAGTGGAAACTAACATGCAACCACATATCAGCGAAGCTTTCGATTTGAGTACTACTGCGGACGCCCAACTCAAAGTCCTAAAAGAATATGATGCATATGCACAGAAACAGGCCGGGGAAGCATCAGCAGAACTATTGTAGGAGTTGAGCGAAAAAGAACAAGTAGCTGATAATATTATGCGCGGCCTCAACAAGTGGTACACCCTCTTCGCCGACAAAGTTCGTGGACTAGAAGGATAGCAGAGTGTCCCGGGACATGACACTAGTGAGTCTTAAGGCCCTGTTGGGGCATGTACCCTAACGTTCCTTAAGATGGGTAACTCTGTTGGGAAATAGGGCAGACCTGAGTTTAATCCTTTTATGTCGCATGAACAAAAGACCCACAGTGTTGGCCCTTTCGGAAAGAACCTAGGCGCAGGTTGTAGTCTCACCCGAAACAGCTATGGGGTGCCGCAGAATCAGGTTTCTGCAAGCAGAGAGGGATAATACTGTACCTTAGCCTTTAATAAACTTATTAATCAACAATTATACAGCCTTGTTATTCATTCATATACAACTTCGCAAATAGATAAACAACCTTGACTTGCTTAACCCACTATAGGGAATTCACAGCGAAGCTTGTTATTAGAAGTGATCTAAGTTATCAAATGTATACAGTTATTAATGCATAAAAGACAACAGAAAGAGAAACAACACAAGAAACCACAACACTAGATATAACGTGGTTCACCCCCAATGTAGGGGTTACGTCCACAAACTGTGTTTTATTCAACTTGCTACAAAACCACAGTTTCATCTGCGCACTCAGCTGCAGATCCCTTCAGTCCTTAAAAGCCGTGCACACAGCAACAGGCCTCTGCGCACACAGCTGCAAATATTTCCTTAATCCTCTTACAAAACGCTCTACGCACACAGCTGCAGAGGTCATCCATGCACACAGCTGGTGCTTAACATTTCCTTACATAGCAGCCTTAGCTTCACCTTTGTTTCTTTTCATCAAAAAGCCTAACCTTTTGTATTTACCCAAGTGCCTATTTATATCACACTATTTACAAAAACATGGGTTCAAACCAAGGGCACCCCAAAACCCTAAACCCTGGTCTTAAGCCGTAGGTTTATTACAATAGAGGACTTTGACTCAACCCTTGACACCCCTAAGACTATTTTGAGTCAAAACCCACGGAGTTACCCATCTTAAGGACCGTTGAGGTGCACGCCCCAATAGGCCCCTAAGACTCATGAGTGTCCCATCCTGGAGCACTTATCTGCTCGGCTGGTGGTAAAATTTGCTTGGCGAAGACACTGTGCGTTGGTTCCTGGAGTCCTTCTTACTAGTTGTCAGCTGCCTGCTTCTTTTCTTTGTGATATTTATACGGAGCAGGCGACATTTAACCATCCACATCTTGGGGTCCCCTGGGATTGCGTGTCACACTGCATAAGACACACAGCTGCCACGGTTCTGCTATGCCGGAATATTTCAAGTCGAGACTCCCCAGAGTCATTTGGCGAGGTCTTATGGCCTTCGTTGCTCCATGTTAGAGCAAATTTGTTCCTGCCTTCGCCTGATTTAGAGTGAACTTCTGCCTGCCTGTGTACCTATGTCGAATATGACTGTACTGGCGGATTACTCAAAAGGTTCTGCAGACCTCTCTCTCTGAACTCTCATACTAGCTCCTGGACTTCACAATTGTTTGACATGGCGCCAGTCAAGCAAACTCCAAGAAGTGCTTCGAGGAAAATTTCACAAGACCATGTAGCTTACTTATAGAATTCTATTACAAAATCTGTCAGCATAGTGTATTAATGACACCAAATCTGCTTGAATTCCAAGAATCTCATCACACCCAGCCTCAGATTTTCCCAAAATCTCATAATTATAGGTATTGAGAGCAACTCATGTGCCACTGCCGCCAATTTCATTTTGTCCCATCTATCACATTCTACGCTGTGACACAGTTGGAAACTACGACACAACAACCACCTTCCACTTCGACACAGTATGACCCTCTGACCCCTGACCAACCTTCGACTTTCCAAATTTCAGCCTTCAAACTGCGACATTCCCTAGTGTTATGAGTAGCTTGTCTGATGGTCCAGTACCCAATTTCAGCTATTGTGGATACGTAGACTTTTCTTTCTTGGTGCTACCTCTGATTATGAGTACCTGTCCTGTCCCTGTACCTTTTTAGACGACTCCCATTTATCATAGAAGGGAAAATTTCTCCATTTAACTTAGCTAGCTGCACTGTGCCCCCATCAGTAACTTTCTGTACTATATATGGGCCCTTCCAATGTGTCTTGAACTTTCCTGGGAACTTCATGAATTTGCTGTCATAGAGGAGCACAAGATCACCCTGCTGGAATTGTTTCTTCTTGATGTGTCTATCATGCCACGCTTTTTCTCGAGCTTTCTGCACCTGTTGCTGGAAACCTGCAATAAATCTATCTTCTTCGAGTTCTAATATCTATTTCAGTCTTTCTGTTATTATGGCTGGGTCATCCATCTCAGTGAAAGCATATATTCTGAGGCTGGGAACAATGTATTCCATGGGCATGACGACTTCTTTCCCATAAACCAGTCGAAAAGGTGTATGGCCTGTCAACTTTTTGCAAGTAGTTCTATAAGCCCATAGCACTACTGGAATTCGAAGGTCCCAATCATTTTTGTTAGCATTACAAATATTTGTCAAAGCATGCTCAAGGATCTTATTAAAATCTTCGACAGTCCCATTTGCTTGTGGATGATAGGCTGTACTTTTCTGATGGTATACTTGAAATTATTCAATCAACACTGTAATAGTTTTATTTAAGAAATGTGATTCTTTATCACTCATAAGGATGTGAGGGAGCCCAAACCTGGATAAGATGTGATCGAAGATGAATTGCGCGGCTGTAGCAGCGCTACAGTTCTTGAGTCGTTCGGTTTCATCCCAATGGGTAAAGTAGTCAATAGCTGTAATAATATATCGCGCTCCAAACTTCTTCGCGGGGGGGTTGATAGGGCCGACAAAATCAATAGCCCATTTGTCAAAAGCTTGTAAGGTTACCTATGGAACTAGGGGAATTTCATCTCACCTGGATGGTTTTCCTATCCTTTGACAGACATCGCAGCTATGGCTATATTCTCTTGCATCCTTATGAACTGTGGGCCACCATAGGCCAGCTGTCAAAATATTCTGTGCGGTGGCTTTCCCTGCATAATGACCTCCTGCTGTGCCAAAGTGTGCTTTGGCAAAAATTAGTGGCCGTTCATGCTCTAAGACACATCTGCGCAGTATTTCATCTGGTCCCATTTTATACAGCTGTCCCGCTATTAAGGTGAAGTCCATTGTGTGAACCACCAACTGCTTATTTTGCTATGTGTTCATCTCGGGGGGTGGAAAACCTGTAGACAAGTATTGAACAATATCCTGAAAATATTCATCAACCATATGTATAGCAAATAGCTGGGAATCAGGAAGACATTCGTCCAAATTGGTAGGTTCTTCGCCAGAGTCGAGCCTCGACAAGTGGTCAGGTCCTAGGTTAAGTCTTCCAGGCTTAACAATGATCTCAAAATCATATTCTTGGAATAGGATCAACCACCGACATATTCTTCCACCTAGCACAGGCTTGTTAACCAGATACTTCAAATCAGAATGGTCAGTAAACATCTTAAAATGAGATCCTAGCAGATAATGTCAAAACTTTTGTAGTGCATATACCATAGCGAGACCTTCGCGTTCTATCGTAGTATAATTTTTCTCTGTTGTGGACAATTTTATTCTTGCAAAAGAGATAGGGTGATTGATATTACCTACTCCTAACTGAGCTAGAACAGTACCCAGAGCAATGTAGGATGTGTCGACGTGCACATGGAACTCTTTGTTCCAGTCAAGAAATACTAGAATAGGTGTGGTGACCATTTTTTCCTTTAAAATATCTAATCTTGCTTGACACTCCGGTGTCCACTCGAACTTGATATCTTTCTTCAGCTGCCTCTCCAACGGAGCGGTAATCTGAGCATAGCCTTGGATGAATTTCCTGTAGTAGCCGGTGTGACCCTGCATTGTGTGAAGTTGTTTGGTGGACTTTGAGGGTGGCAGGTTCACAATGATAGTGATCTTCGCAGGATCCATCATCAATCCCTTCTTACATACAACGTGACCAAGCAAAATTCCAAAAGGTGCACAAAAGATACACTTTTTTAGATTCAGGGAAATCTGGTGCTGTCTACACTTGTTCAACATAAGTCGCAAACTGGTTATATGGTCTTTTACTAGCCCAAAAATGGTTCAATCGTCAAAGTAAACTTCAAGGAATTTATGCATGTATTCCTTAGAGGCGGAGATGACTACTCTAGAAAATATGGCAGGAGCATTCTTTAACCCAAAGGGCATGACAGTATACTGGAAGGATCCCATTTCGGTAGCAAATGTTGTCTTACGTCGGTCCTCTGGAGCGATTCGGATCTAATGGTAGCCAGAAAAACCATCAGTAAAAGAGTACACTTCTTGACCCCCGACATTGTCAAGCACTTCGTCTGTAAAGGGGGTGCGAAAAGGATCATGCAGGCAGGCATCATTGAGTTTTCGTAGGTCTACACAGATTCAGATTTCACCCTTAGTCTTCTTCTCTGGGACCACCATAGGACTGACCCACTTAGATTCCTCAAAAGGCTCAATTATTCTTGTGGTGAGCATCTTATCCAGCTCCACCCTAACCTTTTCTTTATACTTCGGGTTCAATCTATAAGGACACTATTTCACAGGTTTGGCATCAAGTTTCAAAGGAATCTTCATTACGCCAATATCACCCAAGATACCCTTCATTTCGGAAAACTTTGTTGGAAAGAGATCTTGGTACTCGTGGAGAATTCGGGTTACCTTGCTGACCATTTCCTCATCCCAATAGTCGTCGATTGTGGCAAGCTTAGGCTGTGTTTCGGATCCAATGTTAACTGTGCGTGTCTTCAGGGGCTAAGTTACTTCTTGTGCTTCGACTGCTGGTCCATATACGTCACATCATCCTTCTGACTCAAGGATAGCGATGTTGCGTGGGTCGTCATCTTCGTCAATTGCAAAGTTATAACATTCGACTGCATGGGCTTCTTGTGTGGGCCAATCAGGTTGATGTTCTAGTACTTCTTGGTCATCAAATACCTTAGTATGGATTATCCTGATAGCTGCATCTAGTGCTGGATAGATATCATTAGTATAGAAAGTATGCATAAAACTATGAACAAGACAGTCCCAACTTACAGTATCTTGGCAGAGCTCATCCTCCACGTACCATTTTTTTGCTATTGGTTCCAGCGTGTGCACAAATCTATGTACCCATTCATTTTGAGGGACATACTGCCATGCCTCATAGCACTGTGCCAAATGTTTCTGAGGATTAGAATGTCCGTCAAAATTGATTCGAAGCTCCTCTGTCGTGCCCTTAAATTGCAGGTACAGGAGCTTCTAACAAGCTTCCCAGCTAAGGATCTATTCCTTATGGGCCCTACACCACCTGGTTGCTGTGGCTTGAAATGCAGAGTCCAGAGCTTCCTGTGTCTGTGACTCAGGTATCAAGCCTGAGACCTATGCAATGAATGGTTCAGGATCGGTCAAGCCATCAAAAATAGGTAAAGTGTTTGGTTGTGAATTGAGCCATCTGAGGGACTTGGTATTCCAGGCACAGCTCCACCCATGGGGCTCAAGTAAGCGGTTATGCTAGCTTTCTAAGTCATCTTCAAAGTCTGTGTTATAGGAGCTACCAGACTCCCAACCTGCGGCAGGAGGATCCTCAGAACCGTCTTCCTGTGCGGTGATAGTGTAGATGGGCTCCACATCATCTTGATCCTCTTGTCAGAGTGGTTCTGTGTACCATTCCCCTGGTGAAGGATCCAGGGGTAGGATGACTCTCAAGTATCTCCCCTCGAAGATCATGTGTCTCTTCTTTAGGTTAATAACTGCAGCATTTTCCATTGCCCATTCAATTCGTAACAAGGCGGGGTAGGGATTGCTATCGTCAACGATCTCAATTACTTCGAAGTCGATGATAGTACTGACCCCGGAAATATCTATTTGGACACTCAGGAATCTTCCTAGAGGCACGATCCTTTGCTGGTTGGCTAGTCTCAGCTGGATAGGGGACCAGGCGAGGGTGGGTTTTCCCATTTGTTCCCAGGTTTTTTTAGTTAACACATTTACATTGGACCCTAAGTCCAAGATAACATCAGTCATATCGTATGCTCCTATTTGAGCATTCAATCTCATTTCCCTGTCGGTTCTGCTGACTCTGTGAACAGTTTTGTCCTGACCAGAACTTTGCTGGGGTCCGCAGGAAGCAATGACTTTCTGTAACTCAGTCAGAGCATCCTGATCTCTTAACAGTTTGAGGCAACTCCGTAAAAAGGAGGAGAGAGTACTTACGTTATCCAGCGAGGCTTCCTGGGGCCACAAAGATAGTTGATGTGGTTCCGCAGGTGCAATGGATGTGCGAGGTCCAGCAAAATCTTTCTTGACTTCCATAAAGGTCTCTCTTTCTCTTGTGATATCAAATGCTGGGATTTTCGTAGAAGCCTTACGAACCCAAGCGTCAGCAGGCTGGTTTTTTGTATTTTGTAGGTGTGTCGTAGCACCACTCCGTGTGACAACATTGACAGTTGTGGTAGGTCTGGGCTCAACTGAAATCATCTGGATTTTCTGCATAGGAGTACGCTGTCATGCCTGAATCTTAGCTATGAGCTGCGAGCACTGCGCAATCACATGATCTACCACGTGGCAGTACCGACATGTCGTGGTGGGGTTCTGAAAATCGCGAGCCAAATGCCCAGCTTGGTTACAATTATAACACACCAACTGGCCTCGGCCTCTTCCGACCATACCACCACATCCTCCAGAAGAACCTCTACCAGAGGCACCCCCCTGGTAACCGTAGCTATCATTACTTGGGCCGTCACTGTGCTCTCAGTAGGCATCATAGGTGCGGCACTCATCCTCATTATGACCTACAGACTTGCATAAATTAAAGTAGGGGTTCTTAGGTCCTTGTCCATACCTTTGCAGCAGGTAACAGTTCTCAGGCCGGTGCTGACCGGTCGTTCGGTAGAGCTCACAATATAGGACTTATGGTGGAAATGGGCTCGGTGCACCTATATGCAGGTACTTTCTTACCAGAGGGCACCGTTCCTTGTTGTGACCTTCGATCTGACATTGCGTACACCAAACCTCTTCATGATCGGGTTTCCCCCTCTTCATCTCGTGAAGTTCCAGGGCCATCGCGGCTAGCTGCGCTTGGATTTGAGCAATACTAGAATCATCGCTGACGGGGGCAGTCTCTAACTTCATTGCAATTTCCAGAGCCTCTTGCTCTTCAGCAACCTTCTATTGCATGAGGGGAGTTCTGATATGTGGTAATAATGCTGCAATAAACCATTCCTTGTGCTACGTAGGACTAATGGTAAAGCTGACTTGGTCTAGTAGAACTTTGAATCTCTGGTCAAAGTCCCACACTGATTCGCCATGCCACTGTTGAATCTCTTTGAGTTCAGTGATGCTCTGTGACTCCGATTTAGGCTTCTTAAATTCTTTGGTTATGGCTGCCTTAATCTCATCCAACGTAGGGCTCTGAGTAGTGGAGAATTTCATGAACCAGGTCAAAGCCCGGTCCCAAAAAGAAGTAATGAGCTGCGCGGCTCTCACATCCAGGTCGGTAATTTTCTTCGTAGTCCATACTGCTTCACATAAAAACCAGAACTGTTCTGGGTCCTCTGAACCCGTGCCTTTGAAGATGGGGAGCTTAATGTCGTCAACTAGGTGGGCCATGGGGGTGCTAGGAGGAGTGGGAGGGGAACTAGATGGCCACAAAGGGGGGTTTACGGGGGTAGAGTGACCTGGGGTCGGAATACTTGGACTTGGTTGACTGTCAGACTGCGATGGAATTTCAGGGGTAACAGGGCTTCACTGTGGGGTGACCGGAGGGACTCCAACTGAAGGGTTTTCTTTAGAGGCTGACTCTTCAAGATTTACAGGGGAAGACGCAGTGGCCTGACCTAAGGAATAGGAGTCAGAATCTCTTTTGTACCTTTTGCCACTTCGCAGCAAACCACTTTGCTCGTCGAGGGTATTATCACTTGCAAACATATGTTAGTACTACTAAGATAGCAGTCTGATTCAAACAACAATATACCATTTTCCGCCAATAGTATTTTAATCCTCAAGCTTAATGAATTCAAAAACTTACCATGGGGGCCTTTGAAGAACTACCATTCAGCTTCACTAAAAGAGGTACCTGTGTCAATGGAAAACTCTGTCACGAAGGCTTCCAATGTTCGTGTCGTCCAGAAATCAACAGCGCGGGATACCTCGTTGTTCACATGTTGCACAAGATTGACCCTTGCGGGGCTCCATGTAGGAACCCGGTGAGCTTGGAATTTCGTCCTTCTCTCTGTTAACCTAGATAACCACTGGTGCAACTCTATGTGGATACTACCAAAGAAAATTTCATAAGCATCACAAAAAACACACCTTTGTAAAAAGTCACGTGCGCTACAACGCGGATTTGTATTCTCTTTCTCAGCAAATTTTAGATAAGTCTCATCAAGCCAATCCCCGATTTCCTTCGCAGAGGGCCTCCAGAACATAGCGCTCGAGGTACGATGTAAACCCCTCTTGAGCAGATACTGAGTTCAACCAGCAACAGAACCAATTTGTTGGGCAATAGGGCAGACCCAGGTTTAATCCTTTTATGTAGCACCAACAAACGACCCATAGTGTTGGCCCTTTCAGCAACAACCTGCGTGCAGGTTG
The DNA here is from genome assembly GCA_001517045.1 of Pseudotsuga menziesii. Taxonomy (NCBI): domain Eukaryota; kingdom Viridiplantae; phylum Streptophyta; class Pinopsida; order Pinales; family Pinaceae; genus Pseudotsuga; species Pseudotsuga menziesii. Next base: position 1,466 of record LPNX010317647.1, on the reverse strand, counting down.
CAGTCTCACCCGAAACAGCTATGGGGTGCCACAGAATCAGGTTTCTGCAAGCAGAGAGGGATATTATTGTACCTTAGCCTTTAATAAACTTATTAATCAACAATTACACAGCCTTGTTATTCACTCATATACAACTTCGCAGATAGATAAACAACCGTGACTTGCTTAACCCACTACAGGGAATTCACAGCGAAGCTTGTTATTAGCATTGATCTAAGTTATCAAATGTATATAGTTATTAATGCATAAAAGACAATAGAAAGAGAAACAACACAAGAAACCACAACACCGGATATAACATGGTTCACCGCCAGTGTAGGGGTTACGTCCCCAAACTGTGTTTTATTCAACTTGCTACAAAACCACAGTTTGATCTGCGCACTCAGCTGCAGATCCCTTCAGTCCTTAAAAGCCACGCACACGGCAGTAGGCCTCTGCGCACACAGTTGTAGATCTTTCCTTAATCCTCTTACAAAACCCTCTCTGCACACAGCTACAGAGGTCATCCACGGACACAGCTGGGACTTAACCTTTCCTTACATAATCAGCCTTAGCTTCGCCTTTCTTTCTTTTCATGAAAAATCCTAACCTTTCTTATTTACCCAAGTGCCTATTTATATCACACTATTTACAAAAACAAGGGTTCAAACCATGGGCACCCCAAAACCCTAAACCGTGGTCTTAAGCCGTGGGTTTATTACAATAGATAACTTTGACTCAACCCTCGACACCCCTAAGACTATTTTGAGTCAAAACCCGCGGAGTTACCCATATTAAGGACCGTTGAGGTGTGCACCCCAACAAATTCCGTGGTTTTTGTAAGTTTGTAAGCTTAGTTATGCCTCAAAATAGTCTTAGGGGTGTCGGGGTTAAGTCAGAGTCCTCTTTTTGTAATAAACCCATGGTTTAAGTCCAGGGTTTAGGGTTCGAGGTGCCCATGGTTGAAGTCCATGGTTTTGTAATAGTGCGCTGTATAAATAGGCACTCTTGTAAATAAGTCAGGTTAGGTTTTTGAATGTAAGAAATTTAAGGCGAAGCTAAGGCTATTTTGTAAGAGAAGGATAAGTCCCAGCTGAGTGTGTGGATGACCTCTGCAGCTGTGTGCACAGAGGGTTTGTAAGTGATTAAGGAGATTTGCAGCTGTGTGCGCAGAGGCCTTCTGCTGTGTGCATGGCTTTAAGGACTGAAGAGATCTGCAACTAAGTGCACAGATCAAAACTGTGATTTTGTAGACAAGTTGAATAAAACAGAGTTTTATGGACGTAACCCCTACACTGGGGGTGAACCACGTTATATCTGGTGTTGTGGTTCTTGTGTAATTTCGGTTATGTTCTTTTATGCATTGATAATAATAGATATATCTGATAAGTAAGATTGCTGCTTAATAAATAGCTTCAATGTGAATTCCCAGTAAGGGTTAAGCAAGTCACGGTGTTACTTAACTGTGAAGATATATATATATATAT
>LPNX010317594.1:42227-60668 GCA_001517045.1 Pseudotsuga menziesii | reverse complement strand
GGAAGTTTAGGACTCGAAAAACTGCCGAAAAATAACTAGGAAACTGCCACAATGAACAATTGTTTTGAGTCAGTGGAATAGGTGGGTGGCCACCGATCTCCATCTGGATCACTCCAGTACTTGCATACACCAGCATGATAGGACACACCTACTACCATCTAGGAAAGGCTCCAATAGTTACAGCCAGTGGCATGGTAGGACACACCTACTACCATCCAGGGAAAGGCCCCAACACTTACATCCATTGGCATGGTAGGACACACCTACTACCATCCAGGAAAAGTCACCCACACTTACATCCACTAGCATGGTAGGACACACCTACTACCACCCAGGGAAAGGCTCTACACTTACATCTGTCGGGATGGTAGGACACACCTACTACCATCTGGGGAAAGGCTCTGCACTTACATCCTCCAACATGGTAGGGGAAACCTACTACCATCCGGGGAAAGGCTATGCACTTACATCTGCCGGCATGGTAGGACACACCTAATACCATCCATGGAAAGGCTCATCACTTACATCCGATCATGGGAGGAACCAATCATACCACCATGTCAGAAAGGCACAACACTTATATCTGACCATGGGAGGAACCAATCCTACCACCATGTCAGAAAGGCTCATGGACTCATCACTTCCTCTTGGAAGGAACCTCGATCTGGAGAACACAAGGCTTCTCCCTGAAGTACTCAAACTTCACTTTGGCTAATGACTTGGTCAACACATCAGCTATGTGCTCATCTGTCGCAACATACTGGAGCTTCACTGCTCATGTCTGCACCATATCCCTGATATAGTGACATTTGATCTCGATATGCTTCTACTTGTCATGGAACACCAGTTTCTCCAACAACTTCACACAAATATGGTTATCTCAATATATACAAGTAGCATCCAACTGGATATCAAACAAATCATATAGTATCTTCCTCTGCCACACTGCCTTCCAACTACCCAAACAAGCTATGGCATACTCTGCTTCGACTGTACTCAGTGCCACATAGGACCACTTCCTGCTAAACCAAGAGATCACACATGATCCCATACTGAAGAAGCACCCCAAAGTGCTCTTCCTATCAATGGAACTGCTTGCCCAATCTGAATCCACATAACCCTCTAGGTTAATCTTTTGATTTGCCTCATACTTGAGCCCATAATCAACTGTACCTTTTAGGTACCTCAGAATATGCTTTGAAGAAATCGGGTGAACTTGTCTCGGATCTGGATCAATGTGTTCACAGCAAAGCAAATATCCGGTCTCATATTTGTCAGGTACATCAAGGACCCAATCATCTGACGATACATCGTGGAATCAACCGACTCTGATGAAGCATCACTCAATAGCTTCATGTTCAATTCCATAGGTGTGGGCATGGCCTTGCAATCCATCATCCCGAACCTCTTTAGGATTTCCACTGCATACTTCCCTTGTTCAAGGGATATTCCATCCGCATTCTGCCACACCTCCATGCCTAGAAAGTAATGCATCATATCCAAGTCCTTCATCTTGAACTCGGTAGCAAGTCTCATTCGTGCAACTTTAATGAGTTTCTCTTTTCTGTCAGGAACAAATCATCAACATATAATAGGAGCATCACTAGTCTTCCACCTTCAACCTTGAAGTAAAGGTTGGAATCCACTTTACTCTCAGAAATCCTAGAGAATCAGTAATCTGTCCATCTTGTCGTACCATGTCGAACCTCAAGATATTCTGTAGTCACTCCCTCTAAAGCGAAGCATCATTCTCCCTCTACCTTTCATACTCTATATATTGAAACATTATGTACTAGAGTGACAAGTAGCTTCCTCTGATACTAATATTCTATGTATCCATTTAGGGTCACTAGATACCAAGATCCTCTAACTTGAACCTTTTCAAAAGTTCTTCTCGCACCCATTTGTGAAATTGTCATCCTCTATAGGATTTCATCTTCAGCCTTGTAGCAAAGGTTAAGATATTCATCACTCTAGGTGCTATTCAGGCTCCTCATGTATGTGTTATCCCATGGGTGTCTTCTGAGCTCGTACAAGGCCTTCTTTAATTTGCACACATGAGTCTGCCTTTCATGCATCTTAACTTTCAGTGGCTACAAATGTCTCTTCGTATTTTATTCCTTCTTTCTGTGAGAAGCCTCGTGCTATGAATCATGCCTTGTATCCCACGATGTTTCCATATATTTCATGCTGTATTTTGTAGATCCATATGGAAGATAATACGGGCTTCCCTTTAGGTCTCGATACCACATCATAGACATCATTCTTCTTGAACTTTTACTCTCCTTCCCTTTTTTTCTTGGCTATTTCTTCATAGATGGAAGGTTTTGCATCAATGATGTCGCTCAATAGTGTCACATAACTGCATTGTGTCTAAGACCTCTTTCTTTCTTTGAAATTATCATCATATATTATTCATCTTGGATTATTTATCGAATTGTCATCACTTGTTCTTTGGAACAAGTCTCATCCTTCTTTTCTTGTAGGCTATTGTACACAATCTTTCCTACAATTAAAATGCATTAGTTGTATAGTTAGAAACATTTCATAAGGTATATTCAAAATGGAAAATTCTTATGCATAAAGATATAATCATGCACCTATTTTAGCCAATACAACATTCATCCATATCTCATGGAAACTTTCTAGATGCCTTCCATCTCTACCATGACATCATTGAGATTGTGCACTAATCCAATATGTCAACAAAGAGGTTTCATTCTAGATAAGTAGCAATGGAGAGTTGTATAGCACCATGGGATACTTACCCATCACATGCATATCAATAGTATATTGTCATTAATGCAAACATTCTATCATGAATAACACATCAACTAAATATAAAAAAATGCATAACAAAATAATATCATGAAATTACAATTGAATACTTATCTTTATTCATTTCATGGGTAGACTCCTTCTTGAGCCTTCAGCTTCATCATCTTCTTCATTCATAACAACATCATTTCTTATCCAAATGCTAAGATGGATAAGAGGTTCTTCAAGAGTTGAGTCCTTGGTCTTCAGTTTCTCCCATTTTCTCTTCTCTTATTATGAGTCGATGTTCTTCTTTTATGCACTATTCCCAAAGTTTGCTGAAGGTAATCACTTATTTCTAGAACACGTTCCTCAAATGAATTGATCCCATGATCCTGGGAGGCCATACAAGGTGGTTATAACATTATATTATTCTTCTTCGATTGATTTGTCATAGCATCAAACACTTTCCTTTGGTGTCTTCAAGTATGACACATGAGGGATGAGATGATATTTAATAGAATCTGCAATGATTCTCTTGGCTCTAGACTTAGCCTCATCTCCCTCTGGCTCTTATAACTTGTTTACTGAAATACTGATCTAAGTCAATTTCTTCAAGGATCACAAATTTCCTATACTTATTCTGATTTATATTCTTCCCTTCAAATAGCTTGGTCAAGGAATAAAACATCTCTTTAGGTGTCTTTAGGGAAGACACTTATGGTATAAGGTGATCCTTGATAGAATCATCAATAATCCTCTTGGCCTTGACCAAGTTCTTCTTGTGTAAGGATTTAGCCTCATCTCCCTCTAGAACTGGAACCTCTCCACTTATGTAGGTGTATAATTCATTTTCTTCAAGAACTAGTGATATCCTATACTTCCATGCTTGGAAGTTGCCAGCTTCACCAAGCTTGTCATCAAGCTAGTGTGATTAGTCATTTTGAAATGAGAACCTCAAATGTAAATAGCAAAAGATTAGATCTTACCGATTTGAGGTGTCCGTCCTGGTTCCGGATCTCGCTGATCTAGGGTTTGTCAGAGAAACCCTAATTTTCAAAACTTGGAATATTTATGATTTTATTGGATAGAAATATGCACCTCCTGAAGGTGAGCTGAGTAGCATACTCATTTTCCCAAAACTATGATAAGAACTGCAAAATATCTGATGCCCTAGTTTTCTTCAATTTCTTCAACATAATTTCCTGATATTGTTTCTGCAATATATCTGAACCTACTACTCCTCTATGTCTGAAACTTCGTATTGAGATATCCTTGTCTTTCCTCTTTCCAGCACCATAGGTTTTAGCAGAATTGGTTTCATCAATTGGGACTTATGAGAGTTTTCCCACGGTGACTTATTTCAGGACTGTTCAGCATAGCAAACTTGTACAGACTTCCATGTGTCATTGTTTTACCTTCGGGGTATGAAAATTTTACCAAATAAATTAAATTTTGTTCCCTATCTAGAAAATCTTACGAAATTTTATTTGGACCTTCGTAGCCCAACATATACTAGTTTTCCCTAGGTGTCTTGTTTAGGGATGAATCCAAGGAGAGGTTGGAACCCTGATTTGGAGGAATCATATCTCCCAGGATATAGCGAATATGATGCTGAAAATTTTACATGGGGTACATTATGAATTTATATTTGTCCTGTAAAATTTTCATCTCCTAATACTTCTCCAATCTCTAGATATAGCGAATTTACCAAAACTACTAGTTTTAGTATTTTAGGGTTTTCAGGTCCGAGGTCAAATTAGTGTTTGACTTTCCTGGAGTTTTTCCCAACCAAAATTTTTGATATTGGTCTCTAAATTTCTATTTTGAGGAGGATAGAAATCCTATTTTGGGCTCACTCAAAAATTCTTGTTCTGCGAAAAGCCTTAATTTCCCACAGCAGTGATAGGTCAAAAACTAAAAATGTGTGGAATCAAATTCTGCTTCGATAGGAAGATGTGCCCTTCAATGGAGAGTTATCCTAGCCTCCTTTTTTTGATGATATATGGAGAGAAACCCCAAAATTAAGAATCCGTAGCTTCTGCATCTGCATAGTTTCTTCTTCTTAGGTTACCTCTGATACCATGTTAGATTTTTATCATTTAAGCAATATGATCTTAGGATCTTATCTAAGAGAATAATATGCACATCAATAATCACAAGAGACAAGAGACACAAAGAGTTTTCCTCAGGGAAAACATAAAGGAGAAATCCCCACAAATTCCTCAGAGATAGAATGAGCACCAATGGAAAAAGTAAAACCCAAAAACACAAAGATGATCTCTAACAGCTGTTCTCTCTCTCAATTGTGTGAGCTCCTCTTCTCTCACTCATGCGCTATAGTTGAGTGAGTGAGTGTTGCATTTAGAGAGGATCACTCTCTATTTATACTAGTTTCTGACTTGACAATTACTTACCAAGGCCGACTTCACTCAGAGAGTCTAATAACCCTAGTGCGCCTCAACTATGCGGACTTTTCCCCCCGATCAACATAGGAGGGTTAACCTCTATGACTTTACATGACTTGATTATATTAATGATTCTCCCGATAGGAACATCAGGGTACAATGAAATACAATACATAATATTTACAAGTGAATACATTCTGAAGTTACAAATACATCAACATATCAATCCATGGTGTACATTAGTCAATATCTTCCAAATTTAGCAAAAAATATCAATCTTCCTCACATTTGGCATGTCAACTCCATCAAAACATTTGAAGGAGAGGTCCTATTGGGGAAAGGTAGAACAAGTAAAGTGAAAGGTAATTAGATGGTGTAGATTCAATTTATTACACAATTAATTTTTCATTTTTATATATATCTTACTCGTGTAATTTTTATTATTCCATCAGTGTTTTAAGGAAAACTTAGTTTCTTTTAATGATATCTAGTTTAAAATTCTTAATTGTTATTTTTCTGTATAGTTGGTCATGTGTGGGATGCAGTACATTCATACATTGCAAACAATCTTAATTAGATGGAGGAATGGATAGAACGATGTATAGAATTATATGGTACCTTATCATGGGAACAAGTGAGTAAATTGATTAAAACAATGCATCCTCATCGAAAAAAATATCCCGGTGAACTTACACAAAGGGAAATTGATTTAGCATGTGGTTTAAAAGATAATAAGGCAAGTATATTTACCCTAATCATTTTTGTCATTGTTTCCCATTATATAAATGTATTTATTTTGTTTGTATCTTCTTATATATTTATTTACTGATTCAGGCATGATGTGGTTGATACACCACAAGGCTTTGTGGTCCAATGGTCATAAATTTCACATCAAAAAGTTGTATGATAAGAAGAAAACATTCGATTGTGGGATAGTTGTAGTTTTTTAAGTCACTAATGTTTCCTCTAGAAGTGACAAGCATCCAAAACTATCTGAAAATATGTACTATGGTTATTTAGTAGATATAATTGAGTGTGACTTTAATTCCTTTAAAATAGTTATGTTTGAGGTCAAAAGGTATAGGCTACGAATGAATGACCGTGATCCCGAAAGAATTGTTATTGAGCATGCCAATGGATTTACCATGGTTAATAGAAGGGCACTTGAACTGTGTATAGAACCTTATGTTCTTCCAAGTCAATGTGAGAAGGTCTTTTAATCAAAGGTTCTAGGTAAAGTAGGTTGGTCATACATTTTTAGATATGATCCAAGAGGAAGACCGGTCAAGTATAATGCTGAGGAAGAAGACAATTTCAAAGAATAAGGTGATGCATATCAGGAGTAGTTGGCTACCGTAGATGTGTCAAATGAAGAATATGTTCAAAAATTTGATCATCCGAATGACATAGTAGATGATTTAGTACTCAGTGATGATATTGATGATGAATATATAATTGAAAATGATGTTGATATGAGCGATCCTTTCAATGATAGTGATTATATACCAGAAGATGATAAATATGTTGAGTAATATGAAGGAGATGATGATGATATTGATGATGATCCATGATCATCGATATTATAATCCTAAACACCATCATCATCATCATCATCATCTCCATCATCAACACCATCATCATCATTGTTATCATCATCGTCATCAATGTCATCATCATCATCGTCATCATCATCATCACCATCATCACCATCATCAACACCATCATCATCATCGTGATCACCATATTCATCATCTTCATCATCATCATCATCACCATCTTCATCATTGTCATCTTCAACATCATAATCAACCTCATCCTCATCCTCACCCTCATCAATATTATCGTCAATGTTATAATAATCATCCTCATCAATGTTAATCATCATCGTCATTAATGTTATCATCATCATGTTCTTCCTCATCATCATCATCATGTTCATACTCATTAGAATAATCGCAATCATCATCATCATGTTCATCCTCTTTAGAATAATCATAACAATCATCATCTTCATATTTATGATCATCAATGGTATCATTATAATCATCATCATCATCAATGGTATCATCATAATCATCATCATCTTCATCCTCACCTTCTTCCTCATTACCATCATCATCATGATCATCATCATCTCCATCATACACACCATCATCGTCGCCGTCATCACCATATACATCATCAAGAAGATTTCTCCTCACATTATCACACACATTTCAATATTATTTATCAGACATAAGCATAAAATTAACACTAAATCATTTTTACAAACACTTCATGTGATAATTCTCCAAACTATTCCAAACAGTCCGATCGAAGAACTAGCTTTCAAATTAAAGGTAGAAGAATCAAAGAGAAGTGTATAAAACCATTCTGAGGATACTATACCATCAAAATAAACAATATATAAGTAACAGGGGAAGAAATATCAGGTTTGTAGCAAAGGTACCAAATAATTATTTCCTCAAACAATTTGTGCACAAAATCCCAAAAACTAGTTTCCAATTCCTTCATAAAATTTACTTGCATAAATAGATTGAATTCTATGAGAAATTTATTCCATAAATAGCTCATATGTTTCATCAAACATTTCATTTGCATCCATAAATAAATCATATCAGATCCTAGTAAATTAAATAAACATGAGATAAATCACTTATCTTATCAATGTGCAACTGGCATCATCTAGGCCACATTCCACCCAACCTTTGTCACTGCCAAGACATATCTCACTTTGAAGGGAGGCCCCCTAGATGATGCCACAAATACACAATAGAGGTGCACTGAAGAATAGCTCAAGTATCAGCTTGAGAATCCAAAACTCTATTCCTCACCACATACTTCCTCTTCCACCCCACTACCAGGTGCAATGGTAATCCAGACCCCCTAGGCCATCGAGATATAGCCATTCACCATCAGGATTTATGTGTATGTCCAGGACAAATATAATTAGTGGAAACAAAGGAGCATCAAAGGTATGAAAAACCATAATCAACAACCATCCAAAAGAACCATGAGAAACAACCCCCTAACAAAGGATATCAAACATGGATTTATAGACCAAAGAAGGTAATTCTAACTCAATGGGTCAATTTCAATCCATGGTAATCCAACTTGATTCAATTTAAGGGGGATAACTAAATCTTAAGAGTTTAACTCTAATCCAACCCAAGCAATTCTAATTTCAAGGAGAGTGACTCTAAGCCACTATACCCAATTCCCATTCATGTGTGGACACATCATCCATGAAGAGGAATCAAAATTAGTGAGGTTAGGTGTCACACAAACCAAGGAATCTTACTAAAATAAAAAAGGGGGTTATGCAAGGATTTACATAAGAGTTACACAAGGATTTACACAAGTTTTGAGGTTTCAAGGCTAAGAATAGTTAGTTAGGGAACACTTGTGCAAATTGGAGTTACAAAACCAAGTTTAAACTCCACAAAGGGGTTCAATCAACAAGTGGCACCCACCCATACACTAAAGAGGCCCATTAAATCATGAATTAGGCTCAATAATACCAACATAGGATAAATTAATCAAAAGTTGGGTCCTTTGTACAATGTTTGGGTGATCATCAATTAATAAAGCCACTAAGGCATAAATATGGACCACGATTACCCAAAAAAGTTCTAAAGTGCTAGGAATGTCCCCATTCCCCTCACATTGTGGATCTAGGCCTCCCATACTCTTTTAGTGGTCCCCAATGTGCCAGTTTTTTTCATTAATTAAATATTTACAAAATAATAATAATGTCTCTAGGTCCTTAAAGACCCTTTTTCCGACACCATGTGACACAATAATAAACAATTACAAATTACATATATTTGGGGCTTAACACACGGGGTATTACATACCCTCCCCCTTAAACCATGCATCGTCCTCGATGCATAATACATACATGCTTTTACAACTTTCAAAAGGATCACTACCTTCAGCTTTCAAGTAGTCTTTCTCGCAACTGCTCTTCCGATAAACCACAATAATTCCCATTAGTACTTTCCTTTCTATCTCCACTTCCTATGGGATGTGACTTCACTTGACTCGTTCCTCAAGATATCAACATCCCATTTCCTAGATTCCTGTGTGAGAACCAAGACTAGTAGCAAGGGTGAATCTTAAATCTCCATTATAGAGTCTTCAAATATCAACAAAGATACATTCACTTGAAAATAATATTTCAATCAACCATATGATTAACATCAGGTATAAAAATATATGATACATGATATAAGAGTATTCTTTAACAACTAACCCATGAACAAAGAGATAACATAAATCAGCCATCATGGAACCTATATAGAATACAACAACATGAATAACACATGAGAGAATACTTATCTCAAATCTGGGAAACTAGCTTCAACGGGACAGTGTTCCTCCCACAAGAATAGCATAATTAGTTTAGAAACTCTCAAAACTACCTCTTCTAAGAATCACAATGCTTCCCACTACTACTTTCATGTCTGTCTCCACTACCTATGGGGTCACTATCCCATTTCCTAGCTTCCTGTGTGAGAACTTGGACTAGTAGAGTGATATGATGAGAGAAAAGGGGTGACAATCCACCAGACTACCTCTCTAGAAATGGATACTAGACTGATCTCTAAGGGAATCTAGGAACTTAGTCCCAGCAGCTAAACCATATTCTTCAACAAAGATACTTGAAAATAGATATTATTCTGTAACAAGAAAGATTTTTCACATTCCCAACAAACACATGGTTTGCAATAAACATATATACTGTTCAAAAAGATTCTTAAAATACATCTTTCAAAAAATAAATTTTTTAATTAATTACATGAAATACATGCAAGATACTCTAGATATAGATACTTCTTCAACAAGCTACTTGAAATGCATCTAAATGCATCTTATTCTAATTAATTTCAATAATATGAAATGCATCTAATATACATGAAATGTGTTCAGATAATTCAATCACATGATTTTCATTACCAAGATGCTTTTGCATGATTTATCACTCCAATAATTTTCCTACAAGGATGCATGAAGTGTCACCAAGATATTTTCCAACAAGATGTGTGAACTATCACTGTGATATTTTACAAAGATGCATTTCGATAAAGGTATTTAATATACTACAAGGATACCCAAGCAAGATACGTTCATCAAAGATCACAAGGATATATTTTCTTTCAACAAGATCCTTGGATAGTTTCCTAACAAAGATACTAGTACCGCATTCTACACAATTAGTATTGAATATATAAGGATACATGAATTTCATATTCAATGAAGGTACTTGTATCATACTTAATCAGTTACATGGTTAGTACCTTCTTTTCAACGGAGATATACAAAATACCACCAAGTTATTACTAATATACCTTTCAATAATGACACAAGATACTTTTCTAATGAAGATCACACGAATGAATATTTTCAAAGATCACCTAAATACTTTTGCAATTTAATGTAACAAGAAAAAACAAAGTTATATGCAATAGTTCTAATCTAACTAAGAACCAAAAAGGGCCATAACAACATATTAATTTTCATCTCAACACAAATCATAATTCATCTTAGAGATCATTCAAAAATCCACTATTCATCAACTAATATCAATCACACAATCCATATAGAAATCGGTCATCAATTCATAATATATAAACCTATATCAATCATATATCAATCATGTAATATCAACCAAAGACAACCATACATGCATCAACTAATCATACGAGCATCAATCATAGTACATCAATTAAAACAAATCAACCATCATACATCAATTAAAATACATTAATCAGAATACATTAGTTAGAATACACAATCAAAATACACTAACCAAGATTCATTAAGCAAAAGACAATTATCATAATACATCAATCAGAATACATCAACCAATATTCATCAAGCAAAAGACAATAATCATAATACATCAATAAGAATACATCATCCAGAATGAATCAACCAAGATACATCAATCCTGCACGAAACAACCAAGGACAACCAATAATAGCCATACATACAGTTTTGACAATGTCATACAAGTATCAACCATTAATCAACCAATGTCGATCAATAACATCCAATAGCAACCAATAATATCAAACAACATACATCAACTATAGAAATCATATTGAGCAGTTACTATTTATCATATTATTACATAGAATTATTAGCACATGAGGATATATATAATAATACATTACATTACTAATTATTTACACGTAGTGCACTACTTATCAATCAAAGTAAATACATAGTCACCTCAAACAACCAAACATTCTACCACCAAAATATTCTAATATTCTACAATAAAATAATTACTAGCTATGTGCATTATCATACACTTGTACCATATACCATATTTACTATTACTATGCATTATATACATACGCCCGTTTTGTTTACATACATATTATAATTCTTCAATCGTATATAATATTATTATCAATCATATACACAACATATTAGTCATATAACCTATATATTCCATATTCAATATACTCATTATTATGTTATACCATAATATCAATACAATTATAGCAATAATTTCATAACCCAATACTATCATATTGGATACATATTATAACATATATACTAACATAACACTCTTGATCACACTATACTTCCTAATATTTCCAAACTTTGAAATACTCCCAAGCACTTTCAAATATTCCCAAACACCTCCAAATACCTCCAAACACCTCCAAACATTCAAACACTTCCAAACACCTCCAAATTTTACACTTACGTCATTACATATATTCACCTCTATACATATAGTTGCATCGAGAGGCGCTCTACATCCCAGTATGGGGGAGATCTTGTAACGTTTGTCGAATCTTGTATCAGGGATATTTTGTAGCGTTTCTCAAGTAACATTTGTTACTAACAAAATAATAAAAAATAAAAATTTTAATTATCAGCCAAAATAAATGTCGGCAAAAAAGAAACCTAATATGAGGGAGATCTTGTAACGTTTGTTACTAACAAAATAATAAAAAATAAAAAATTTAATTATCCGCCAAAATAAATGTCAGCCAAAAAAACAACCTAATATGAGGGAGATCTTGTATCATTTGTCGAGCAACATTTGTTACTAACAAAATAATAAAAAATAATTTTTTTTATTATCCGCCAAAAAAACAACCAAATATGGGGGAGATGTTGTAACGTTTGTCGAGTAACTTTTGTTACTAACAAAGTAATAATTTTTTTTTTTTAATTATCCCCCAAAATAAATGTCGGCCAGAAAAACAACCTAATATGGGGGAGATGTTGTAACGTTTGTTCCTAACAAAATAATAAAAATTAAAAATTTTCATATCCGCCAAAAATAGTGTCGGCGAGAAAAACAACCCAATATGCGGGATATATGTTGACATTGCACATGGTTTTCAATCCATGTGCAAGGCCTCCTAAACAACCCATGGTTTTAAAACCATGTGTAAGGCATCCTAAACAACCCATGTTTTAAAACCATGTGGAACCAGCAGCCGCAGTGTTGGAACCTAAGCTCTGATACCACTTGTAATGTCCCTTGGGATATCAATGGGTCTGAGGGACATATCATTAGCTCTCTAAGGCTAATTAGATAATTTTAGCACAACATATTAGTTAAAGAAATATTAAAATTTATTTTTCAATATTTAATCATGACAAAGTCCCTTTAATTACCAATAAATTCAATAATCATTTCAAATTTTAATACAAGGGATGGGAAGGATTACTAACACCTTATATCAAGGCCACATATCCATTCCAATCCAATTCAGACATAAATTCCACATCTAAAGGCCATTTACTCTTAATCCTTATTAATTAGTAATTAGTGTTCCAATTACAATACTTAACGACAATTAGCGCATAATTGATGGTACTTATTATAATTTCATTTATTTATCACTTAACCACTGTTTATCAAGTCCAATTGCTTGTTAACACCTAATAACATGTAAATCAGGGCTAATTACCATTTTCCAATTAATTAAACATAGTAATTATGAAAATGATTCCACGAGAACTAGTTAAATAGTTGTTCAATACTAACAACTAGACTTGCACAAATTCAACACACAACCATGCCAATGAACAAAAAAGTGAACCTACATCCATTATACACATATTTAAGCATGCATGTACAGCAAAATAAAGTACTTTTGTAGATCTGATCTGAGTACATAAACGAAAGATATTTCAAGTTCAATCAGTACAACTAGTTAATAAACACTGCCAGAAATTCAATCAAACCAATCATACCGATTTCTGAGGCAGGTGAAGGTACATATATGGAAAATAGAATTCTACAGCACAATCAAAGCACCAATAATAGAGCATATGGTTGTACATTCATTTTTTACCAAAAACAGAGATTCGAATCCAAAACCTATTTGCCAATTTCACTGCAATGTGCCTAGTTTTCAATTGAACTTTCCAAATGCCGAATAAAGAGAAATATATTACTATTTTAGCTCATGGAGATAATATCAAGGATCACTTATAGTCATATTTCTGTAACTTTCCACCCATATACATCCCATTAAACAATCCACAAAATAAGTTGATTCTACTCATCTGAATTGACTAGCAATTCTAGGAATCACTAAAATATTTAAATCCATAGCTCATAGAATAATTAAAATGAAATTCCAACTATAAATAAAATGTTTTATAATTCATAACAGAGTTATATATCATTCTAACATTTTGTCAAACACTTCATATGCAAAGTCACAAATCTACTCAAAACAAATTCCATTGAAAGATCTAGAAATTGGAAATTGATCTAGAATTTGGGTAGACATTTCCCAAATGCTACCAAGATGATTTATCCTCACATTCTCACAAACATTTCAATATTATTTATCATACATAAGCATAAAATTAACTCTCGTGCATTTTTACAAACACTTCATGTGATAATTTTCCAAACTATGCCAAACAGCCCGATCAAAGAACTAGTTTTTGAATAAAAGGTAGAAGCATCAAAGAGAAGTGTCTGAAACCATCCCGAGGATACTGTACCATAAAAATATAAAATATATAAGTAACAGGGGTAGAAATATCATTTCTGTAGAAGAGGTACTAAATAATTATTTCCTCAAGAGAATTGTGCACAAAATCCCAAAAACTAGTTTCCAATTCCTTCATAAAATTTACTTGCATAAATAGTTTTAAATCTATGAGAAATTTCTTCCATAAATAACTCATACATTTCATTAAAAATTTCATGTGAATCCATAAATAAATCATATCAAATATAATTAAATTAAAAAAACATGAGATAAAACACTTATCTTATCAATGCGCAACTGGCATCATCTGGAACACATTCCACCCCGCCTTTGGCACTGCTAAGCCATATCTCACTTTGACATGCCACCCCCGAGCTAAGGCCACAGATCCACAATAGAGGTGCACTGAATAATAACTCAAGTATAATATTGAGAATCCAAAACTCTATTCCTCGCCACATACTTCCTCTTCCACCCCACTACCAGGTGCAATAGTAATCCAGACCCCCTAGGCCATCAAGATATAGCCATTCACCATCATGATTTATGTGCAGGTCCAGGGCAAAGCTAAGTAGTGGAAGAAAAGGAACATAAAAGGTATGAACAACCATAATCAACAACCATACAAAATAACCATGAAAACAACCCCCTAACGAAGGATATCAAACATGGATTTATAGACCAAAGAAGGCAATTCTAACTCAATGGGTCAAATCAAACCATGGTAAGCCAAATTGAGTCAATTTATGGGGGATAACTCAACATTAAGAGGTTAACTCTAATCCAACCCAAGCAATTCTAATTTCAAGGAGAGTGACTCCAAGCCACTATACCCAATTCCCATTCATGTGTGGACACATCATCCATGAAGAGGAATCAAAATTAGTGAGGTGAGATATCACACAAACCAAGGAATTTTACCAAAATAGAAAATGGGGGTTACACAAGGATTTACACAAGTTTTGAGGTGTTAAGGATAAAAATAGCCAGTGAGGGAACACTTGTGAAAATGGGAGTTACAAAACCACCAAAGGGGCTCAATCAACAAGTGGCACCCACCCAAACACCAAGGAGGCCCACTAAATCATGAATTCAGCTCTATAATACCAACATAGGATACATTAATCAAAATTTGGGTCCTTTGTACAATGTTTGGGTGATCATCAATTAATAAAGCCACTAAGGCATAAATATGGACCAAGATCACCCAAACAAGTTCTAAAGTGCTAAGAATGTCCCCATTCCCCTCACATTATGGATCTAGGAATCCCATACTCTTTAAGTGGTCCCCGATGTGCTAGTTGTTTTCATTAATTAATTATTTACAAAATAGTAATAATGTCTCCAGGTCCTTAAAGACCCTTTTTCTGACACCATGTGCCACAATAATAAACAATAAGAAATTACATATGTTGGGGTATTAAATTGAACGATATCCTTCGTAATTGTTTCCTGCTTTTTAATCTGATATTGTAGGGCCTCTCCATGCCAAAAAAATAGACATTGTTATCTCTCTATATCTCCTTTATATCTTTATGGAACTATAGATTCTAGTATCGAGCTCCTCGACATCGAACTGGTATATGTACCCCTTGGTAGTTTGTTGGTTCTACCCATGCAACAAACAAAATCAAAATGAGTAACCATGAATAATGGAATATGGTACCTTTTTTCCTGTGACTCCTCATCGTCTGCTAGAATTTCATTTAGTAGATAGTGATACCAATTAATTTGAACCCCCACCACACATATTTCAACCATTGCAATCATTCTTGCAGTACATTAGTTCAGTCGCATCTTCTATACCAACTTGGTAGCTAAAACCTTAGCTACGAACCGAACTATGTGGCCATTGATGGAGGATATTAAAAATACTCTGGTATCTTTGGAAAAATCATACTTATATGTTATCTTATTCATCATCAAAGTGTCATGGTCTTTTTTGAAAAATGGCAATGGGTCTATACCTACAAGTGGAAGCCCTGTAATCACTGCTATGAGCTCAACATCCACATAAATGTTTTGGTCGATCCATAGGTAGCCATCATGGAATGATACTAGAAAATTTTTAACACATGTATTCACCTCTATGCTTTGGCCAAAGTGCAGCATATACATCAATGATAGTAAACCTACTTGGTCCAGTCCTCTTACCCATTCCATTGGAACTAGGTGTTTCTAGCTATCTAGTGTATTTTGTACAACAACCTTGTAGTTCTTCATGTCCAATTCTAGAAATTTTTGTATGTCATGATCGATAAAGGTCAGCTTCTTAAGTTTTGGAAGTATGTTCTACGATACTCGAACTCCTTTTAGCATAGTTGGTGCTACCAGTGGGTACCGTGCATTCTTAGAAACTCTAATTTTTGGCGCATCATATTGTCTTGATAGAATATATGGTGGCATCATATTCATAGACCATGGTTCTTCCTCCCCCTCCAATGGTGGTGGTGGTGATGCTTAATTCTTTCAATTTCTATAGTGCTTCCCCATTGATGAGCCAAGTGGGTCTATTCATAACCTCACTGTAGGGATAAAAGGAATTTGTTCAGTTTCTTATGCATCCATGGCCTGCAGTGGAACATATTGGGTAGTGTCTTCCATATTGAAGGTGGGTGATGCTGTCACAACACGATATTCTCCAATTATAATGGTATTGGAAATCGAAATAACCAAGCTATTTGGAAAACTCACTTCGTCTATTGCACTTGCAGACAACAATATCTCTCTCAAATGCATCAGAATGAACTGAAACTTGAGCACAAATGGTGATAGCGTCTAGCCGTTCATTTCAGCAGTCCTCCACATGAGTGGGAAATTAACGGAAAGGTAATTTTCCTTTTCATCACATGGGTTGATCATTTGAATGATCATTAGGAAACTTCTATGCATGCTTCCACTCTCATGTGACATCAGTGGTAGTTATTGTGCAATAAAGACAGAAGTGACCAAAAAGTACGCTGCCAAAATCTCTCGATCCTTTAAATTAGTCACATCCATCTCTCATTTCTGTGACTCTAGTTTAATTTGCGACAGCACTGCTCTTCACGTGACCTTTTTTCAACCTTCAACATTTTCCTTTTATTACAACAAACAAAGAGTTTGTGACAATTTTCCTCTCTCTGCGACATTTTTTTCCTTAGAAAAAAAGAGTAATTTTATTTCAGCAAAAAACAAACAAAATTACATTATGTAGATGCAAAATGTAATGTCCCTGACCCTCTGACCAGCGAAGAGGACGCTACCATGGCGTTAACCATCCGGGCTAAGAGCCCCATGAACATGTACATTCATAAAGAGCTGAAATGCTGAAAACAAAATGCATTGAAGTAGAACATACACAGATGCAATTATTTATCATACACAGCAGAAGCAACATACATTCATACAAGCATTCATTCAACATGTTCATCATAATCATTAACAGTAAATATGATTGCAGAAGTAAAATGGACAAGATCACTTATCTTATGAAGAACTCGTTCTGCAACTAGCTACGTCGCTGCAACGTTCCACCCAACCATAGGCCAGCGTGCTCCTTAATCTCTCAGCAACCCTGCTACCCCCGAGCTGGGCATGATTCTCCAAGGAATAAGGAATATACAAGCTTACACATAGCCAAGGATACACAAAACAAAGCCAAGCCAACATAGTTGGGTTTATCAGGCCATCAACAAGATAGCCAAGCCAACATGGTCAGGTTTATCAGTCCATCAAGAAGCTGGGAAAGCCTAAATGCTAAGCTAGTGAGCCCATTACAGAGCTAGGAACACCTACACAAGAACTAGCCTAACTTCTAAGACAACCACACACACCCAACACAAGGAATCAGTCCCTTCTCTGCTACACAGTCCCTCAGGCCCTGCCTTCCCTTCCAGTGTTATTCAAGGGTTGTGGAGAAGAAATCCAGCCCTCTAGCTCTGTCTATGTGGTTTCCAGACACACCAGGTTTATCAAGAAACCCAAGCCCCCATCCCTGCTCCCAACACAATCTGAAGACCAACCATTGCACGCATGCAATCAATCATCCGTTACAGCTTAAACAGGGAAAATGATTCCTGGGTCATTCTTGGCCCTATCGTGGCCAAAATGACTCCCAAGCGAATCACTACAGTCCCCCAAAACGTATCAGTAACCACAACTCACAACATGGAGAAAAAAACAGTCCGTCTTGGACAATGAAGTCACCGGGAAAACTTAACCAGACCACACTGGGGAAGATATACAGTCTCCCAACCTGTGCGTGAGAGAAACTCGCACTAGACTCCAAAATACAGAAGGAAAAACAT
>LPNX010317594.1:0-42082 GCA_001517045.1 Pseudotsuga menziesii | reverse complement strand
CCAGCTTGCTGTGTGAGTGGCAACAATGCAGAATCCCAGTGCATGAGAGAAGATTTACACCCAATTCCAAAAGCGGGTCGAGAACACACCCGATTCCTCGCTATGGAAGATGTGAATGACAGTGGAGGCAGCTCCTCTCTCCTGGATGTGTGAGACCAAAACAGGAAAGGTGCCTGTGTGTGAGAATAATGAATAGACAATGGTCCCTGCGTGAGGATGAATAGCTATGCCCAGGCGTGAAGATGAATAGACAATGGAAAGGATGTGTAGTAGTTGGAAGTGCGTGAGTGTTTCAGCACCGCCGTGGAAAGAGTGGAGTGTCCCCTAGAGTGATGGCGGTGATTTCTGCTTGTGCGTGTGGGAAAGGACTGACAGTCCTACCACACTCCACTCCCAGCCATAACTGCCCCAACTAACAGTAGCAGTTTTTAATGGTGGTGGTTGGATAAACCAAGGAAAGATGAGAAAATCAAAATAGGGTGGTGACACATGGATTTTTTCTCATGGCTCAAGGTTTGACAATTCCCCCACCCTTATCCTTGTGAAAATAATGCCCCTTCTCAATTTAGTTGCTGCGAACGTAGCTGGTTGGGTTATTTAATTAAAGATGCATATTTACATGATGAAAAAAATCAATATGTATGATGCATGCCCCGATATACCATCAGTGACGATTTCAACCCGAAACATAGCATAACCAATCAACGGTGGGGCCTTGGCCTTTAGCTCCGCACCATGATCATTTACAATATATACATCATATACATCTAATGCAATGGGGTCAAAAATGGGGTGTTACATTCCCCTCCCCCTTCAATAGCACTGTCCTCAGTGCTTTACAAAATTGAACAAAATGCTACACGAGTATCGCCTCAGTGTTCTGCAGAATTGAACAAAATGGATGTGCCAATCACATGGAATCCTCCAGCTCCCATGTAGCCTCTTTAGGTCCGTAGTGCTCCCATTACACCTTTACCTGCCCTATGGCCCGGTTCTGGAGCATTGTGACCTTCCTATCGAGGATGCGCATTGGCTCGATTTGGAACTCTCCCTCGAGTTCCACCTGAATCACATCTCAATTTATCACATGGTTAGGATCATGTACATATCTCTTAAGCAAAGAAACATGAAAAACATTATGAGCTCTAGTGCTAGCAGGAAATGCAAGTCTATATGCAACTGGCCCTATTCTTTCAAGCACTTCAAACAGCCCATAGTATCTAGGTGATAGCTTGGCACAACTTCCAAGCTTCAAGGAACTCTTCCTTGCCCTCACTCAGAGGTAAACATGATCCCCAACACTGAACTCCCTATTCACCCTATGCTTGTCTGCATAGCTTTTCTGTCTGTCCTGTGTTGCTTTCAGATTCTGCCTAATCTTTACAACCTCTTGCTCCATTTCCTTGAGCAATTCTGGTCCAAGCACAACCCTGTTCACTGGATTATCCCAAGTCACTAGTGTCTTACACCTTCTTCCATACAAGGGTTCATACGGACTCATCCCCAAGGATGCCTGTTGTCCATTGTTATAAGCAAACTCTACCAAGTGAAAGTAATCTTCCCACTTGATTGGTTTTTCCATTACGTACATGTGAAGCATATCTTCAAGCACCTGATTAACTCTCTCTGTCTGACCATCTGTGAGGATGGTATGCAGTGCTGAAGTTTAGATTTTACCCAAATCTGCAAAAAACCCCTTCCAAAAGTTGGAAGTGAACTTGACATCTCTATCAGAGACTGTTGAGCCTAGGAATTGCCCCTTTTTGACCACCTTCAATCACCTTTTCTTCCCCTGTCTTACATCATTTAGCATGCTAATCAGACCTGTTGTCCTCACTTTCATCCCCAAACTACCAAGGTATGACTGATCATTGCTTTATCTTATTAATGCTTATGATTGTGATAATTAAAGCTGTGTATCTCTCAAATGTGCTAACATGTTATGATTTATGAAGGTAGTTTGAGATAAGTGGACTGCAGGTGGATGAGGGATGAACAAATATCAAAGAAATGGATATTCGCTGCTTAAAAGGACCCTCAGTCCCCGATCATCAATGAAGGAACGTGGTTTTAATGTAATATCCTAGACCGAGCTGTGACAGTGCAGCTGTAACAGAACGCGCTACATTGCTGCTCGAATATAATTGTGATCTGAAGAGATCGCTACTCCTGGGCAAGTCAACAGCCTTCTCGCATTTTCCATGTCATTATCATACCACGTTTTGTAACATCTAGTATATTTAGGGCGCCTGAAGATCAGAGATCTTCATGGCTGCCCTTTAATAGGATCGAGGGTTATGATCTGCATGTATAAATATGGGGAGCTGTTTCGACCCAGGGGGTTGGAAAAACAGATAATTCATTCATTGTATTAGCAGTGGAAGCAACTTGTGTAATCTTTCATTCTTTAATATAAGGAGTTACCTCTGATTTAAGAGAGTTGCACGTTGTTCATCCAACATCTCTGTGTGAAGGTTGGGCCCGCCTTCCACAGAGATCGCTGAGTTAATTTAGGACTTTTTCAATTCAGTATTGTGTGATGTTTTGTTCATCTTATTTCCTTTGTACACAGCTGTAGTAGTGTTGATTTACAGTATAATTGTGATTGCATTTTCTTAAGATTGGTAAGTGGTACAGAGTGACAGTCGACTGGGTAGGAAACTTCCTTTATGCAATTTGAGTGATAGTTGTACGCAGCTTGGTTCATCCTGTAGTTTCAAGTTGTTATCCTACAAATCCTTGCAATTTATCTTTCTTGTTATGATTGTTGATTTTCATTCCTGCAAGTCAATTCCTTAGAACAGCTGAACTTAATCCTTTGCAATTGAATTCCTAGATTAATATTTGATTTATGTTTATGGCTTTCAAGAGTAATTAGATTGAATAGGCAGTTTTCTTGTTCTGAGTTGTGAATAGGATTTCCTTTTTATCTGCAATTGCTGTTTGCATCTTAGATCATTTTTTTCTGAATTACAGGTAATTGAATTTGTAGTATTTAGAAGGTGAATATGATTACACAGATTCTTGGGATGAACATAGTTGTTAGAGGATAAGAGTGTTCAATTACATTGATTTGGTGTTTAACACATATACTGTTCATTTATCCTTTGAAATAAAAGACTTTCTCGGGTTGACAATAAATCTCGTATGCTCTGTGTGTTGGTAATAATTTATCTGCATATTGGGTGCTCGACATTTTGGCGCCGTTGTCGGGGAAGGATAAAATTAAACACTATCATTAGTTGCATCCGGTAGTTATTTCTAGCCAGTATTTTCTATTCTTTTTACTGAAATGATTTGGGTTGCATGAATACGAGGAGGGTAAAACGCGATCAACTCCCAACTCCCAAAACCCCACAAGATACTAACAGTGCAGGTGGCTTGGGTCACGGTCGAGGAACACCATTGGGCAGAAGGACATTTATCGACGATCTTGTTGACAGAACTGATTCATCTATCAGGGCTCGCCAGCAAGAAACTCCTATCAGAAGAAACCCTGCCGATCCTGGGGCACCAGCGTCAGGGTCCACGGTGGAGAATACACGAGCAGCCGCGACTTCCTCGAATATACCTACAGAGAAGGACACAGCTGTTACAACTGGACCTGCTGGTAGAGGTCCAACATACCACATTTTTGGGAAGGTTGTAATTGAAGAAGAGTGGACGCAGTTTCACCAGAAGACTGTTGATCAGTGGAGGAACAAGGGAAAGAACGAGGAACAGGAGAAGGACGAAGAGAAGAACAAGGAAAAGAACGTGGGAACGAACGAAAAAGAGGAAACCGAGGAGGAGAAAACAGAAGAGGAGATCAGTAACAGACATGACTCTGACGAGGAAGAGGCAATGGGGGAAAACTATCATCATGACAATCACTCCCTGCCTGAAGGAACGATGGCTACACTACAATTCCCAATTTAGCAGCTAGCAAGGGCAGCCCCTATGAAGAATATCTCACCATCGGTGCTACCTCGCTTCCATGGGAAGGCGGCAGAAGATCCCGATGAATTCCTTTTTGAATTCGATATTCTCTGTCGCAGCTATGATTATGTCACCGATGCGCAAAAGATGAAACTTTTCCCTGCCACCCTGAAGGACAACGCATTACACTGGTTGATGAGCCTTGGGGGGGGAACTGTTGCTAATTAGGATAAAATGAAACAGGTGTTCCTGGAAAAATATCAGGAATATTGCAACACCAAGGATAAAAGAGAAGAATTATTCAAAATGGTGCAGAAGGAGGACGAAAGTCTGGAGGATTTTGTGGAAAGGCTACTATACAATGTGCAGAGATCTGGGCAAACGAACATGGGGCTGGACGTGCTCAAGATAATCTTGCTTCATGGGATCAGGGACGATTTTTTAGACATGTTAAACCTACTAGGAAAAGGAGATATCTCTAAAGAACCTTTTGGAAATATTGTGGAATTATGTAAGAGATAATCCAGGGGCTCTTCCAGGAATAATAAGCGGAACAAACGGGACAAGCTAGAACGTGATGTCTTCGACAGAACTCAGAATTCGTCCAATGGAGGAGCTACCCATGCAGAGATAGGCAATCTCCTTGAAAATTTTAAAACAGAAATGATGAGCTCCATCTCCTCGGAGATTTATGTCCTGAAGGCAAAGCAAAAACAGGCAGTGGAGGATCTCACACTAGGTGTGTTCTGCCCCCGATGTAGGAAGAATCATCCGATGAAAGAATGCCCGCTTGATAAAGCAGAAGTATGTCAGCTGTGTGAGCTGAACCATGACATGAAAGAATGTCCCTCACTTCCCCAAGTGAAGGTTGTTTTGCAGACATCAGCTCCAGAAGTGGATTCGGCCTATTTCATTGCACAGAAGAAACCTTAGCAGCCTCGAAATCAAGGTATGCCTCTAGACTCGTTTCCGTTTTTGAATAATATGGGTAATTGGAATAATAACATGCAAAATGTGAATACACAATTCCCTTCAAATTATGCTCAGTGGAATTCCTCCCAACCTTCAATGCAAAATTTTAACTCATGGAGTCCTTGGACATAGCCACCACACCAACCTACGTCGTGGTCTCCTGGATGGAGGAATTTCCATCCCGGGAACCAGTTTCCTCAACCACCTCCACCTCAACAGTCATCATATTCTCCTCAATATCCTCAATTTCCTCAATATCCCCAATATCCACCTCAGCAGTTGCAGCTACAGAATAAATCTGTTCCTAATATACCAATACGACCTCAGCTACCTGCCCAACCCAATCCTAACCCGAATAATAAGACAGTCCATCAATTGGAGACTGTCAACATGCCAGCCTACTCTCTTTCCCCTGTACCTTGTAACGATATTCGTCTATGATCTGGGAAAATAGTAGAACCCATAATTACAGAAGATACTCCATCTTCTGTGCATAAGGAAGAAAGGAATTCACAGCATCCATCCGACACAGTTCCTATCATTGAAGACGCTGAACAACCCTTAGATGGGACGGCTGAAACATCAAACGATAAACCTGACAATACGCAGCCTACCCAACTGATAAGGCAACCACCATATCCCGAGAGACTAATGCTACCAAGAATGGGGGGGTAACCTCAGTTTAACCTACTAGGAGAGTTAAGGAACCTTTATGTCAAAATCCCCCTTCTTCAAGCTCTTCAAGATGTGCCTATTTACGCTAGAACAGTTCGGGACCTGTGCACTAGGAAACCAGGAAGGAAACCCAGGGATCCTCCCACTGTTCATGTCATAGGGAATTTATCTACCCTGATAACAGGAAAAACCCCTGTGACTAAATATGATGACCCTGGCAATCCTACTGTTACTGTACAGATAGGACAGACACAGATACCCAACATCCTAGTGGATCTAGGAGCAGCGATCAATGTTATAACAATGGAGACTGTAAAGAAGCTTGGGCTCACTAATCTTAGACTGACCCCTACTATTTTAGAACTGGAGGACAGATCCACCATTAGACCTGAAAAGATTCGGGATGACCTTGTCATCTTAGTAGATTCATGGGAGTACCCTGCTGACTTTTTGGTATTACAACCAAAATCGCAACTTGGGGGACACCCATTGATCCTGGGGAGGCCTTGGTTGGCCACAGCTGATGCTTACATCAGTTGTCGATCAGGGTCCATGACTATATCTGATGGTACGGAGACTAAAAGCCTCACCCTGTATCCTCCAACTTGGCCAAGTCTAGAGGCTGAAACCTCCCTTTGGATAGAACAGGAGGAGGAGGAGGATGTTCATCCACTATTAACCATAGGGAAGGCCTTAACTTTTAAAAACGAAACAGAAGATGATACTATTAGTAATTTTATTAGTGAACCCACTTCAGTGAATAGAGAGGTCTATCAAATCTTGAACACTACCCTGGGCAAGGAAGAACAAGAAAATATTACAGAAGAATCCCTAGTTAGTGACACAAACATAATCCCAGTCTTGGAAGAGTCAAAAAGTATTCCTATTGAGGTAGAGCCTGGAAGAACTTTGAATATCAATCCTAGTCTCTCCTTAGAGGAACAGAAGTGCCTGATCAGCCTCTTGAAAGAACACAAGGGGGCATTCGCCTGGGAGTATACAGACATGAGGGGTATTCCCTCTAGTCTATGCACCCATCATATCTATATTAAAAGTGACTCCCGGCCTGTGTGTCAACCCCAACGACGCATGAACCCCAAACTGAGGGATATAGTGAAGGAAGAAATCCAAAAACTTTTGGAAGCAGGATTTATATATCCTATTTCAGATAGTGAATGGGTTTCTCCACTTGTAATTGTGCCCAAGAAAAATGGTAAATGGAGGGTCTGTGTTGATTATAGAGAATTGAACAAAGCCACTCAAAAGGATCATTTCCCTTTGCCCTTTATTGACCAAGTACTTGATACCTTATCAAGGAAGAATTTCTTCTCCTTCCTAGATGGGTTCAGTGGGTACAACCAAATTTAGATCGCTCCTGAGGATCAGGATAAGACCACCTTCACTTGTCCCTGGGGAACGTTTGCCTACAGAGTGCTCCCCTTTGGTTTATGCAACACACCGGCAATGTTTCAAAGGGTTGTAATTGGCATATTCTCTTAATTAGTTAATGATAGCATGGAAATCTTTATGGACGATTTTACTCCTTATGGTAAGGATTTTGAGGAAGCACTGGAAAATTTAAAGAAGGTTTTAATTCGCTGTGAACAGACTCAGCTCTCATTAAGCACTGAAAAGTACCATATGATGATGAGTGAGGGAGTGGTATTGGGGCATTTCATCTCTGCCAATGGCATCCAGGTAGACCCCTCAAAAATCAAAGTGATAAAAGATATACCTACCCCTTCAACTCAGAAAGAGGTGCGAAGTTTTCTGGGACATGCTGGATATTATCGAAGATTTATAGAAAACTTCTCCAAACTGGCTTCTCCTATGTTCTCTCTGTTAATGAAGGATGCACAGTTTGTTTGGAGTGCAGCATGCCAGAAAGCGTTTGATAAGCTTAAGGAAAGACTGTCCACAGCTCCTATCCAAAGGGGACCTAATTGGACCCTACCCTTCCATATTTCTTCAGATGCCTTTGATATCGCCATTGGAGCAGTATTAGGATAGCAGGATGGTCAAGTACCTTATGCCATCTATTATGTTAGTAAAAACTTAGCCCCTGCTAAACTTAATTACATAGTTACTGAGAAAGAATTCCTAGCTATTGTTTATTCTATTAATAAATTTCAACATTACATTACTGGTTATCCTACATTCATGCACACTAACCACTCTGCCATTAAATATTTAATGAACAAACCTGTTACCAACGCCAGAGTGACCAGGTGGTTCTTGTTGTTGCAGGAATTTGATATTACCATTATCGATAAACCTGAAAAAGAAAATGTCATTGCTAATTTTTTATCCCGTCTCACTAACAGTAATGATAGTTTGCCTGTTGAGGACTCTTTTCCAGATGAACATCTATTCGCACTTTCAGCTCACTCTCCCTGGTATGCAGACTTTGCTAATTATTTGGTTGCAGGAAATCTCCCACCACATATGTATAAACGAGAAAAGAAAAAAATCATTCAGCAGAGTGGCAGATATTGTTGGATAAATGGTCATCTCTTCTACACAGGACCTGATCTTGAAATTAGGAGATGTGTGAGGGAAGATGAGATCTTTCACATATTGAAAGCCTGTCATGATGAGCCTTGTGGGGGACACTTTGCAGACAAAAGAACAGGGCACAAGGCGCTGTGGATGGGCTACTACTGGCCGAATCTGTTTAGGGACGCTAAAAGGTATGTTCAATCCTGTGACAGCTGCCAAAGGATGGTCCAGCCTAATAAAACAGATTAGATGCCTCTACAACATCAAGTAGTAGTGGAACCATTTGATAGATGGGCACTAGATTTTGTTGGCCCTATCAGTCCTCCTTCCAGACAGAAAGTTTACATTCTGGTTTGTACTGATTATATGACCAAATGGGTGGAGGTTGTAGCTTTGGCTAAGGCTAACGACCAGGCGGTAATGGATATTCTGTACAGTGAAATTTTTACCCACTTTGGGGTACCGAAGGAAGTGGTTACCAATGGGGGGCTGCAATTCATGTCACACCAATTTGAATCCTTGCTCCGAAAGTATCATGTGCAGCATAGAGTGGCTTCACCCTACCACCCCCAAGCTAATGGTCAAGTGGAGAGTACTAATAAGGTTATTGAAGCCATCCTCACTAAAACAGTTAAGAGCCATCGAAGGGATTGGGCTGACAGGCTCCCAGAAGCACTATGGGCATATCGTACGACTTGGCGCGGCACCATAGGTTTCTCTCCCTATGATTTAGTGTATGGGAAGAGTGCTATATTTTCGATCGAGTTTGAGATCAAAACCCTGAAGGCAGCCACCGAATTGAATCTGGATGTAACAGAGGCCCAGAAGAGAAGATTGAACCAATTAAATGAATTGGACGAGAAACGGTTAGTTGCAGTGGATCAGACTGCGTTGCCTCAGCAACAGAGATCCAATTGGCATGACCGATTTATTAAAAATAAAATCTTCCACGAAGGAGACTGGGCGTTACTATATGAATCCAGGTTCAAAAAGGATTTTAAAGGTAAATTACGGACAAGGTGGCTGGGTCCTTATTTGGTCGACACGGTATTTGACAACGGCACTGTCCGTTTGGTGACCATTGATGAAAACCGCATACCATTATTTGCTAATGGCCACAGGCTGCGACTGTATCGTAAGCCTATTTCCGAAGACGCATTCATTTCGTAAATTTCCGCCGATCCAGAATATCAACTGGCACCAGGGCAGGAACTTCTCTCTGCCTTTGCCAACCGTTAAACTGTAAATCGAGTTTGAACCACTGTACATAAATAAATTTTTTTCTACTATAGCGTACAATTGTTTTTCCTTTTGCATTTGATCTTTTTTTTTGTTGTTGTTTTTCAAAAATTTACAGGGAAGCGCCAGGCGACTGACTAGATTGGGCCTGTCGAGCGGAGTCGTTTTCCTATACTTTCCTGTGCTACATTTCCTTTTCTTTCAAAATAAATTTCCCGGCGGCTGCGACATACTTTCCAGCGGCTTCGACATATTTCCCAGCAGCCGTAAACCATTTCTCGGCGGCTGCGACATCTTTCCCGGCGGCTGCAACATTTTTCCCAGCAGCCGTAAGACTTTTCCCTGGCAGCCGTGACCTTTTTTTTCCGATGACCGTCAAGCCCTTTTTCCCGGCAGCCGTAAAATTTTCCCGGTAGCTGCAACATATTTCTCGACGGCTGTAAACTTTTCCCGGTGGCTGCAACATATTTCCCGATGGCCGTAAACATTTCCCGGTGGCTGCAACATATTTCCCGGCGGCCGTAAACTTTTCCCGGTGGCTGCAACATATTTCCCGGCGGCCGTAAACATTTCTCGGTGGCTGCAACATATTTCCCGGTGGTCGTGATATCATTCTTGGCAGCTGCAATTCTGCTTCAATTGGTGGATGTCTTCAGCATTAAAGGCTTCATAGGTAAATCCAGTATTAACAGAAGAATTGCTTCAACTTGCTAGATATGGCTCTGATTCATCCGACTCATGCCGGTGAACTAGGCCATACGACGACCACTTTGTTCATAATTCTGACCCTGGCGATGAGATGGTTTGTGTTTAACCAGCGGAAGAAATTATTGCATTATCCTCGTCATCATGATCAATTTAATGATAGTGCACGAGTTCGGCTTCGCAGCATCAGCAACCGCACGTTCCACCATTCTCCGCAGGCTATCCGACGCACAAGTCTCACGAGGTATGGCTTTGATTTTCACGTGATTAAATATTGATACGATTTAGTGATATCAGTCATACCTTTAATCGTATCTCCATTATATCCTAATTAACTCCTTCCCCCATGCGACGTAAAAATAATAACCGCCACCTTCCCCAATTTGGAATAAAAATTTTGAACGTTTTTCTGAGCTGAACATTCCAAATTTGCCCATTTACTCAACATCTCCGCTCAGCGATTCATGCACCCTCTGCGTTGCAACCTCCATTCTTGGTTTTTGTAAGCTGCGAAGTAGCAATCTCAGTCTGCCGCCAGGATTATGGGGATTCCAGCTTGCCATGAACCTTTGGATACACAGGAACTTAGGAAAAATCCCGCAGTTCTGGCCATCTTTCAAGCCGCCGGCTCGCTCGAGTTTTTTGAGCGACTGGATGGCTTTAACCGAGAAGTAGCCCTGCAATTTGCCTTAAACCTCACAGATACTCACTCTGAGGTGTGGGGGCTGTGCATAGAAGTCTCTGAAGCCATTATATCCGAGGTTACTGCTATCCCACAGGTGGGAAAGGCATGGTTTGGACGACGAGTTCCCACAACGAGCGCACGGGAAGAATTTTTACAAGAGGGGGAGCAAGTTCAATCATCCAGAAGAGGGATTGCACTGTACTCATTGCCACAGCCATGGGATCATGTTGTTTTCTTCCTCAAAAAGTACATCACTTGTGAAGGTAGGTACCAAACTGTTTATAATTTCGACCTGCCTTTACTTTCTCATCTCCGCCATGGCACTTTATTGAACATTCCATACTATTTGCTCCATGACTTGCGTCATATGGCAGCGTTTGTCCAAGCCGCTAAACACCCATTTGCCTCCCTGACCCACCATGGTCTCATTAAATTAATAATTTCAAGAACTCTTGCTCAGCATAATATAACTTGGGAACAATTCATAGCTCGAGCTCAGGAACCAGCTCCCTTGTTGGGTGTCCAGATAGAACAGGAATAGGTTCAACCAGAGCAGGAGGACCAGAGTTCCTCCAATATAGTTGGGGAGGGGATGAAACTATATCAGAAGTAGCGCAACCAGAGGAACATGCAGAGCAATTGGAGGAGGGTGTACATAAAAACCTTGTGGAGAACATAGACAACAGGACAGCTCTGCCAGCAGAAGGTGAAACTGGAGCAGCACCAAGTGCTGCGACAGTTGAACTTGAAGGTGACAGAGCTGGGATAATTAAAGAAAATATCGTGCCAG
The DNA here is from genome assembly GCA_001517045.1 of Pseudotsuga menziesii. Taxonomy (NCBI): domain Eukaryota; kingdom Viridiplantae; phylum Streptophyta; class Pinopsida; order Pinales; family Pinaceae; genus Pseudotsuga; species Pseudotsuga menziesii. Next base: position 30,599 of record LPNX010317594.1, on the reverse strand, counting down.
TAACTATTGAATCCTCATCTGAGTGGGAAGGAGGAACTTTAATTGTGGAAGAACAGCCTGAGGAGTATGAAAACATCCCTTCAACCTCAGCTGTGAATCCCGATATACCAGCTCCTCAAAAGAAAACACCACAAAGGAGAAAGAAAAGATCAATCAATGAACTTAACATAACCTCTCCAATCAGAAGGAAAAGAACTAAAACAGCTGCAACAGCAGAGGCAGCCAGAAAAAGATGGGCAACCCTAGAGGCACAGGTTGAGTTCCCAATCCTTGTACCGAGGCCAATGGATGCTCCACAAAGGCCAGTCGAGGAGGAACCTAGCATTGAAGGACTTCCGTAGGAGAACACACTATTAAAAGAGGAAATCCAACTACTTCGAAGGGAATTGGAGACATGGAAGGAAACCTGCAGAAAACAAGGTGAAAGGAAAATGTATACATTAGTGGATGCTGCAGAACAGTTGGAGGAATCGAACTCTACCGAGCCTGGTAAGGAAGATGAGTGAGTGATTTGTCCTACCTGTGGGGAAATCTTCAAGGAGGCAGGCCACAAGATTATACTTCGCACCTGTACAGCACAGCAGTCCGAGGCCACAATAGAGGCAGTTGCAGAAAAAGAAGATGCCGTCACACAAGAACCAGCATCTTTAAAACTCCTTGCTAAAGTTGCCACCATCCCTGTGACAGAGGAGAAAAAGGATGAAATCATGCATGATGTTGGGGACAAAGATCGTACTGTAACCCTAGAATGCTCCCATGACATAGAAATTGTAGAAGTTGAGCCATAAGGGCAGGACATTGATGAACTAGAACAGGGGGCTGTAACACAAGAACCAGCAAACCTGAATATACTTGTCCAATCTGCCAAGCAAGTGGGAGAAGAACCTGGGATGGAGGACACTCTGGAATCTAATGAAGAGCTTTGCACTGTAACTCCAGAATGTTCCCATGATACAAAGCTCATAGAAGAATAATTGCAACAAGGATGTTGCTACACAAGAACCAACATCCTTGGAAGCTGCAGCAAGGATTCCTGAATTGCAATTAGAAGATAACCCTGGAAGGGATATCATTCCCGATACACAGTGGAGTGGGGATGAATAGGTACAGACACAATCCTCAGGAGACACCGAAATCCTTGAGGAGGAACTGCACAAGGAGGAAGATATCCAATCTCAGCAACAGATTTCTCAAGAAGAAGACACTGTCACACAAGAACCAGTGTCTCAAAAAGCCATGGATGCAGCTGTTGAAGAGAATCCAGGGGATGTTGTTGTTACACAAGAACCAACAACACAAGAACCAAATTCAGAAATGCAGGTTGACCAGGAGGAAGACACTGTCACACAAGAACCAGTGTCTCTGAAGGAAATGAATGTAGTTGTTGAGGAAAGTCTAAAGGATGTTGCTGCCACACAAGAACCAGCAACTCTCATAGAAAATTTAGATGTGCTGGAGGACACTGCCCCACAAAAACCAATGCTTCTACCTCTTAGAAATTTCATTAATTTTGACTCAGAGTAAGAAGGGCATTATAAAAAGGAAATTTTAAACCTCACAACAGAAGTCTCAGCCCTGAGGCTGGAGGTGACCAAATGGAAAATCCAGGTGGAGGAGCACCAGACAGGTATGATTGCTTTGAGTGAGCATAGAAAAATCATTAAAGCACTGGAAGAGAGGTGGGATGAAGAACGTATGGCCCACAGAATTCGGGAAGAAGAGCTGTAGAGCAAGTTGAGAGAATTAAAAAAGTTTCAATCCATGCAGCGAGAAAAAGAACAGATGTACACACTCTCTCAAGAACCCATGGGCACCAGGAAACCCTCTTCCTCTTATCCAGTGTTCCTATTTGAGAAATTTGTCTGGTTTAAATTGAAGGCTGTACAGGAGGGGAGATCGTTCGAAATCACAACCTCAGCAAAGTTCTTGGAAACATTCTTTGGAAGCAATTTTGAGGAGCAGAACCTGCTGTGTGAATTATACCTGCATGATATGGCTTGCCCCCTAGACCGCCACTCAAACCCTGTTCCATTCGCAGGGGATGTTCAGCAAAGACCCTTTGCCTCTTTTGTGAGTAATCACGCTCAGTGGGAAAGGTCTTTTCAGACCTTTTCCCATAATGAAGGCCACACTAACTTATGGATTCAAAGTGAACCCCAGAATCCTGGCATTCTTTTGGCACGGTACAGAAGTTTCCTTTCAAGACCCCCCCAGGAACAGCATATCATGAGACTGCAAGAAGAAGTGATCTCCACCTGCACCAATTACATTTCCAGACATCAGCAGGTAGCATTGGAAGGGAGTAAACATAGATGGCAGGCTACCTCCTCTGCACTTAGAAGCCGGGATCCTTACTGTTTCAAAAACTTCAAGCAGGCACTTTCCAGAGTCAAGGGCTATGTGGGAAGCATGAGGGAGTGTGGAGTTGATTGGTTGGGTTTGAAATTCAAATTCCCCCTCATTTGGTGGCCAGCAAAACTGTATAATATAGATTTTTCCTTGACTAGGGCAGAGGAGCAGCAGTGTTGGAAGTATTGGGTTACTCATAGAGGCTTTTTAAAGGAAGATGAGGTACCTGAGTTTCCCTACAACTTCTCCTTCCTCCATGAACACAGCTCAGTACAGGACTCGGACTCCAAATGATGCAGGTCGTTGCATGAGGACATGCAATAGGATAGTTGGGGGGAGATGTTGAGCCTAGGAATTGCCCCTTTTTGACCACCTTCAATCACCTTTTCTTCCCCTGTCTTACATCATTTAGCATGCTAATCAGACCTGTTGTCCTCACTTTCATCCCCAAACTACCAAGGTATGACTGATCATTGCTTTATCTTATTAATGCTTATGATTGTGATAATTAAAGCTGTGTATCTCTCAAATGTGCTAACATGTTATGATTTATGAAGGTAGTTTGGGATAAGTCGACTGCAGGTGGATGAGGGCTGAACAAATATCAAAGAAAGGGATATTCGCTGCTTAAAAGGACCCTCAGTCCCCCATCATAAATGAAGGCACGTGGTTTTAATGTAATATCCTAGACCGAGCTGTGACAGTGCAACTGTAACAGAACGCACTACATTGCTTCTCAAATATAATTGTGATCTGAAGAGATCGCTACTCCTGGGCAAGTCAACAGCATTCTCGCATTTTCCATGTCATTATCATACCACGTTTTGTAACAGCTAGTATATTTAGGGCGCCTGAAGATCAGAGATCTTCATGGCTGCCCTTTAATAGGATCGAGGGTTATGATCTGCATGTATAAATATGGGGAGCTGTTTCGACCCAGGGGGTTGGAAAAACAAATAATTCATTCATTGTATTAGCAATGGAAGCAACTTGTGTAATCTTTCATTCTTTAATAAAAGGAGTTACCTCTGATTTAAGAGAGTTGCACGTTGTTCATCCAGCATCTCTGTGTGAAGGCTGGGCCCGCCTTCCACAGAGATCGCTGAGTTAATTTAGGACTTTTTCAATTCAGTATTGTGTGATGTTTTGTTCATCTTATTTCCTTTGTACACAGCTGTAGTAGTGTTGATTTACAGTATAATTGTGATTGCATTTTCTTAAGATTGGTAAGTGGTACAGAGTGACAGTCGACTGGGTAGGAAACTTTCTTTATGCAATTTGAGTGATAGTTGTACGCAGCTTGGTTCATCCTGAAGTTTCAAGTTGTTATCCTACGAATCCTTGCAATTTACCTTTCCTGTTATGATTGTTGATTTTCATTCCTGCAAGTCAATTCCTTAGAACAGCTGAACTTAATCCTTTGCAATTGAATTCCTAGATTAATATTTGATTTATGTTTATCGATTTCAAGAGTAATTAGATTGAATAGGCAGTTTTCTTGTTCTGAGTTGTGAATAGGATTTCCTTTTTATCTGCAATTGTTGTTTGCATCTTAGATCATTTTTTTTCTGAATTACAGGTAATTGAATTTGTAGTATTTAGAAGGTGAATATGATTACACAGATTCTTGGGATGAACATAGTTGTTAGAGGATAAGAGTGTTCAATTACATTGATTTGGTGTTTAACACATATACTGTGCATTTATCCTTTGAAATAAAAGACTTTCTCAGTTTGACAATAAATCTCGTATGCTCTGTGTGTTGGTAATAATTTATCTGCATATTGGGTGCTCGATAGAGACTATCACCTTCGACAATCCATGCAATTTGAAAATATCCTTCATGAAGATCTTTGCAATGTCATCAGTCTTATGCCTAGACTTAACCGGTATAAAATGTGCTGCCTTAGTCAACCTGTCTACCACAACCATGATGGAATCATGTTGTCTCCAAGTCATTGGCAATCCTGTAATAAAATCCATGGAAATAACTTCCCATTTCCATTCCGGAACTGGCAAGGGCTGCAACAAACCTACTAGATGTTGATGCTCAACCTTTACCTATTGACATTTCATGCACCTCGAAATGTACTCAGCCACATGCCTTTTTATTCCTGGCCAAAAGTACTACTTTCTAGCTGTAGCAATTGTCTTCTGATATCCTGGGTGACCAGAATACAGAGCTTGATGGATTTCATCCATAACAACTCTCCTCAAATATGCTACATTGGGAATATAAATTCTACCTTTATAAGTGAGAAGTCCATCTTCTTCCAATTTATATCCCTCATACCTCCTCTCAAGACTTTGTTGTTTCAATTTGTCTTTTACCTGCTCATACAATTCATCTCCAGCAGCACGACTAACAATCTGCTGCCTCAAATCTGATTGGAAAATACTAAGAGATGCCACATGCATTTCTTGCACCTTCCTGCTGAGTGCATTAGCTACCTTGTTTTCTTTCCCCTTTATGTGCTTGATTTCAAAATCAAATTCACACAAAAATTCCAGCCATCTTGCTTGCCTAGCATTCAGAGTAGGCTGATGAAACAAATACTTCAGTCCACAGTGATCTGTTTTGAGCTCAAATCTCCTGCCCATCAAGTAATGTCTCCACATCTTGAGAGCATGTACTATGGCTGCAAGCTCTAGGTCATGAGTGGCATAGTTCTTCTCATGCTCCTTCAGCTTTCTTGACTCATAACATATCACGTGGTTTTCCTACATAAGGACTCCTCCAAGCCCTTGTCTGCATGCATCGGTACACACCACCAAATCTTTCTATGGATCTGCAACTTTCAATACTGGTGCACTAGTGAGAAGATTCTTCAATTTCTGGAAGCTTTCTTCACACCTCGATGTCCATTCGAAATTCATCCCCTTATTTTGCAAAGAAGTGATGGCATGTACAACTTTGGAGAATCCCTCAATGAACCTTCGGTAGTATCCTGCAAGTCCCATAAAAGATCTTACATCCGTCACATTTCTTGGAGTAGGCCAATTCATAATGGCTTCAATCTTTTTAGGGTCCACAGATATACCCTCCTTTGAGATAATGTGACCCAAATACTGAATCCTATCTCTATAAAAGTCACACTTGCTCAGTTTTGCATACAACTGATGCTCCTTGAGCAATTGCAATGTCAATCTCAAATGCTCTTCATGCTCTTTCTCATTCTTAGAATAAACAAGAATGTCATCAAGGAAAACAAGAACAAACTTGTCCAAATACCTGGTGAAGACACTATTCATAAGGCACATAAATGTAGTTGGTGCATTTGTGAGACCAAATGTTACCACTACAAACTCATAATTCCCATACCTTGTCCTGAAGGTTGTCTTATGAATGTATTCATCCTTGATTCTCACCTGATGGTAACCAGACCTCAAGTCAATCTTGGAAAATACCTTTTCTCCTCTTATTTGATCAAAGAGGTCATCAATCCTAGGCAAAGGATATTTATTCTTCACAGTAACCTTGTTCAATTGTCTGTAATCAATACACAACCTGATTGTACCATCTTTCTTCTTTACAAATAGAACTGGTGCTCCCCAAGGATACACACTCGGCCGGATATACTTCTTTTCCAACAACTCTTGCAGTTGAATCTTCAATTCTAGCATCTCCGGTGTACTCATCCTGTAGGGTGCCTTGGACACTGGTACTGTTCCTGGCACAAGTTCAATTGGGAAATCAATGTCCCTCTTTGGAGGAAGCCCTAGAATCTCATCAAGAAACACATCCTTGAATTCTTGTAACACCTGATAGTCCTCCAACCTCGGAGTTTCATCTCCTGATGTCTCCAAAATATGAGCTGCATACAACTAGAAACCCTTCCTATAGAACTTCTTTAACTGCATTGCTGAAACCTGCTGTGATGAAATCGCCTTTGGAATACCTTTCACAACTACTAATTTCCCTTCTTCATTCATGCATTCGAAAGTCTTGTTGTAATATTCAAGCTTCACCCTATGAGCTTCTAACCAATCCATTCCAATGAGGACATCATAGGAACCAAGTGGTAGAACATTCAGATCTAGACAAGTGACCAATCCATCCATGACCAATGGACATTTCTCTACCACTTCACTGACCTTTCTCTTAGTTCCAGTGGTTAGCTGAACTAACCAAGATTTCCTATGCTTTACTTTCTTAAAAGCACAAATATCCACTACTCTAGGAGTAATGTAACTGTGAGTAGAACCAGGATCAATCAAAATAGAAATAGATTTCTCAACAATATTACCTGCTACTTCAACCACAGTTGACTGGTGGTCCTCCAGTGCTGCATAAATCCTAGGAACTGCCCATGGTACTTGACCCAATATTTCTGCTTCTTGAAGGTTATAAGCTGGCATTGCATTCTCATTCTCGAGTGGACAATTCTTGCACATGTGGGGTCCTCCACATTTCCAACATTGAAGTGGTCCTCTATTCTATTGTGGATCTTTAGGCTTTTCTCCTGTCATTCCGACTGGCTTACTCGCAGCTTGGGATGGCTACTTTTGCTGATTCCTGAAGTTAGAAGGTTTGAAATCTTTCTTTCTTTGGTCAAACTTGTCATTCTTCTTGTCCTTCCATGCCTTATGGTAATCCAACTTACCTTTTCTTTGCTCATAGCAATACTTAGCCTTCCTTATTGCTTCTTCAAGAGTTCTAGGTTCATAAAACTCAATTCTATCTTTGTAAGACTAAGGTAATCCACTCAGAAAATGTTGGACCTTTACTTTTTCATCTCTGATGTACCAGACATACCTCAACAGCTCCAAAAACTTATTTGCATACTCTTCCATGGTCCGCTATCCCAATCTCAGCTCATGGAACTCCTTAATCTTGTCATCATAATACCTATCAGAGAGGTATTTCTACTTGAAATACTTCTTGAACTGTTTCCACTTAAGTCTCCTTTCACTGATGCTCTTTACTTGCTTGAAGTGTTCCCACCAAATGGATGCCCTTCCATTCAGATTGAATATGGCAACTCTTGCCTTCATGTTTCCCGAATAATCATGCACTTGAAAGTACTTCTTTATCCCAAGAAGCCAAGCTTCTGCCTCTTGTCCAGTCTTTACCTCACCATCAAATGTAGGAGGTTTAGCTTTCCTAAATTCATCTCGAGAGCGATCCCTATGGTGTCTCTTTCTTTTTCTTTTATGAGAAGAAGAACTTGAATCCCCACTAGATTCTTCAAAATCAGATGATCCACTAGAATTCCTTCTCCTTCTCCTAGTACTGCTCTTATTGCCTTCTAGTCTTGTTGTACCTCGTCCAGAGTCTATCTTTCTTTGCAAATATGTCAAACTCTACAACATTGCAACATTCAACTGATGCTACTCTTCCTGGGCTTTGATTAAGCTTCTCATGGTGGCTGCAAAATCTGACGGTGTCTCTTGGAATCTCCTTCCATTAGAATCTATGTCATCATTTTCGTTACGAACATTTTCTCCTATGGCATCTCGGGCACGCTCGTAAGAATCCCAAGCATCGTATCCATCATGGGTTCTCAAAACTGAACCACCACTTACTTACCAAACTGCACTACCTGGAATATTGCCCTTGAAGGTGACTATGATTCTGCAAACGTGTTAGTAACACAAGTGTTAGATGCATAACATTGATATAAACCAGCATTACTTACCCTCTCCTGGAAAAATTATAAAATTACAAGTTTTCCCAAAACATAGAATTTTATTCCTCAAGAATGTCTGTCTCAGGGGGACGACGGGAGTCAAGGGGGCTTGCCGGGTTGAGGGCAGCACCCTCGTTTTTTTTTTTTGTAAATCTTTGATTTTCGTGCAATCTAGCGCATAAGATCTCTACCACTTTCTCCTTTTCAGCCCTGAAAATCTACTGAAAAACCGCTGAAAATCCCTCTGAAAAACAATTGAAATCTGTTAAGAAATCCCACAGGAAACTCAAAATTTCCTTGTACAGGATCAAGTCTCATCCCGACTATCAATCCGATGTTTCGGCGGTCAGCACAACTAACTTCTCCACTGTTCATCGGCGATCGGATCCACTAAGCACTACCGTGTCGACGATCGAATATTCTAACCTTCGGAAGGATAGTCCATTAGATAGCCACAACGGTGGACGTTCAATCCACTAACTTCATCTGACGTAGCTCATCGGCAACTGAATTAACTTAGGTGTCGGTAATGTGTTCAACTAATCATCGTTGATGGCCGACGATTCCAGGACTTAGAGAAATTTTTGAAATTTTCCTCTTTTGTCTTCCTTTCCACCGCTTGATCGGCTCAATTCTCTTCTTTTTGTCGACGAAATAGTTCCATCAGCAACCGCAACAGCATCCCACCATCTTCGCTCTTCTCTTGATCGGTGGCCCAATATCTTGTGGCATAACCTGATCGGTATCGGCAGTCTCTTCTAGTTGGAAGACTAGTTCTCTAGGCTTCCGAAACGGTGGCACACAAAACACTATCTTCTTCCGATAGTCGTCGATTTCGGGCCTTAGAAAAATTTTCTTAAACTTTTTAAACTTTCTTTCTTTACGGCATCGACGATCGGAGGCCTTACCTATCGGACGCATAGTTGTCTAGCTGGTTGGGTTATTTAATTAAAGATGCATATTTACATGATAACAAAACTCAATATGTATGTCGCATGCCCTGATATACCATCGGTGACGATTTCAACCCGAAACATAGCATAACCAATCAACAGTGGGACCTTGGCCTTTAGCTCCGCACCATGATCATTTACAATATATACATCATATACATCTAATGCAACGGGGTCAAAACCGAGGTGTTACACAAAAGCATTACATGCAATACGTGTCAAAGCACATAGTAAAAAAAAACAAACCAAAGGTTTGAAAAAAAACAAAAGAACCATATAATACATCATTGTACAGAGAAATCAAGGGTTAAAATAATCCTCTAATTTCCCTTTTTCCCCCTTCTTTGATTTCACTTATGTCCATCCTCCCTACAATGACACAGCTACAATCATATTTTTACATGCCACCTCCTCTGGTTTTTGAACATAAGCTTGTTCCTTATTATAATCTGAACTTCCCAATTCATGTGCACACTTTAGTCCTCTTAAAGAAGCATCGATAAGAGTCACAACATTTGTTTGAGTTTCCTCACCAGAGTTCTTTTGTCCTAGTGACTGTGCATCCATTGATTCAACTTTCATCAAATTTTCCGCATTTTTCTGTAAATCTTGTTGTTCTTCATCCTCACTCTCCTTGTCCTCATCCAAAGGTGGAACATAGTCTTCCTACCAATTTTTACGATTTGCAGTCGGCCCCTTTTTCTTCTTTTGAAATTTTTTAGAAAGGGGGCATGAGTCTTGAAGGTGACCTGTCAAATGACAAAATCTACACCTAAAAGTAGTATTTTCATATTCCAAACTATGAATCTAATTGAAAGATTCATGTTTCATCTGTAATGTATTAGGGAGACCTTTGTTGAGGTCTATCTCCACACAAATTATTGCATAAGTAAATAAACCTTGTTCATTCCTTTCGTTGTCACTTTTGATAAAACTCCTAAGAAGATTGCCAATGTCTTCCAGTACTAAGTGAAGCCACAATGGTAGAGGCAAATTTGGAAACCTCACCCATACCGGCATATTGGTTACCACCATGGACTTTGCATCAAACTCAGGAAACCAAGGGGTTATGAAGATCCCAACTCTCCCCCAAAACCAAGGACACTGTGTAAAAATCTTCTGATAATCTTCCTAGGATTCAAACTGAATAACAAAGAAACCCTTGGAACATAAGAGGATTTGACAATTGGTTTTCCAATTTATGTGAATCCATATATGGAGATCAAAATATCTAGGCCAAAACCCATTAAAGCGACAGATGACAGCTACATATTGTAGCATACTGAAAAGTTGTTTTACCTATGGATTCTTGATTTCCAGAGTTGGCATGGATTCCAACTTTTCCACTAATTACGGACTAGGCTGAGAAGAATATGATGCCTTTTTCTGTGACCCCTTTGGATGAGCTACTTCCTTATAAGATGAAGGACAAGAGGGTCCTCTTTTTCCCCCTTTCTACTCCCCCCCGCAAACGATGCATCAAAGAAATAGATGAGTCCTTGGAGATCTAACAATCTATTAGCCTAGAATCTTCCTACAACAATTTACCTTCATGTAGAAAATAAAAATAAGTTCTAGGAAAACCCTCTCTTCGCTCTAGCATGACTTTTAGATTCTCCACTGAATCAGAAGCATGAACCCACACCAAAATCAACTTCCCAGAGGAAAATTTTATAAAAATCTGAAAACTTTCCATATCTACCCTAACTCTAGATTTAGAGGAGGTAATGGAAAAAAAGAGAGGGTACCACCACCCATGAAGAAAAATAAAGAGCAAGGAACAATCCCATCGGATTCAATACCTCAAGGTAGTGATTTTGGAGCAGTAGACGAAAAATGATTTTTAGGTATTCCAGTCCTCCTTTGAACTTCCTGCATGATTTTTCTGATGGTTTGTGATGCTAGCATGCAAAGGCATTTAGCTATCCTAGCAAAATGCTTCACCAATACAGGGAAAATATTTTCTTCTTCTACTTCATTCCCTTTCATCTTGTTCTTGACTGAATTGATTCCAAACAGACATTGTTCCAGTACCTTCTCGATCTGAGGTCCCAAGAGCCAGGTTCACCTCCACTCCTATTCTCTAGGCATGCATCCAATCTGTTGTTTTCAAGGTTGAATGGTATAGGCCAATGCAAGGAGATAGAGAGCTTGATGTGTTTTATGGGTGAAGGGAACTCTCGACCGCACGGCCCAGTTTGTGCAGGTGGTTTTCATTTTGAGTTTTGAGGGCTTTGAGCTTCAAAATTCATCTTAGACTAAAGCACCAGAGCCCTGGATCAGGATGAAATCCCTCCCTGCACCTATGCAGCACCACTACGCCCATGTTGTGGGATCAGAGAAGCATGATCAATGGCCATTACTATGGTTTAATCGCATGTCTCCCCTCTAAATACCCTCTCTCTACAACATACTAGCAGTCTGTGACACTTTTAGTTTATTCTTTCAACAACTCATATCCTGCGATCAAAACAAAACTTTTCAGGGGGTTTTTTTCACTCGACTAATTTGTGGCTATCCTAATAAGTATTTCTCCAAATTCCATTCACCAATCTCTGACGGGTGTTCCATATAATTTTTCAATTGCACGGATCCTATCTCAGTGATATGCGTTACAATATACGGTCCTAGCCAGTGTTTTTTAGCTTTCCTAGATGCTTTCAAAATTTACTATCATACAGAAGAACAAGTCCTCCAACCAGAAATTACTTGTTCTTGATGTGGTGATCATGTCATACTTTCTATCATTCTTTCTCAGTTGTTTGATGATATCCTACAACAAAATGATCTTCTTCAAACTATATCAATTGCGACAGTCTTTCCTCGACAACACCAACATCTGTCATCTCCATGATCGCAACAATCCTTAGGTTGGGTACAATGTATTCCATCGACATCGTAGCTTGTTTTACATACGCCAAGTGAAATGGATTTTGGCTTTTCAACTTCTTACAGGTCGTGAGATATGCCCACAATACTGTGAAAGTTTTTGATCCCATCCATCTCTTTGGATGTTGCAAATCTTTTTCAACACATTCTCTAGGATTTTGTTAAATGCTTCGACAACACCATTCGCTTGAGGGTGATATGGCGTTGTCTTTCTATGTTGGATATGGAATTATTCCGTTGGTTCCCCAATCAATTGATTGAAAAAGTGTGTTCCTTGGTCACTTATCAAAATGTTCGGGCATCCAAATCTAATCACAACATTTTCAAACAAAAACTTAGCAACAGTCGCAGCAATATAGTCTTTAACTGGCGTTGCTTCGTCCCATCTGGTCAGGTAGTAGGTCATAGTATTTATATATATTTCACTTGTGTGCTTCCCTGTTGGACTAGTACGACCCACAAAATAAATGACTCATTTGTCAAATTCCTGCAAAGTTATTTGGGGTACTAATGGAATTTCATCTCGCCACGCTGGCTTTCCAGTTCTTTGACATGTTAAAATTATTTATAATTTATTAGATGATATCTTAAATACTTTTCCACTAGAATATCACTGAAAGAACAACATGCACAAAAACATAAGAACACAATAACACAAATATTTTCCTCGGGGAAACCACAAGGGAGAAAATCCCATAAAACTTCCTCAGTATAAAACTCAACCAGTGCAGTGTAAAATATAGAAAACAAATGCGTCCTCCTTCTTTTTGCACTACTACTTCTCTCTTTGGATAAAACCAACTTGAGTGAGTGAGTACAAATTAAGGGGAGAACCTCCCTATTTATATTCTTCTGTTGACTTGATCTCTAACGGTGGGGCCAACTTCACTAGCTGTCAGGGCTGACTTTTCCAACTGAACATTAAAAATAAAATTTATTATATTGACACTTGGGTAATAATGACCCAACTTACATTCGAAGGTTTACATTGCATCCTTCAATGACTCTAACAAGACCAAAATCATCTCCAATAGGAGGAAAACAATACAACTAGAATATATTATGAAGTTACATTATTTTAACACGCCCTCTTAACTAGGAAGGTATTCAACTATAGTAGCAACTGCTACTATTACAACTGTACGACTGACTGGTGAGACTCTATATGTCATAGGAAGTTTTGGTACAACATCATACATCTTCATCATCGATCTTAGTTGGATATTCTTCTATAATAATCTTTCTTCAATATTCTTCTTGTCATCTTCTGGAACATCTCTTGTAGTCATCTTCTGAATCATCCACTGGTCATCATCAGTGTGTGAACATTGAACCATCATTTGTCTCATCATCATCTAAACTGTCATCATCTATATTGTCAGTATGTGAATAATGAACCATCAGCATCTATATTTTTGGTATGGGAATACTGAACCATCATCATCTGCATCTTCAGTATGTAGATACTAAACCATCATCATCTGCACCTTCAGTATGTGAATACTGAACCTTTATCATCTTCATATTTAGTAGGTAAATATTGAACCATCATCATCTGCATCATAAGCATGATCAACTGTTTCTCCAGTATGTGAATACTGGTTCACCATCATCTATAACTTCAGTATATGAATACTAAAACATCGTCATTTGTCTCTTCAGGATGGAAATACTGAAGCATCATATCTGCATCAATAATGTGCAAGTACTGAAACAATCAACAACATCATTAGCATATTAGTGCTAAGGAACAAATCATCTATAATGCTAGATCATCATCTACATTACTAGCATAGAGATGCTGGAACATCACAAACATCATCATCAGTATAGAAGTACTGAAACTATCACAATAAACATCTCAACATCAATCAATCATCAAGCATCTCAGCAATCAGTTGTAACCATCTCAATAGCAATCAATAGTAATTATCTCAACAATCATCTCAGCAATCAACAGTGTGACTAAATTGTACACATCTCATCAAGCATCTCATCAATCATCAGTATAATCAATACTGGCATTATCTGAGGAATACATCTCAATCTATCATCAGTATGACAATACTGAAACATACATCTCAATTAGTACAATAGTACTCAACAATCAGCATACCAATCAGCAATCATAAGTATAACAATACTGAGCTAACATCTCAACAGTCATCAGTATAACAATACTGAGCTAGCATCTCAGCAATCATCAGTATAACAATATTGAACTAACATCTCAATAGTCATCAGTATAACCATACTGAACTAACATCTCATCAGTCATCAGTATAACAATACTGAACTATCATCTCAACAGTCATCAGTATAACAATACTGAACTATCATCTCAATAGTAGTCAGTATAACCATATTGAACTAACATCTCATCAGTGTGACATTACTGAAGGGAAACATCTCACCAATCAACAATATAGCAATACTGTAACAACCATCTTTCCCGCTAACTATCTCGGAACAGCATCACGGTGAGTTCTCTGGTAGATCCACCTAGGCATTTTGTCTAGCTTACTAACTCTTTCGAGCCAACAATCCCATTTAGATAGATTAATCTTCCTGGGTACCAGAAAGCCTTGTCTTGGATTACAAACCCACTTGGGTTAAACTGATCTATCCAAACATACTAATCCCCCTAGGATGAATAAGCCTCATCTGAATAACCCTTTTGGGCCAAACTATCCTAGTCATACTTACCCTACTCTACACTGAGCTACTCACCACTGCATCCTTCTTCCATCTATTGTCACTCCCTCTTTCGAGAGAGGTCCTTCCAGACTACACCAAGCTTGTCTCGAAAGTATTCAAACTTTACACGAGCTAGAGGCTTAGTCAACACATCTGCCACTTGTTCCTTTGTAGAAACATACTTGAGATTGATAGCTCCTTTCTGAACCATTTCTCGAATGAAGTGATATCTTATTTCAATATGTTTTGACTTATCATGAAATACTGGATTTTCTGTCATTTTTATACAACTCTGATTGTCACAAAGGATATCAGTAACATCTATCCCTTCATCAAATAAATCTACCAACATCTTTCGAAGCCATACTGCTTCACTATAATCTAAACAAGCAGCAATGTATTCTGCTTATGTTGTGCTAAGTGCAATACTGGTCCACTTTCTACTGAACCAAGACATCATTCCTGATCACAAACTAAAACAACCACCCAAAGTACTCTTTCTGTCTTTAGCACTTCCTGCCCAATCTGAGTTTGTGAGCCCATGTAGACTGATCTTACTATCTGAGGTATATCTGAGCCCATAATCTAAAGTTCCTTTTAGATACCTCGTCACATGTTTTTCTCCTATCAGGTGAATATGCTTGGGACTCACCATGTACTGACTTAGTGTGTTTACAACAAAACAAATATTAGGTCTTGTATTGGTTAAGTACATCAGTGAACCAATAATCTTTCTGTATAGAGTAGCATCGATAACTTCTGATGTATCATCATTTAGTAACTTCAAGTTTGTTATCATCGGATTGGTCATAGCCTTGCAATATAGCATTCTAAACCTCTTCAGAATTTCCACTGTATATTTCCCTTGGTTTAGGAAAATCTCATCTAGGGATTGCCAAACTTCAAGGCCTAGAAAGTAGTGCATCATTCCAATGTCTTTCATCTCAAATTTTGCAGCTAGCTTCTTCTTGCATTCAATGATGAGTTTATCTTCTCCTGTTAGGAATAAGTCATCCATATATAAAAGTAGTATCATAGGCCCATCATTCTCAACCTTATAGTAAAGGTTAGAATCTGCCTTACTCTTGGTAAAACCTGAACTCATCAGGAATCCATCTATTCTTCCGTACCATGCTTTGGATGCTTGTTTTATCCCATATAATGCTTTCTTGAGTCTGCATACATAAGCTTCTCGATCATCGGTCTCGAAACCTTGCGGTTGTTTGATATACACTTCTTCTTCTATCAGGCCATTTAGAAAAGTTGTCTTTACATCCGTTTTATGTAACTTCCATTTATTCTTGGCTTCCAAGGAAAGAACAGTTCTGATTGAAGTGTACCTAGCTACTAGAGCAAAGGTCTCTTCATAGTCAATTCCTTCCTTTTGGGAGAACCATCTTGCTACTAATCTTGCCTTGTATTTTTCTATACTACCATATGCGGAATTATTTGTTTTGAAGATCCATTTTGAGCATACCACTAATTTGTATTTTGGTCTTGGGACTATTTCCCAAACATCATTATTTATTATGGATTGGTATTCCTTGACCATTGCTCAACCGATTCCTTCTATTTTGTTGCATCTTCAAAACAAGTTGGTTCTTTATCAACTAGATCACTCATCAAGGCCATATAACTGGGATATGACTTTGGCTTCTTTCTTTCTCTAGTGGTTCCTTCTAGGACACCAAGCCTTTTTGCTTCTTCAATTACATCACGAGCCCAGGCAAGCTTTCTCTTTCAAGAAATCATTTCATTGGGCACTTCTTCAAGCAATTGAGGTTCATTCATGTCATGATCCTCAGGTATCTGAATTTATTCTTCATTCCCAACTGGTTTAAGATTCTATGTAGTTTTGATAGTTTCATGTTCCTCTTTATCTTCTCTATCTTTCTTCGACTTTCTAAAAGCTGAGTCTTTGTCAAATGTTACATATATGCTAAGCTCAATTAGACAGTATCTTGGGATATAGATCCGATAGGATTTTGACTGTTCACTATATCCCACAAACAATCCCTTCTTTCATGAATCTAGCTTTGTTCTTTTCTCCTTGGGAATATGAATATACATAGGGCAACCAAATATCTTTAGGGTGACTTACCTCAGGATTTTCTCTGGAGAACATTTCTTCTGTAGTTTTGTTCCCAAGGGCACTGTGGAAGTTTATGTTCTATACATATACTGGTGTTCTGGCTACTTCTTCCCATGGGTACATTGGTAGATCTTGATCATGTATCATGGATTTTACTGCTTCCATGATAGATAGATTATTTCTCTCTTCCACACCATTTTGTTGAGGATTGTAGGGAATTGTGAGCTCCCTCGTAATCCCATATTCCTTATTGAATTCAATTGATGTGAAATCTCCTCCATTATCTGATCTTAAAATCTTTATTTTCCTCTCAGAGAGATTTTCTATTAGGGCCTTAAACTCTTTAAATCTTTCAAACAATTCATCCTTCTTTTTCAAAAAATATATCGAAGTCTTACAGGAGTAGTCATCAATAAATGAAGCATAGTAAACATACCCCCTATGAAGTTGTTTGCATTTGCCTACATATATATGAATGGACAATATCTAAGATCCCCTTTGCTTTGTTTTCACTCTTTGGATAGGGATTCTTAGTATTCTTTCCTTGTGCACATCCGTTGCATACACCTTCATGTTCTATCTGAATTTTTGGTAGACCAGTCACAACCTTTCTTACTATTGGAAGAGCTCTGTAATGAACATGAGAAATCCTTATGTTCCAAAGCTCACATGGATTTATTGTACTTGTTGCTAAAGTTGAATATGCATGTCGCTTCAGTTTGTAGAGTCCTTCTTCAATTCCAATTTCTACTGCATCATTTATGGTCTTTCCTTTTGACCACATGAGAACTTTTCCTTCTATGAAGGAAACTTTGAATCCTCTCTTGTCCAAGGCTTAAATAGACAAGAGGTTCTTCTTTAGTCTAGGGACATATAGGACATCCTTCGTCTTCATGGATTTTCCAGAATCCAACTTATAGGATGCTTCTCCCATTCCTTTAATGGGATACTGAGAGTCATCTCCAAGCATTACTTTGTGTTGTGAATATTTTTGTATAAGGCATGATAGTGAGTCCTTGTAACCTGTCATGTGTTTTGATGCACCACTGTCTACTAACCAGGTGTCATTTCCTGGTGAGAGTGATCCTGTTAGGGAAGAAATCGGTACATATTCTTCACTGGATTCTTCATCTTTCTTTGCTTCCTCTTCTACTTCTTGATCACTATCTTCAACATCATGAGCTTGGAACCTTCTCATCTTTTTAACTCTTTCTGCTTTCATGGGACATTTGATGGCAATGTGTCCCATCTTATGACAAGTGAAGCACTCATAATTCGAGAAATATTTCTTTGGTCTTTTGAACCCTTGAGTCTTGAGAGGATGAGCATAACTCTTTCTTTTGTGTTTGCCTTTGGCATGGGATGTCAAGGCTTGATCTTCATTTTCGTTTAGCTTCACTTATCTGGCTAAGATTATTTATTCTTCTTGAACACATTCTTCCCATAGCTTTCTGAATTTGGTTAGATTTATTCTTGAGCAGATTCCTTGGATTAAAGCTTCCCAATCTCTTAGAAGACCATTTAGGGTGGTCATCACAATTTCTGCTTCTTCTATTGTATCACCAATGGATTCTAGCTGATCTTTAATTTGAGCCACTCTTGAAAAGTAAGATTGCATAGTCTCTGACTTTTGAGTCTTCACACTTTTGAGGTGATTCCTCAGAGTCATCTTCCTATTGATATTTCTCCCTTCAAATAAACTTGAGAGGGCATCAAACATTTATTTTGGAGTTTCTCCTTATGATAATTGAGGAATCAAGTTATCCTTCATGGAGTCAGCTATTATACTTTTGGCTATGATCATATCCTTCTTATGCTTGGACTTAGCTTCCTCCTCTTCTGGTTCTTTCACTTCCTCCTTCACAAATTTGTCTAGATCATTCTCTTGTAGGATGAGCATGATCCTATACTTCCATGCTCTGAATTTTTCATCTCCTTCAATATTTTCATCTAACTTGGTGTTCTTAGTCATCTTCAACAGAATGAGACCTTCAAACAGAACAGGGAGGAAGAGTACTTACTTGAAGAAAATAGTTTCTGGAAGACCTAGTGTTTGATGTAGAAACCCTAATTTCTTAACTGGAAACACTAATAGGGTTGAGAGGTGGAAAATATGTGCCCTCATGAGGTGAGGTAGATTGTATCTTCCTTTTTCTGATATTGATTATGAAACCTTGGGAAAACTGAAACCCTAGTTTGTCCCGACAGTAGTAATAGGTCCAAAATTGAAAATTCTTGAAATTCAATTGTCACTACAAAAAGATGTGCCCTTTAGAGGCGAGTTGGATGAGCCCTCTTTTTTGGTTGAACTGTTGAGGGATTTGTCAAGAACAACAAACCCTAGTTGTGCAGTGTCCCTTTTTAAGGTGGCTATGATACCATGTTAAAATTCTTTATAATTTCTTAGATGATATCTTAAAACAACTTTTCCACTAGAAGATCACTGAAAGAACAACATGCACAAAAACATAAGAACACAAGAACACAAAGATTTTCCTTAGGGAAACCAAAAGGGAGAAAACCCCGCAAAAATTCCTCAATATAGAACTCAACCAGTGTAGTGTAAAATCCAGACAACAACTGATTCCTCCTTCTTGGTGCGCTACTACTTCTCTCTCTTGCTAAAAACAGTTTGACTAAGTGAGTACAAATGAAGGGGAGTGCCTCGCTATTTATATTCTTCTATTGACTTGACCTCTAACTTGGTGGGGCCAACTTCACTAGCTATCAGGGCTGACTTGTCCAACTAGACATTACAAATAGCATTTATTATATTGACACTTCGGTACTAATGACCCGACTTACATTCAGAGGTTTACATTGCATCCTTCAATAGGACCAATAGGAGGAATACAAATAAAACTAGAAGATATTCTAAAGTTAGATTATTTTAACATGACAAACATCACAACTACGACAATATTCTCAAGCATCTACATGCATGGTGGGAAACCACAATCTTGCTTGAAATATCTTCCGCACTGTAGCTTTTCCAGCAAAATGGCCTCCTTTGATGCCAACATGCACTTCATTTAGTATCATTGGTCACTTGTGTTCCAAGATGTAGTGACGAAGAATCTCATCAAGGCCTCTTTTATATAATTGTCCAACAATCAACTGGAAGTCTGCAACTCGCACAACTAATTGATTCTTCTATGTAGTAATAAATTCAGGTGGTGCATATCCCGTACTAAAAATTTGTACAATGTCTCTTCAATGATCATCAAACATTTTGATCGCAAATAGTTGTGCATTAGGGAGACTATCGTCGCAGTCACAAGGTTCTTCACCACTTTCGATCCTCGATAGATGGTTTGGTCCTGAATTCAGTTGACTCGATTTAAAAATTACTTCAAAGTTAAATTCCTGAAAAAAGGAGAATCCACCAGCAAATGTCCCCCCCAACACTGGCTTATTCACCAGGTATTTCAATGCTAGATTATCTGTGTACATTTTGAAATGTTCACCTAGCAAATAGTGTCAAAATTTATGCAGATCGTATACCATAGCTAGTCCTTCTCTTTCCTTTGTGGTATAGTTCTTCTATGATGTTGATCATTTTCTTCTAGCGAAGGCCATAGCATTATAAATCGACCCTTTTCCAGGTTGTGCTATTACCACACCGAGTGTGACAAATGGCGCATCAACATGTACATGAAATTCCTTTTTACGGTATGGAAATACAAGTATGGGCATTGTAACCTTCTTGTTGTTTAAAGTGTCCAGAATTTCTTGAAAAAATTTCGTACACTGGAACCTAACATCTTTCTTCGGTAACTTCTCCATTGGAACAGTCACCTCCACATATCCTTTGATAAATTTATGATAGTATCATGTATGTCCTTCTTTATACCCCTTTGCAAAGCCCCCAAAGGATGCCATGCATGGATTCTTCTGACCCTTACCCTTATCTTACCTTTACTTAGGAATTCTTACGGGTATTACATATCATATTATGTTGGATACCAAATATGAACTTCCTTTTATAATTTGACAAGGAACGATGTGATACCAATTTGGAATTTGAACCCAACAACCCCTTCTCAATCTAGAAGCATCATGGAGTTATCCCCAACCCATTACCCCCTTCAATTATAAGATCTCACTTAATTAACTATGGTAGGTGGTGGTAGGTGGATGATGATCACAATTTTAGCAAAGCTGACCAAGATTCTATCATGACAAACCACATGGCCCAACAAAATTTCAAAAGGGGCAGAAGATATACATTTCTTTAAGTTCGGTGAAATTTGATACTAGCTAGAGACAGCAACATTCTGGGGATATCGATATGATCCTTAATGAACCCAAATACTGTCCAATCGTCGAATTTGACCTCAAGAAATTTATGAATAAAATATTTGAAGGAAACCACTACTATCCTAGAAAAAAGAGAAGAAACATTCTTGAGTCCAAAGGGAATTACTATGTATTGGAAATAACCCCACTCTGTCACAAAGGTTGTCTTGTGTTAGTCTTCCTTTGTGACTCTAATATGATGGTATCCATAGAAATCATCCATGAATGAGTAAATATATTGACCCCCAACACTCTCCGGTACCCCATTTGTAAATGGAGTCGAAAATGGGTCATATATACAAGCATCGTTCAATTTTCTTAGGTCGACACAAATCTGCATTTCACCGGTAGTCTTTTTATATTGGATTGCTATCGGAGTGATCCACTCTGATTCTTCTACACATTCTATGATACCTGCATCCAACATCTGATCCAACTATGCCTTAAATTTTTCTTTATATCGCAGATTCAGTTGGTATGGTCGTTGCTTGACAAGTTTTGTGTCGAGATTTAAAGGTATCTTCATTTCTCCAAGGTCTCCAACAATCCCTTTCATCTCTGAGAATTTCATAGGGAACAGATATTGAAACTCATGCAATAGATCCATGATCTTTTCGACAGTCCCGTCATCCCAATAAAATCCAATATTGGAAAATTTTGGATTCTTCAAGGAGCTAATGTTGATTTTCTTTACTTTTAGTAGATTCAAAAATTGGTCACTATAAACACCAAATACTTCCACTAGATGTGTACCTTCGGAATCAAGTATGTTTAGGTCGAGTGGGTCATCATCATCAAGTTCTCCCATCACATTATAGCACTCCATCCAGTGTTGGATTGTTGCATTGCGCTGATTGAATTTTGTCATTACGAAAGGGATATCTTCAAATATCTTTGTCTTGATTACTTACAATGCGGCATCAATCAACGGATGATCATCAACAAATTCAAATGTGTGTATGAAGCTAGTAGATAATCCATTCCATTCAATAGTCCATCGTCTCATTTCAACTGATGTATCCCATCTCCTTGGTATCATGTTTAATGTCTGTATGAACTAATGAACCCATTTCTGTCGCGGACATGCCTCCTGTGTCACTCGACAATACCCTATATGTTCGGTAGGATTAGTGAATCTTGTATATTTTCGACCAATATATTTGATCTATTCTTCAAACCTTATCTCCATCAATATTTGACATTGTGTCCATTCTGAGATGGATTTTTTATGTGTGACCCACCATCTGGTGAGTGTAGCTTTTATTGCAAAGTCCAGGGAGGACAAGCACTGATGTTCTGCGACTTTTTCTTCAAATTCTGTTAGAAAATATGAAAGGTTAGGTAAACCTTCATATGTGGGTATATCAATTATCTTGATTCCTACCCGTCGCACATACTATGTAACTCTTTCACGTATTCTCATGGATATTGCATGCATCCTATTCTGCCAATTTTCCAACGCTTCGCCAAAATCTGATGTACAGGAACTGATACTCCGCAAACTAAGATTTTTTTGATCGTTGGATTTACATAATCGTTCCTTCCAAATGTGATGTTATAAATATGGTCAATATAGTCACCTTGTTCTTCACTATTTACTGGATCGACATATCTCTGGCCTTCTAGCAAATTAATTGGTGTGACCGCCCTTAGCTCTCAATCTTCAAATGTTAATATTCTTTTCTTAAAATTGAGGATGATCTGAATATCAATCACCCAGTCAATCCATAAAAGTGCAAGATATAGGTTTGTGTCATCAACAATGTCGATTACTTTAAATTCAACATACGTTCTCAAGAGTTCTACCTCAACGGGAACTTGAGTCAGTCAACCAATAGGTAGGACTTTCGACTGATTTTCTAATCTGAGCTGAATATGATACCACTCCAATCACGTTTTCCCCATGATTTCTCATGTTTGTCTTTTCATAATATTGGAATCATATCTCAACTCTAGAATAATATAGTCCATATCATAATCTTCTATTTGTGCAGTCATACTTAACTCACAAACAGTCTTTAATATTTTTCCCGCATGATTAATTCTTTTATCTACTCGCAGCTCTTCTTGAGGTTCTCCTATTAGAGTTGTCAATTCTACGACATCATATTTATATTTTATTAGCGATAAGAAACTTTTAAATGTTTCTTTAAGCTTAGTAACCTTTCCCGTTAATTTCTTTTGAAATAGTTGGTCAAACCTTTTAGGCATCTCCATTATTTGTATTCTTGGTAATGTAGGACAAGACATCTACACTTGATTCTTTTCGACAAATTCTGGTCGCATGTCCAAGAATACTTCCTTTTCTTTATGGACATCGAATGGCACTTTGTTTTGTGCTTCTAGTTGCACCTATGGTTTTTCATGTTGTGAATATTGATCTTCTCCAGTCGCAGCACCTACCCTTGTTACGACAACAATATTTGGTTCCCTCGTCTCATCAGAGATCTTTCGAATATTCTGGTTGGGGTTTAGATTGGGATTCTGCAAATGTCTTGGATTTCTCACATTTCTATCCTGCCACTTCACAATCAACTATGAGAACTGTTCGACAATATCATAAGCATATTTGCAATATGAACATGTATTTGTAGGACTCGTACACTCCCTAGGAAAATGTCCTAGTTTCCCACAATTATAACATATAATTTGGCCTCTTCCAAGACCAAATATTCTTCCTTGTCCTCAAGATCAAAAATTTCCACCCCCCTAGCTTGAGAGTATTGTTGTGGGTATTGATTATGTGGATACTATGGTTGAGGATACTGAGCTTGTGGATATTGAGCTTGAGACCGCTCAACTTGCATTTTCTCTTCATTCTCCATTAAATTGGTTTCGACCATTTTCTTCTGCGATAGTTGAAATTCTCTACAGTCTTTCTCATCATGGCCTATTGATTTACAAAATTTACAATATAAACTAGTCGATGCACTTACAATATTATGTAAATACAAACACTCTTCCAAGTGATGGACTTTAGTATAGCATATTCTACACTAACGCATCCCTTGTGTATATATCGGATTCATTGCTCCTGATGCGACATAGCTCATGAACATCAAGAAATTTTCCTTATGGTGTCATTCAGTTCTGCATCTGGTACACCAAAGTTCTTCTTGGACTTCCTTCCTTTTTAATGTACTAGAGTTGTTTCGTAAGGTTGGCTAGTTGCGATTGAATTTGCATCATTCCTGCACTAGTCTCTCCTACATGTGAGGATTCGATCTTCATGGCCAACTCAAGTGCTTCAGTCTGCAACACAATATTTTGTTGCATTAAGGGAATCCAGATGTACAATAATAGTGCTACAATGAACCACTCTTTGTGTTGTACGTCTAGAATCTGGAATCTTACTTTAGCCTTTTAAGTCTCTAGTCGAAGTCCCACACAGAATCCATAGACAATTGCTTAATCTCTTTTATCTCAGTAATACATTGAGATTTAGATTTGGGCTTTCTGAATTCATCTATTAGTCCCACTCAAATTTGGTTGAGTTTTTTCTGTGTGACTCCTGTCAAAACCATAGACAACTTCATATACCAGTTTAGCGCACGACCCTTCAAGGTTGTGATCATTTGTGCCTTCTTCATTGCTTCAACTTGGACCTTTCACATGGTCCATACAGCTTCACATAGAAACCAATGTTTCTTTGGGTCTTCTAACCCATTTCCATTGAATATCAGCAACTGAATATCATTCCCAGCCATTATATTGGTCCTTGGTACTGCTGGATAAAAAATTTGACTAGAAGTACTTCCTTGTCCACTATTCCCATATTTAGTATTACTTGTATTGGAAAACCCACTAAGAGATGAGTTTATGTACCTCACCTCTAGAGACATACGTGGAATCGTAGGTGTGTCCTATTCATACTCTAGATCTGGGGCTTCTTCTTCTTCTTCCCTTTCAAGAATAGGCTAGTATTCCTATTCCTCATTGCAAGAACCTCTGTCAAAGTGTGACGTCAACTTGTAGTATTCTCCTATGTTCGTACTGCAACTTCATCTTCTTGTCATAGTTCTTTTTCTTTTCCCCGGCCAAAATATCCTTCAACTTCTTAGACATCCACCCTCTAGTGCAGTTCCACTATCACCGGGGAACATCTCAGCTTACTTTGCTCCATTTTTCTCGTACTTCTTCTGCAACATAACCCAAGTCTTTATACGCATGAGTTCTTTACTCGTCGGATTCCATTCTTGGGATCCCTTTCTCACATACGAGCATTTGATCCAGATTTTCAAAGATGTCAAATACCTTCCTTTGGGTCCTTGGAAAAATTCTCTGTCTACTTCACTATATCACCTTATAGTGTTGATGGAAATTTATGTGATATATTCACCCAAAATACTATCAACCCATAAATCAACATCCCTAGATATGGGGTTTCTAGTTCTTTTCAGCCGCTGAATCAGCTGAGGACTCAACTCTATAGGTTCTCCTCCTTGGAAAATTTGTTGTTCGGTTGCTCGCTTCAACAACCACTCATACAACAAAATAGGAAACTCGCAAAAACAATCATGAGTATTCGTATATAAGTATCACTACAACCACTATCGGATTCAACCTTGATCCTTCACTTTCTTCTCGTGGGAACTCTAATGCTTTAAAATCCACTCACTCTTGAATTTTTGGCTTCGTCGGATGCCAAAACATGTCCCTCACAAAATGATTCACGGTCCCGGAAACAAAACCATTTCTTGGCATTTCTTCCTTTGACCCAGGGTCAGACCTTTGTTTGTCCGTCAGTGAATCCCAATATATCGGCCCGACAGAGCAGGGCTCAGTTGGAAACACCTACATTGCAGATGTAGTCTCACCCAAGATATCTCTTATGGGTAGCTGCCAAAACTAGGTTTCTGTAGTTATGTGGGGATTTCCTCTTCCTTAGCACCTTACTAAATTCCTCAACCGAAGTAGGTAGTTATATTACGTACTCTTATTGTGTGCATTCAAGATATTACTCTATTTATCCATCGACAAATATTACAATAGTTAATATACTTCCTTATTAGCGATTCCAACTAACAACAGTGTGACATATGCATATAAAGACTCATTCATAAGAAAATGCACATACATTTAATCACAACATACATTCATTCGACATAAGCACATTCATTAAATATATACATAGACAACATTTAATGTGGAAACCCATCCAGGAAAAACCATAAAGGCGCTCTTCATCTGGCATGAGAAATATATGGCACCTTTTGTCTGCGCACTCAGCTTATAGACTATGTTCTAGATCTTCTATGCAATATATGCAGACTTCTCTCTCCTCTTATGCTCCCTAGTATTAGGTCTCTGAAGTTTTCCTCTCCGTCACCATACTAGTGATCTACACACAACCTGGATAGACTCTTTCTTTTCTACAACTCTACAAAAAAATAATAGACAAAATGACTAATAAATACCAACCAAGAGTGTATTCGTCTTATTGTGTTTATGTGTGTCTATGTGTGTAACCCGCACACAGCTTGGGCTCTCCCTTTTATAAACTCTTACACATTGAATTCAAATGACTTCATTATGTTAGCCGACAGGCTGTTATTCCTATTCTAGTTCATTTAGTTACAACTAATACTAGGCACTATCTGCCCAAAATACAAAGATGATTTATTCCCTAAATCATGTGTTATCCTAACTGACTTCTTACCCATGTTTTCTCAAGATTTTTGTTTCAACCACTGCACGTATTCTTCTATCACGGTTCCTTCCATCATGGCTGATCTTATTGCAACTTCCCTTCAATCATAAACTCTTCCCTCACAGCTACTTCTATGGCAAGTTCCCCTCTATAGCTACTTATTTTTTCATAGATCTTTCTCACATAGTTGCTTTCATCGCGGCTTCCTTCTTCATGCTACCATAATCTTCATATTCCTGAGTAGAATTCTGGTTAAATTATGCCTATATTTTCCTAAGGGCAACAAAATACATCATATTTTTCATAAACTTCTAGAGAAACATGAGAAGGAGTCGCTACAAGGAGACTTTCACCAATTCAAACTAAATGAGTTGAAGATTCGGCCATTTCTTCAACTTGAACAACTTCATCAGAGAGTGTTGAGGCCAAGAAATTAGAAGCAAGAACACATGAGGAGGTGTTGGATTCACTCTAGGTATCATCTACTTCTTTCTACATACCAAAATATCCATCCAAATTTCTCCATATCTTGAATGGATACTCAGCAGAATCAATTAGATACTTCATCTTAGGAGAGATTGCCAGACACATTTTTCCATATGCACTATCATAGTCATTTATCCAATCATTTTTTCTCTTCATCAGATTCTGGCATTTCCATAGCTCCCATATACAAATCAAAGAGCTCATGGCTCTTGAGATATGCAACCATCTTCAATTTCCACTTAGCATAATTGAATGGTGATAGAGGAGGAATTGATTTCAAAACCATTTTGAAGTTGTTGTACCTACAAAATAAACGCTCTGAAAATATATATTGAGGATAATTGAATTTACTGAGCTCCCTAGGCTCTGATACCATGTGAAATTTCTATATCCTTGATGGCAGCAATAAATTCCACGGCTAAGGATCTAAAGCACAATTTAATCCTACTAAGATGAACAACAGAGATTTGCAGCAAAACTAGTGAAGACATATTTAGCAAATTACATATCAGAAGAAACTCAATTGAATAAAATCCATATTGTCTATTAATCAATAATGAGAGTACAATATAAATACATCTCCAAAAGAAAAATTCATTAGCATAAGAAGGAATTTGGAATCCTCTCGTTGGGCAGACGTAAATTAGCATAGAAACCATCACTAGACTTGAGAACTAGTCCTAACTCTTGAATGTGCTTAGTTAATTGAGTGTAACTGAAGGTAATTGGACCTTGATGGTGAATGAGGAATTTAATTAATGATATATAATGATCTAGAGGCAAATTTAGGAGTTTTAGTTGACGGTTTAACCTTGACTCAGGAATGAGTCAAAGGTGGTCTAGGACTAGCACATGTTTTTTGGGCCCATAGTATTTGGTGGCCCATGGTAATGTCCATGGTATCTCATGTAAGGAAGTATTTAGGAGGCTTGAGGAGGCTCCATTGTAAATTATTCTAGACGTGAGTGGTGGCTAACTCACTTGGATTGGCTTGGTCGGTTTAGATCAAAGGGAAATAGCAGATCTATTATCGTATATTTTCTAGGTTTTGGGTTTTCCATGTAAACATTGTGTGTCTATCTTAAATGTGTTTCTATGTAGATTTGTGTTCTCTCATTATTAAGTATATGTATGCTCATTAAAATCCTAATAAGTGGTATAATAGCTATGGTTTGGTGTGGTTGTGTTTGTTGGTGTTGCTATGTGAAGTATTTAAAAAACAAATTGATGTACTTGGTTTTTGAATTAATTGTGGGGTGCATGTTTGGTGGTACCCGACACCCTAGCAGTATATTTGGGTTCTTGGTTAGAATGTAATGTAATGTCCCTTCCTGGAAGGACATTGAAATTGCTGACCCTGTCAAGCACCTGGGGTTCAAAAGTTGCATTAATTAATTATTCCTAGGAGTTTTGATTATTTAAAACTATGGAGGCATGTAATTTATAAATTCATGTTATTTGGAATTAGCTAATTATTATGAAAAATCATTAATGGTGGAAATGAGTTGTCAAGGCAGGAGGGCACATTAGGAAACTTGCCTAGGATGGAAAAATGGAAACACTCAAGCAAATCAAGGAAATTCTAAAATTGAAATCCATCCAAAAAGATAGAAACTACCAGAAAATCAAACTGTCATAAAAAATATAGCAACTGTCAAAAGCAGGAAAAGCAAGGCAGTTTTCAAAATAGGAAAGTACAGAAAAAGTAGTAAGTCGCAAAGAAGGAAAATTTTGGGCCAAGGAGGGTGCAGTTTTGATTTTGGACTGAAGGGAACAAACAAGGAAACATTACCTAAGCCTCTTACTTGTTATTTTCCTCAAGGAGGGAGAATTCATGATTAGGGTTAAGGTTTACAAGTGGGTTACTTGCTCAACAGGTGAAGCATTTGCTCAACAAGTCACCCAAGGTCTACTTAAGGGAATTCCCAACTCCATTATTCAGTTTTTTTTGTTATTGTTTTGATGTTATGTGAATATTGGCTTCAATACTTAGTGATGATCCTCGGTTCTCTTGGGTGATGCACCCCAAGTCCCATGCTCTTATCTTCCTCTCTTCTCCCCCATCTTCATTGCAGGTCATAAAAAGTCTAAGGAGAATCCACTTAGAGTTTGATTCATGATCTGATAGCATATTTCATGCATTAATGGAGTGTTTTTGCAGGTCATGAATCCTTTATATTCCATTAACAACTCCAATACATAGATTGGAACTCTTCCACTCGAATCCCAATGTTCTTCCTAGTTTTCTCTTGTTTTTCTGAGAGATTATTGAGTTGAATTTATGAGGAGAGTTTTAATGGCTCTAAGACATTAATGGTGGTTATTATTAGTCTCTGATATCATTTTCAGAGAAGTACCAAATCTTTTGCATATTTCGGGTAGTTTGTCACTCCAAATCTATCTCAATTCTAGTATTTTTGCCCTTGTAATGAAGTCTATATTAATGGATGAAGATATTAGACTCATGTGAACTTCAATTATGTCTTAAAGGTTCATTATTAATTTATTATTCTCTTTATTCAATTATTACATATATTCTAATGAGTTAGATTGATTTTTGTGGAGCATTTAATACCCTATTTAGAATTGCATGAAAATATGACTAGCTTATTTTTTCGAATGAGTTAGTGGACTAAAACAATTCAAATATTATTTATTTAAGTTCTGATAATACATTAAAATCATATTAAATATCATCCAATTCTGAAACTCAATTTTATAAACCTTCTTCATGTGTTTGGAACCCCCGGAAATGGAGCCTAAAGTGCAATCCAAAAGACTAGATTTTCCTGTGCAATTTCCTAAAACCCCAGATATGTTATAAAATTGCATATACCTTTGATTACTATCATATAACCTTATTTATATCCATATCAACTTCCTTATACACTGGTTGATTGGAGGTGATTGTTCATTCCTAGTTTGCACGGTTGGGACACCCAGAAGCATGGGAGTAAACTTCAGTGGAGTTGATTTTGAAACCTAAAATGAATCAACATCCAAGTGTGTATGGAAATCAATATCTCTATCCAAATTTTTCTCTTTGTCTCTTCCATTATCCCACTTCCCTTCCCATATTTTTCAGTACTGCCTATATTTTTCCCTGCACACACTACTAGATTTCGATCTAAAATCCGACGGTTTTTTCCGACGGCGCGCGGATTTTTTATTTTAACAGTGCCAAAAATCAGGAAGATAAAAAAAAAAATTGTAATGGTGGTGATAAGCGTCGCTTAAGCGACGGCTAGGCTTCCAAGCGTCGCTTAAGCGACGGCTATCCTCCTAAGCGTCGCTTAAGCGACGGCTATCCTCCTAAGCGTCGCTTAAGCGACGGCGCTTCAATTACTCACTCACTTACTAATGTCTTATCAATCATTTAATAATTTGTCGTAATTGGTTTATTATTTAAAATGGAAAGCGACGCTTAAGACATTATCCCACACACATTAAAATGCAAAGGCTAGGTTCATTTTTCATATAAATAGATGTACGGCTAGGTTCATTATCTCACACACTGAGTCTCGCACTTATCTCTTGGTTAAGAAGTGCGAAAT
>LPNX010317591.1:25952-56822 GCA_001517045.1 Pseudotsuga menziesii | reverse complement strand
CTGCCAAGGTGAATACAATGCAGGTTTATAGCAAATATATGAGTAAATACAAAATATATCAAAATATATATGTCTTCAACATAAAACACAGTCTTCAACAGTATTCATGCAATTGGTAATGTCAATTGTCAACTTGGTCACAGCAGCAGCAAATACAAGGCTTCACATTCAGCTCTATGCAGCTCAGGCAGCTCTTCAACTTACCAAATCAACACGCAGCCAGCACATCATTTACTGAAGGAGAAATCTCCACGCAGTCAAGATCTTTGACATGGACAACTAGGTCTATAACTTCAACGAAACAAAGAATACTGGTCGCTCTATCCCCATCACTGATCACTGGTATCAACAGTCTCCACGCAAATTCGTTGCAGATTCGTTGCAGCATATAAATGATACCAACACGCAGCAGTAAATTGTATCACGATACCAGCAATACGCCGATTTACAAAGGAACCAGACACGATCAGTCTCCACGCAAATGTATATAAATGGATACCAGCATATAAATGGATACCAGCAACACGCAGCAGTAAATTATATCAATAAGAAATTGTATTTCCAGCTCTGAAATCAACACGCAGCAGTAAATTATATATTTGATTTCTTATTGTATTTATACCAACAGTCTCCAGTCTACCAGTAGTAAATTGAAGTCTCCACGCAACATATAAATTATACTAATAGTCTCCACGCAAATGTATCACAGTCTCCACATTCAGAGAGGGCGCATATACCAGGAGGGTTTATGCACTCTTCAACGTATCATATACCAGGAGGGTTTATGCAGCCAGGAGGGCGCATAAACTAACACATACTCCAAATCAATACGCAGCATGCAGTGGTCTCTTCATAAACTTGCAGTCTCCAGTGAGTCGCTGAATACAATTCTTACATCAAGAATATAACGCATATGGCAGGAAGGACGAGTAGAGAGCAGTGGGCAATGAGCAGCAGCTCTGAAACAAATGGACGAAGGGCAGAATGTAGGTCTGGCACCCAGACTGCCAAGACTGACAAGCAAACAGGCAGGAGTTATGCTCTGATACCACTTGTTGGTAATAACTCCCAATTCGTTAATCTATTCATGGCTAAGCATTCATTTATACATTCATGTGACGGTTTATTTCACCTTCCGTCCAGCCTTTTCGGCTTCCAACTATTCCTATTTATTTATTTACAATATTATAATCCCTAACGGATTATATTCTAACAGTAACTTTAGTGTTAATTTTATTTTTCATTCGTTTCTTTGGGTTAATACATGAGTAAATTATAGATCAATTCCACCTCTTCTGGTTCCACATCTCAAACTTACTCCAATGATATGTTGTTTCTGTTTGATTCTTAAAATCCCTTGACTTGGACTGTTGAACCTGAGGACCTCCCCAACTGTGAAATCTTTGATTATAAAACCTCCATGTTTTTTCTCATGTGTCGACTTTGAAGTGTGGGTCTATGTCTATAGTGCTATGGTTATATCTCGTCAAACACCCATGATATTTGAGTGCAATTAGGTAGGGTTATGTTACCAAAATTGTATACTTTAGACTAGAAGAAAGTATTCCTAAAGATGTGAAATAAGTAAAAGTCCTTGAAATTATTTAGTGGCTAAAGGGGTAGTTATGCTGAGCTCCATTTTTTCCACATTTCTTTCATAATAAGTATGATATTCATAAACCATTTTCTCGCACTTCATTTAACCATTTACATCATCAAGTCTCCATTTAATCCTAAATACAGATTTGTGATTAATACATCGATGGATATTTAACATGAATCCACCAAAATGTCCTCTCACGCCTATATTTTTGTGAGGTCATTTTTCCAAATTTAGAAATATCAATTTGAACAGATATAAAGTTTTGAGGTATCATTTATAATCCTCCCCTTCATTTCCTTGTACAAATATGCAGCAGTAGTCATAGAAAAGGAAGGAGGAATTACTATCGTATAGAGTTAGATCCAAGCATCATTCCTTTGTAATCTAGAGTTTTATTTTAGTGAGAAACTAATCATTGTTGATTTTATGAGTAACTTCTTGGATTGAGTTTATTTCTCTAGGTGCATGGATTGGTTGAGAAGGGCCCGTCGATCTGATAATGAACTGAATAATATTTTACATTGCATTTCATTTCCATATTTGTGTGATTGTTTTCATTTTCATTTTAAATTCAGTTCTTCAATGGTTTTATGAATTCATTATATTTCTCCCTCAGATTGATACAATTGTCTCTTTCATCATCACTTTCCATTGCTTTCTACAACACTTTTCCCATACCAATCTTCTTTCATAGTATTGTTTTACTGATCCATTCTCAATGCACCTCTGTAATTCATATTTACATCGTCCACCCAATTTTCCTTGCTTTACCATGCAACTCGCAACCTAGACCTAAAAACCATCACCCCTTCACTTTTCTTTATCTTTTTTGCACACCTTTCCACAATCTAATTCATGTTGCTCTCCTTTGCAGATACAATAATTATCATTGTTATTACAAAGGATACAAATAAAAAACTTACATTTGATTGCTACATAAATTTGTTTGCATCTAAAATTAATGATAGAGAAGTAAGCCACTTCCATTCCAATACTTCACAAAATTACCTTCAATTCTCTTCACAACTAATAGATATGAAATTGTACCCAATTCCTCACCTTTTCTCCCTTTATTGCTGTCTCTTTTGTAACCTATGCCTAACCATATCTATTTTTTTCTATGCTTAATTCCAATTGTACCAAAATCTTCATGCTATCTAGATTACATTCAAATCTCCCATCATATTCACTACAACTTATTTCTTCTAAAAATAAGCCATTGCCCAAATTCAATTTCGTGCATACCAACCCTCATCTTTTGTCGGCCTTTTTATTTCTATTCTTCCATTGTATATTGATTTTGGTTTAATACATGAATGGTGCATGCATATTGGTAAATAATGTGTTGAATGCAAATCTTTATCGTGCTTTGTTGTTATATATTTTAGTATTATTTTTTCATATTTTATATATGTATATTGTTATATGTATATTGTTATATATGAATATTGTTATATATATATTGTTATATATATTGTTTTATATATATATATGTATATATGTATATTGTTATATGTATATTGTTATATGATATGTAACTTTAAGTTATATATTATATTTTTTTACTTTATTGATAGATAACATTATGTATATTGCTAGGTTATGATACTATTACATATCATTTCATTCTATTGTTTTACAAATATATGTGTAGCAATAATATACCATTATTGCAAATAAAATCTATATCAATTAACACATCATCGCGTTTATTTTATTTTCATTCCATCATTTTGCCCTCTTTTCTTGGATGTGTATTTTCGACGACGTTTTACTAGGTGAATGCTTTTTTCTTTTATATCTTCATACTTTAAGTTTAGATTTCTTGTTTTGATTACTTGAAGTTCATTTGCTTTGCATGATTTTTATTGTATTAGAATATGCTAAATTAAGATTTGATTCCAAATTTTATGTGTTTGTACGTTTAAGTTTTTATGAATTCTTGCAATGGCAATTTAATGTTGAATTATTAAACATATATTCTGCTTGATAAGGTATTCATATGATGCATGATGTTAGACTTACATGTTCATAAAAAAGAACATTATTGTGGCAACTATGTCACACCTACGGATAATGGTTGAGATTGAAGATAAGGTCATGGCAATATTGGGCCCACAATACTTTCTAGATTTGGTATATTTTAGACATGAAGCTAAATAAAGGAAAATAAAATGTGAAAAATATGCTTCAATGATATAGTTAACAAAAAAAATTGTCCACATAGATCTCTATGGTCAACGCCATAATTACACATCACAATCCCATCATTATTCCCTCCATTTTGACCTTCATAATTAAATTTCCCCCAAATTGGTCCAAGTAATTATTATTCCTTCCCTCATTAATATCGGGAAGATGTGCATTTATTGCAACAAAACCCCCTTTCTACCAAAAAAATCCAAAACACCCTAAAATGAGAATGGGTCAAAAACCATGGGAAATTATCACGCACTATGAAAAACCATGGACCAATACCATGGGCAGTGAAATCTTAGATTATCTTATAAATACATTATGAAGGTGTCCCCACACACATTTTGACACTTTCACACTTTTCACTTTTGTCACATTCTAGAAAATCCCATACTTTTTCCATACCATTCCACGTTGTATGTTGAGTTTACTCCATACACTCCTTGATTCAATTTCCCTTGACAACCCTAACTAGAGAAAATCAGAGAACCAGATTGTGGGAGCCATTCGACCACATCCTCAAATAGCTACACTGGCCCATTTTATAAAGGTATGTTGCATTTGTTTTATTAGTTAGAAGAAAATCAGAAAAAATATAAAAAATATTTGCTCTTGTTTGCTTGTATGTCAAGGTTGAGTATTTCCCATGCACCATGAACTCTACCCTTAGATCTCGTTCATCTATGGTAGGTTCTTTTGCACATAAGCAGAGAGAAATCTCCACTGTAGTTTTGGCGACTATGCTGGCTTGATCCTCTTGCATATTTTTTTGCAACTTATTTGATGGTTTGTTTTACTTGGGTACCCTTAAACATCACAGATTTGACCCCTTTCCGGTAGATCCAAACCCGTAACTTCAAAATTAATTCCCCCTCAGCCCAGAGGTCCAACATTTTTTCACAAAAAAAATCAGTTATGCCTAGAGGACACCTTTTCGGTAGGAAAACGTTACCCATATCGCACTTTTTTTTCCAATAAGAGTGACCTGGGTCACTCCTTTTTCCTCGATAAGTGCGACCGGGACCCAAAGTCTAGATCACGCTTGTTCGACCTTCCAGAGAGACCTAGGTCGCATGTGACCCTATTTTATGCGATTTGTTGCTCAAAACCCCTATTAAGTGCATCCTTTGTTTTCTAGTTGTTTTTCTATCTCGGTCGCAACAAATGTTTAGTCTTGTGTGACCCCGAACAAACATGTTCCGCCAATAGGTTCATGCTACAAATTTCTTGATTGTTTGAGGTGTTCTAGACCCATTCTAGACCCCTTGTCTGTGTTCTTCCCTTTTTCCCGATTGTATCCTTCCAAATATGATTTCCTCCAACCCCTTGATGTGTTTTACAGTCCTTGTTTGCTTATATGTGAGCCTATATTGCCATGATCTTAGTAGTTGAGACCCCCTCCCCCTCGGTGTGTTTCCTACACACTATCGAGTTCCTTATGTTAGAAATTTAGACCACCTAGTACCATGGTCACATATCACCTAGGACATACCCTCATTTTCTTTTCACTTATGTTGCATAGTCCAAAACTTGGTTATGTTTCTCTTTGTTAACACCAAAAAATGTTCACCTTACTCTCTATGGTCCAAACCATAATTATACATCATAATCTCACCATTATTTCCTCCATTTTGACCTTCACAACTAAAATTCCACCAAAACTGGTCCAAAACATTGTTATTCCTCCCTCCATAAATACAAGGAAGTTGAGCATTTATTGTGACTTATCCCCACTCTCTCCAAAAAGGACAAAAAAACCCTAAAATGAGAATGGGTGAAAACCCATGGACAAATATCATGCGCAATAAATTCTATGGGTCTTTACAACGAGTGAAAAAACCTTGGATCATCCTATAAATACATTGTGAAGGTTCGCCCCCAAACCTTACATTACATGACATTACTTTTCACCTTTCTCCATTGTTCCCATATTTTTTCCATATCATTTTCCACCTTTGTTGTAGATTCACCTGCTATAACACACTATTGCAGTTCGGTTTTAGAGCTTTCTTTTTGGCATGTGAGCCACCATTTTTATTCTCTCCTTCTACACACTCGATTGTAGTTGGATTTTGGAGCCTACGTTTGACACTCTTGCACTTAAATTTATTATACAGCATACCATCACGTCATCATTGCTCCACCATGCTACTTGCATATACTTAGGGGCCATACCCCTATGTTTGGTTCATTGAACCGCCATCATCAGATCCATATTCGATGTCGTTCACCATGTTCAGAGCCATACACTGCATCTAATTTTGATTTGAATTCTTATGAATTCGAACCTACCTTATTCACAACCCCATTTATCCCCATGGATGGTGCACCTACTAACCCCTTTCAAGGGGGATGCTTGATAGTGGATTCATGACCGCTCCACCCGTCATCTCAGGTATCCCTTCTATCTGACCTATCAATCATGTTCCTAATGGTCCCCTCTCCAATGCACACACTACTGGTGCTACGTTACCCACTAGTTGTGGCCCCACTCAAACCACCATGGTTCATATTGTACATTTTGTTATGCATGGGGGAATTGGCCCTTCTACCACATTTATGTCTATTCACACCCTTCTAGTGACTAATCATATTTTCAAAATTCAACCATACCAACCCCCATTTGCAAGTGGAAAATACATGCCCATCGATCCCAACACCATTGCTATCCCTCCTCAATCTAGTCTCAGTTCTAGTCTACCATTTCTGGCTAATCTCAACCTTCCTAATTTGGCATGATTGAAAAATGACCCCATCCATCATGACCCGTTGTGGCTTCCCATGGCTACCAAACTCCCATGAGACATCCCTAAGATTGAAGGAAACACGAGAGAAGACTCCCAAAACCACATTATGTCATTCCACTTATGGTGTTTCTCTAACAACATAGTGGATGATTCTATCCTATTGTGGATTTCCTAGCGCACAATCATAAGTGTTGCAGCCCAATGTTATATTGAACCACCTCATGCCACTTACACATAATTTTCCTTGTTACCCTCAATTTTTCTCCAGTACTTCCAGTTACCCATCCATTATGATGAGGGTGTGGAAATTGTATTATCCTGTTGATAGAGCACTTCGACCAATATCACAGATCATATCAATGAGTGGCATTGTTGTCGTAGCTTGTGTAAAGTCCATTTAGATGATAAGGTTTTCCTAGATTGGGTTCTAAAAATCTTACTCCCCCCCATCTCCAAAGACATCACATCTGAGTAGCCATAAACTAAGGATGAAGCCATACTCAAGGCACAAGAGTTTGATCTTATCAATGCCCAATTTGATTATCTGTATACCATTATACCCGATGCTCCCCGAGCTAGATCCTCATGTCGAGATAAACCAGGGGCATGTCATGCTACTAATGGATCCATTGGCTATATAACTCAGCACCCTCACCTATAGACAACCTATCCTTCAATTACACCTCATTCTGGTACAAGCCCTAGTGTTTCCCGACTAGGTTATGCCCCTAATTTTATATGTGTAACTGCTCAGTCTAGAGCCACACCTTCCTATGCGTGTCGCACAATAGTTCCTCATGTCTATGGGCCAAACCGCTTGGAACCTCCGTGTAATGGCCCAGATGGTAGGATTTGCATCCCCTCCAATTGCTCCTTCCTATTACCTACCACATGTTCAACCTACACCTTCTCCAACCCTGACTCCTCATATTCCACAAGGACAAATCTACGCTCAAAAAAACCTCCCTAATCAACCCACCCCCAATAACCAACAAGGGCAGGGATGACAAAAAAGAGGTAGGAAGTGTGGAAAAAACCAACCTCAAGGAGGTGGCCAACAATCCAACCCTTTGAATAACAATGGATCCATTCCCCCTGCACAAAACCCCAAGTGTCCCCCTAGACATGGGAATAACCCTTAGTTGTAGACTAACCATCGATGCGCCATTTGTAAAAATTATGGTCATTATATACATCAGTGTCCCCATATGGATCGTTTCCTCCATTTATTACAAGGGTGCATCCATGGAGGTGGGTTACAATTTTTGGCAATGAAATTTCAGAAAAAACACAAAAACGTACCTTGATCGAGTTTTTTCCAAACCCTCAATCGAGTTTTTACAACCTCAATCAAGGTTTTTTTAAACCCTTGATCGAGGTTTTATTAAACCCTTGATCGATGGTTAAACTGAGAAAGCTCGATCGAGGGTTAAAATAAGCTCGATTGAGGGTCTTTTATCGTTTTTACTATAAATAGGAAACAAACCTTTGATATAATTCACTGCATTTGCTGGATAGAAAAGGATCATTTATATTCATTTGTAGATATGGGTAGTGGAGTAATCGGATTTATAGATATGATTGATCATATATTAATTCAACATCTGTAACTCCAATTACTCCACGACTAATATCTACATATAAAACCTAGAGGATGTGGCAGTAGTAACGCTTTTACTTGTTTCTTCTTCAAGGTATGTACGATTACCCACAAGTATTACTTTTCTAGTCAAAATTATGTTTTATTAAATTTTATTATCATATAATTCTATGCTTGATTTTAATTGAATTCGAAGACCTTGTTTCCATGAACAATACGAAAGTTGAAAAACTTTGATTAAATAATTTTTTGGGTGTCCATATTTGTGTGAACATACGAATATGGGCAGTCGAATATTTTTTTAGTTAAAGTCTTAAAAAGCTCAATCGAGCTTTTCATTTAATGAAGCATTCCAAAAGATGCTTGGACACCTTTTATTTTGAATTCATGTCATTGAATATTTTTAATTCTTGTCGAAATGAGAATTAGTATCATGTTTAGTCATGTGTTATTGATGTAAATTCTAATGTCATTCAATAATTTACTAGTAAGATTAACTGCAAATGTGTGGCAGAATAACAATTTTGAAGAGTAAACAATGGACATTGATATAACCCAAGGAAATGATGTCATATTTTTTTTTCATGCTCACATTTTCATCTCTCTAAAAATACTTTGCTTCTTCGTATATAATTTTTAATTTAAAAAAATAAAATTATGTGATATGACTCAGAATTTAACACTACTTTTTATCCTAATCATTCTGTTCTATTTCACCCTCGGCTCTGGGATTTAAATATCTGTCCCGAAGATCTATATCGTAGGTATATCGTAGTCCTTAGAATCTAGGTCGAGTGGACACAACTCACCTAAGTTCTATTAATTTTTCATAGTGGTTTAGGAACTGAAAACACAGTCTCACAAAGAATTCAAACAAATATGCATAAAATTGGAAAAATGGTGCTGCAATGGAAGTAGCAGCTCTATATAATCAAATGAAAGAATGATGATACAATACAATGATCATGCTAGATGCATGAATTCCAATATAATTTGAATTCCCAAGGAGGTTATTTGAATTGAATGAGTGAGTCTAGCTTAACTGAATGTAATCCACCGTAGACACTCAAGTTAACCACTGATCAAAACCCTAATTGACTCAACTGAGTCCTAACTGAAGTTGGAGTGCAATAAATGATTGAGTCTAGCTGAAATTAGCTTAGACACATGTCATTTCAAGCCAACCAACAAGTTGTAGCGCATCAATGACTCCAATGAACCCTGATGAGGTTAATTGAAGTGTAACTGACCATCAGAAGTGGTTGGAGGCACCCATGTTGACTCCAGTTCATTAAATAATCATTAAATAATCAATTTAATGAAAGGAGACACCTTCACTGCTCTATTTAACTTATTGTAACCATCAGTTAACAATTAAGTGCATTTATGACACTCAGATCACCCCTAGAGTGCTCCAGTTAGCCTCCCTGAATGAAGGAGAAGTCTTCGTTGGCCTCCTTGACTGAAGGTAGGAGTGGGTGTGCTCATGCTGATGTCATACAGTGCTCCTATGATGTCAATTAAGTCAATAAAACTTAGGATAGTGGTTTAACTAGGCAAAATTGACCAAAATAAGTGTGTATGGTGGTAAATGTCTTCAACACCCCCCCTTTAAGCTATACTCAGGAGAAGTAGAAAACATAAAGTGCATAAGAATGCTAGGGCCCCGTCAACAAAGGCCATAGGTCACCCTGTACAATACTGAAACTCAAACAACGCTCAAAAACAAACTAAGTGAGGAAAAGAGGGAAAACCCAGTGGGAAAACCCCCACCCTCAAGCTAAACATTGAAAGTAGTTGAATAACCATGATGAACTCACCCCCAATAGTGAACGGAGGTAAGTGAAATTATTTTCTAAAAATCTCTTAGTGAAGATGTCTGTAATGTTCTCATCAGTCGGGAAGTATTGCGAAATGATGGTCCTATCATGCACTAGCTCCCTGATATAGTGCATCTACATGCTTGGTCCTCTTCCTAGGAATTGGGTTTGTGGATATCTTAATAACACTTTGATTTTCATAAAAGAGGACAGTGGACAATGTTCTACCAACATCAAACTCTGAAAGAATACCTTGTAACAAAATAGCTTGGATGCAAGCATTCACCGCTCCTCGGTACTCGACCTCTGTTGAAGATAATGCTATGGTGGCCTGTTTTTTGCTAATTCTGATCAATATAATCACTCACCCAATCGGAATATGTGTATCCAACCAGGTCTAGCTTGGAGTCTGCAACATAGTGAATGTCGTAGGTCTCGGTTCCCTGAATGTACTGGAGGATCCTCTTGGATGCCTTCCAATGAATATCATGGGGCTGCTACATGTATCTTGATACAGCAGTCATGGCATAACAGATATCAAGCTGAGAATGAGTCAAGTACAACAAGCTACCAATCAGCTGTCGATAAATAGTGCAGTCCATGGGAGGTGTGCTTTTTCCTTCTTCAAGGCTGATCCCTTAAAGGAAAGGGAATGGATAAGCTCTACACTCAGCCATGTTAAAATTGAATAACATGCCTGATATGTATTTGTACTGAGTGACCATTATCCCATCAGAATTTTGCTCAATTTCTAGCCCCAAAAATTGTTTTAAGAGCCCCAAATCGCTCATTTCAAATGCATTGTGTAGAGCAGTTTTGCTGACTGAAATAGAAGAAACTATGCTACCTGTGATCAATAATTCATCAAAATATAAAATAATAATAATAAAATTACCATCATACTACTGTATATACACATTTGGATCTGATCTACACCATTGGAAGTTTTGCAAGAAAAGGAAGGCATCCATCTTGGAATACCACTCTCTTGGGACCTGTTTTAACCCGTATAGTGAATTATTTAGCTTGCAAACCAAAGATGGATTAGAAATGTAGCCCTCGGGATGATTCATGTATATCTACTCATGAATATCTCCACTCAAAAATGCTAACTTAAAATCCATATGATGCACTTCCCAGTGGTTAGATGCTGAAATTGCCAAAACTAGGTGGATGGAGTCCATTTTTGCAACCAGTGCAAAAGTCTCATGGTAGTCCACACCTTGGATCTGGGAGAAATTTTTTTCCACCAACCTTTCCTTATATTTTTAGGTGCTTCCATCTATAGCAACCTTATTCAAAAACACCCACTTGCATTGAACCAATTTCCTTCCCAGAGGAAGAGAAACTAGCTCCCAAGTAGTGTTTTTTTGAAGAGAATTCATCTCTTCATCCATGGCAACTTGCCATCTCAGATACTTCTGAGCATGGTAGTAACAATTAAGGTCTAAAATTATCATCAAATAAAAATATTCAGACAACAAATAATTAGGACAAGAGAGCGCAATACTTGCTCTTTGGAAATCAGGCTGAGTTCTCCTTGGATCATCCGGATTTCCAATGTTATCTCCTGCGGAGGAGAGTGTCTATCGGGCCCAAATTGGGAGATGATTTTGTACTTCAGGTTCTGATTCAGCATATGATGTTTTCTGTACACTAATATCAGAAATCTGATGATCCAAATCATGGTCATCACCCCCAATTTCATCATCCAAATATTCAGTAGAATAGAAAGGAAATTCAACAGTTTTATCCTTCACTAGTTCCACCTCCTGAAGAGCCTCACCGAACTTGACACTCCTTTTAGTGATGATATATTTTGTTTTGATATCTAGTATCTTGAAACCTTTTGATTCATTAGGATACCCAATAAACATACATTCTATGCTTTGCGGTTGCAAATCCTTCCTTTTATCAAGTGGAATTTGGGCCCATGGAGTCGACCCAAACACCCGTAGATTCGACACATCCGAATTGTGTCTGAAGTATGCTTAGAAAGGGGTATTCCATTTCATGGATGAGTGTAGAACTCTATTATGAATATATGCTACAGCATGCATGTCTTCAGCTCACAAATTTGTAGCCAACTTCTTTGATTCCAACATACAGGTGGTTATCTCCTTGAGAGACCGATTCTTCCTCTCTGCTACACCATTTTGCTGGAGAGTGTAGGGAAATGAATGCTACACTTGAATACCACTTTGGGAACATATGTGCAGAAAATAATTACTGAAATAATACCCACCATTATCAAATCTTAATATCTTTATCTTTTGTCCAGATGCATTCTCAATCAAGGCCTTCAAATCAGTGAATTTTTCACAGACTTTAGACTTCTTTTTGATAAAGAAGACCCATGTGTACCTGGAAAAATCATCAATGGAAGTTAGAACGTACCTTCATCCATTCATGGATGTGATAGGCATGTGACCTTTGATATCATAATGTATTAGTCCCAAGATGCATGATGCTTGGATTTCCTACCCCCGATCGAACTTATGCTCAAGGTGCTTTCCAACAACATAGCCCTTGGAAATTCCAGTGGTTTCCTTGATGACCGAGAGGCCTTCAACCATAAAATTATTCTATAATTGATACAATTATTTGAAGTTGAGATGGACGAACCTCTCATTCCATAGTATACTAACTTCGTTTCCATGAGTCAGCAATGCAGTGGTCTTTGCATCCACCACAAAATGGGAGAACTCATAGGATTTTGCATGATGGCTTGCAAGGCCTTTTGCTAGAAGTTTTTCGGATGCAATTTATGTGATATCTAGATCATTTGGTATGAACGATACTCTCTTGGGCACTCCTGTATGTGTCATTTGATAAACACTAAGGAGGTTTGATTCCAGAGATGGTACATACAAAACATTTGAAAAATAGCCATTCTCAACATCTACAGTACCTTGTCCTTCGGAAATGATGGTGGAGTCATCTCCCATGTGGATGGGAATGGATTTGCTAGTATCCAAATATGAGAATGATTCTCTTTTAGCGATCATGAGGTTTGCATC
Organism: Pseudotsuga menziesii; assembly: GCA_001517045.1. NCBI lineage: Eukaryota > Viridiplantae > Streptophyta > Pinopsida > Pinales > Pinaceae > Pseudotsuga > Pseudotsuga menziesii. Next base: position 43,836 of record LPNX010317591.1, on the reverse strand, counting down.
TCTAGAATCTATCAAGAGTGCTTTGGACTTTGATGTGCTTTCCATGAGGTCATGACCTGTTTCATGGTGTGGTTCCCGATCTTGCTGATCTCTCCTATGAAAGCTTCCTGGAATATTGATGTGATTTTTTGAAAGGAGAGAGGTAGCTTCATCAAGTTTCTTTTTCATTCAGGCATGTTTAAGGTGGAATCCCTTCTCGCAATATGAACACTTGACTTTTTCCTTTCCATGATGCCCTTTTCCTTTGTTCTTCTTTGAGTCGGAAGACTCTTCATGCTGCTCATTTTCAACTTTAGGCTTAGGAGCTTCAAATTTGGTTTTTGGGTTCTTCTATCGCTTTCCTTTTCCCTTTAGATATTTGGGCCCTGAGACATGGAGGGCTTGATCACAGGAGGATCTGATGATCCCCATCTAGACAATCTTATCATGTTCACTTGTTAGGGACTCAATGAAGGCATTGAGTGAAGGAATCTTCCATCCAGGGGTTGTGAGCTTCCCCACACATAATTTAGAGACAAAAACCAAATAATCAGCTCCAATTTTGGAGAGTATGGTGAGGATGAGATGGTCATCCTCCTTTTCCACTTTTCATTGCTTCAACAGGAAGACAATGTGCTTGAACTTTGTGAAAACATCATTCAAGGTCTCGAAATTGGAAGGATGGAGAGATATCAACTCATTCTCAAGCTATTATACTCTCAAATCATCCTTATTTCCATACAGGGTTTCCAATTTGTCCTGGGATGCCTTTGGAGTATTCAATCCCAAGCGATGGAAAAGAAAATCTTGGGAAACATAGAGGCACGAGAATCCGAATGCTTCATCTTTCTTGTTCAATAAAATAGCTTTGTCTGTCATAGAAGAATGCTCTTATTCAGTGTCCATAGTGACCTTATAGAGTCCATGTCTCCTTTCCATGAGTGGAAATTGAACGAAGTCAACAGCTCTACGGAAGAAGTCATCTGAAACTGCTGGAGCAAATGCTTTCACCTATTAAAAACCTGCAAATCACAACAAAAAGGGCACTGTAAGGTCAGACAGGCTGCACATTTCAGGATTTCATCACACCCAACATAGTTGATCAAGCAAGCTTGACCAACAATTTCCTTACTTGGGGTATTAAGTGGTACGCCTTGGCTTTTGGTGCAGTGCTAGAATTTTTGAGCTTTACTCAATTTTTCATGCAAGATATATAAAAAACCTTGTTGTTGAGAGATCTGAGCTTCTTCCTCCCATGCGCTCTCATACCATATTAATTTTTCACAGTGGTATAGGAACTGAAAACACGGTCTCACAAAGAATTCAGACAAATATGCATAAAATTGGCAAAATGGTGCTACAATGGAAGTAGCAGCTCTGTATACTCAAATGAAAGAATGATGATACAATACAATGATCATGCCAGATGCATGAATGCCAAGACAATTCAAATTCCCAAGGAGGTCATTCGAATTGAATGAGTGAGTCCAGCTTAACTAAATGTAAGCCATCATAGACACTCAAGTGAACCACTGATCAAAACCCTAATTGACTCAACTCAGTCCTAACTGAAGTCAAAGTGCAATAAATGACTAATTCTAAATTAAAGTATCTCAAACACATGTCACTGCAAGCCAACCAACAAGTGGTAGTACATCAATGACTCCAATAAACCCCAATGAGGCTAAATGAAGTGTAACTGAGCATCACAAGTGGTTGGAGGCACCCCTGTTGACTCGAGTTCATTAAATAATCATTAAATAATCAATTTAATTAAAGGAGGTGCCTTCACTGATCTATTTAACTGAATTGCATGCATCATTTCTCTCCTTATTTCAATGCAAAAAGAATACTATGACAATGATGCATGCAATTCAGTTAATGAGCTGAACTTAAGCGAGTCGTGTCCACTCGACCTGAATTCCCAGGACTACGATCTACCTACGATATAGATCCTCCGACTAGATATTTAAATCCTAGAGCCTACGGTGGAATAGAAAATGATACTTAAGATAAAAATTAGTGTTTTCAAAGTCATATCACATAATTTTAGCTTTTTAAAATAAAAAATTATATACAAAGGAGCAAAGTATTTTTCGTATTTAAAACCTTTCACTGCATTTATGTACTACATCATATAAACATTAGATATTTTCTTGATAGGAATAAAATGATGTTGAAATTCTTTTCCAACCATTGATGACATAAACAAGATAGATGTTGAATTCTATTGAAAACACATCATGACACTACTTGAATACAAGCATAAAAAAATTAAATACACGTAGTTCACATAATCTAAAATTATTGTTAAAGCCCCAAAATGAATCCCTGGCTTCACCAGTTTCACAACTATTGGTTAAAGTTTTTATTTATCATGTTAGGATGCATTGAAGGGTTTATTGTAACTATGTCATGGTCTTCTTCCTCATTATCATGCCTTTTGGTAAGACGGTAAAGAGGGTAGTGGCCTACATCAACATGGAAAACGGTTTCGACATAGCGGTATACACATTAGATGTTTTCATTAAATAACTTAAATTACTACCTGTGACGGTCGATTCATTGAATGATGAATTGGTACAAAAAAACAAATTTTAGAGCCATGAGCCTTTAATTACTTGCACTTAGAACTTTCTCAAATCTAGCCATTAATAAACTTCTTTTGGTATTTTGGTTCAGTTTTTTTTCGAATGTTTAACGGTAGCTCAATCAATGGTTTATTAAACTGTCGATCAATATTTCATTAAAACCTCGATCAAGGAATTTAAATACCTCGATCAAGCTCTAGACCTTAATCGAGGGCCTGAAAAATAGAGATTTAGCTCTCTTATAGGAAAATCAATGTTTCTTTGTGTCTTTTATGGGTGTAAACCATGCCATTCATGGCACACAACTGAGCAGAGTTCATACCAATAGATTCGTCACCGAATCCTCTATCCATTGAGATATCATGCATGCATTTTCACATTCATATGGTTTTTTTTTTAATTAGTTCTAAAAGTTACACTTAGAGAACCAGACAACAACTTCAAAGCAACTAAAAGAAAAATATGCAAGGTAAAATATACACATCCAAAAATTTCTTAAAAATATGCAGCCCACACATCGACGTGTCCTCTTCAAAAGAGTATATTTGGTTTTTCAATTTTTCAAAACAGTGAAAAAAATCTAGGATGGACACACATGTGTATAAAATGATGCTGAAATCAGATATGGTCACTTTCGAAAAATTATTAAATAATTGTATATTGCGAAATAAATTAACAAAGAAATATGTGCACCACAATGCATTTTGTGTAGATCATGCTCATATATATATTTTAAATTATTAATGTAAGATTGAATTATTGGAGTTGGACACGAGCCACTTATTAACTTCTTCAAATGTTTAAGGTCACACAGTTCATTAAATGCAAAATTTCACACATTAAATGACATCAAAATATTTAACAAAAATATCATTGGGAAACCAAAATAATATTCTACAATTTGTTTTTTATTGCAAGTCAAAATTCACATGGCATATATGCATTTTGAGGGCTTCTATCTAGCACATGAGTAAAAAACAGGTTTTCATCGCCAAATTTGGCCAAAAACTGTTACCCACCTTCATGGAATCACCTACAACTGATAATGAATGTGACCCCAACATGGATGCTTTGACTCAGCCAAACCCAACCCACCGAGTCCTCCGTCTATGGTGTTGCATAACCCCTTACCAAATCACAGGATGGTGGAAACCCAACCCTTGTTACCACAAAATAATGCAACCACTTTTGCAGGTCAACCCATTGATCTTGTTGTCCATCACGTTATGACATTGTCATCTGATTTCAACCTACAGGCTCGATGAAATCAATATGTATCCACCATGAAAACCATTAATCCCTCCAATACATCTACCTCCGCGGCTCTCAATATGTACTTACATTTTTTGAGATCCCCCACAGATGACACTTCCAAAGTCCCACGGTTCCCTTTACATTGTGTCATGAACAACCCCATTGCCAAATCTACTTTTAATTACAGTATTTTAGATGACTTGGTCGAGTCTCCCTCAGCCATGTCCGTTGTGGAAGTCCTCAAAACTTGTCATTCACAATGCAAATATTTTCTATCCATTTTAGGTGTTCTCGATCCCGACGATTCCTGTTTGATCACTTTCAAGTTGGATAAAGGAGAACCCTAGATGCCATCATTCATCACCTTTCATGTTTCGGTCATGATTCTGAATTTGAACATTCATCGATACATCATTGATGAGGGTACATCAACCTGCTTTATGTCAACCTTTATTTGGAAAAAAATTGGATCCCCAACCTTAAACCTTCCACCTATTCCCTTCGTTCCTACAATGGTATTGTTTCTCAACCCTAAGGCATTCTCATGAATGTCCCCATCGATTTAGCTAGAAAAACCATGTTGATTGACATTGAGTTTTTTCGATGCCCAACTCGATTACAACCTCCTCCTTGGACGTAGTTATATGTATCACTACTACATTTCGATCCAAAATCCGACGGAAAAATCCGACGGCGCGTGGATTTCTCTTTTTAAACTTACCAAAAATCACAAAGATACATTTTGTTTTTGTGAATGTGGCCACAAGCGTCGCTTAAGCGATGCCTATTTTCATAACCGTCGGTTACGCGTCGGTTAAGCGACGGAGAATTAGAAAGCGTCGCTTAAGCGACGACGCCTTTGAAATATCCGTCGCATTTTCGACGCTTAGGTGCTAGTGCGTATAAAGTTTGTGTTTATTTTGGAAATGGAGACGAACTCAAAGGTACCCACAACCTCAAAGGAGCACACAATCTAGTGAATTTTTATATAGCTTGTTGCGTATATCATACTATTGGATTTGTTAAAGAAGAAAATTACAATATTACACGCATTTTCCTAATAATACCATGCCATGTGGTCTACTTCATTTTCATGCATTGGAAATGAAGGAGAACCATATTGTCAAGACATGTCACTACTCATTAGAAGAATACTTAGGTCCATAGGAGAGTCGAGTAACAAGCTCACACTTGTTCACAAGTAAAGCATTGGTTGGGTCATTTTGAATCTCACCTTGATGTCATAGTAAAAGAATCACCACCCAAAGAAAAATAAAGGTTTGCTTATAATAGCAGTGGTTAGTGAAAGAGAAAACTACTTGTTGAAAGAGTTTTATAACATTAAAAATAAATGCAAGGGATAATAAAATAAAAATAGGAGCCTCCCTACTAATTTTTTATTGATATTAAGCTTCATATCAATTTTAATCTTAATTAAAAGGTGTCTATCTGAATGTCATTCACTTGACTTAATATTTGTGAATGGATTTTTATTATCGTCATGTCAAATTTGAATTGATCATGTTCACTTCTATATAAATGTATAGCATGTAATCATGTTTATACCTTATCCCCTTTATATTTGTTTGGATATTAATATATAAAAATTAAATATAGTTCTCCATTCAAATTGACTTAAACTAATACCATTGAAGTTTTAAGAATGTGAATAACTGCAGTGATCATGTATGTAATAAAAACATCTCAAATATTTGAAATCATAAAAGCTATATCGTAAAAATATCTCAAAATTTTGAGTCATAAAGGTCATATGATTTGTATTTTATAATCATGTACTGAATAAGGTTCATATTTTTATCTATTTCTATGCTCTTACACGTGATCACTATAACTTGCTCACAAGCATAATCCTGCACAGTATATCTATAAGCACAAGGAATCACATATGAAAATGAAAGTAACCATTGATAATTTATTTATTTTATAAATTAATAAAAATGATTAATAGTTTTGTAAACTTTTAATCAATAATATTGAACTATTTCTCATGCACCCATTCTTTCAAATGAATTAGTAGGTGTCTCAAGGTCCAAAGAATCAGAACCTAATTCTCATACATTATGAAGTGCCATAGTTCTCCACCAAGGGATAATCAAACACTACCTTTCTAATATTTATTTATTACTCATTTTTCATTTTATGCATATATAACTATGTTTCCATTCGTGTACAATAAATAGGTTCATTTCCATTGGTAAGTCAATATAATTCAAAACAAAGTGGCGAATGAAATGGAAGGAAGAAAATTGGCGGGAGTTTTGCTTCCGCCCTCAAATCCCCAATATCAATGAATACTTCGCAACAGAAAAAACCCGATATTATTTTCTTTGTGAATTTCATCCAAAAACCCTTGTTCTCTGCGGGGATTAACAAAGTAGAGAATACAGATGTTTGGCATGCAGAGTTAGTTGGATGGAGGTTCTCTATTCTTAGGAGGTGGTTTTATTCCCTCTCAGGCCACCCAAGTTAATGAAGGCGGTTTTTCCTCCGTGAGGGTAAGCGGATTTTCCTCTCAGCTTAGGCGGTTTTAGGGTTTCCAACCTCTGCATGTTTTGGCAGTTTAAGGAGCCCAACATTTAATCAAGCATGGATGGTTTTGCAGAAAAGTGATACCAGCACCGGGATTCTTCCATTGACGGTAAAACATATAAGCCAGGCAACCCAGAAGCTCTCTGATGAGAATTTGAATTTTACAATAGATGGCATTGACGTCAACAATGTAAGAACCGTTCTTAATTTTTTCTGAACATTCAAGGTGTTTATGTATTATGGAATAAATTGCCTTACTATTTATGTCTTTTGGGTGCGCAGGTAACCCTCGTTGGGATGGTATTCAACAAGGAAGAGAGGGTTACTGATGTCTCATTTTATCTCGACGATGGTACAGGAAGAATCGAAGTGAAACGATGGTAAGCTATTATTATTATTGTTGCTGCAGTTATTTTGTAGTTGCCACCTAATCTGTGGAAGAGCCTTGCCCTCTTCCCTCCGATTGTGTTCTTAGTTAAGTGCAGAAGAAGATCTCAACCTGATAATATCTAAACCTGTATTCCTCAAAAATGAATGAGAATAAGTCCACTGTCAAGAGTCAAGACAGTTTCTCCAGAAGTAGATCAACTAAGCGAATTGAGGGCCAATGGAACAGATTCTAAATCCTCTCCCATTTATCTTGAGTCTTTTAAGTAGTCAAATTTTTACCATACCTCAGAAATTAATAAATTATCCATAATTTACAGTGTTTCTCTTTCAAGTGATATGGCTGAGCAATACTAGCATTTCTTTCATTACCCTGTTTGCTTCTTGCAGCTTATCATTTGTGTCAAGTGACCTAATGAGAACACTAAAAGTATTAAAGTTTGGAACTAGACATAAGCTCAATTGCAAGACAGTCTGTTATTTCATCTCGAGAATTGATAGTGAGAACTTGGCATTCCTCATACCCAGCTACGACCAAATAGTTCTCATTTCCAGAGTTGAAAACAAGATGAACTAGTTCAAATCGAACTGAATTCCTGGAAAGAGGCTTCACATTAGACTTGTCTGCTATCACAGGTGCAACAACTCGCTGTCCAATAAGTTTCCTTACATCTAAGATTGTTACTTTGTCACCTTCTCCTGCTGCAAGCTTGCCTCTGCTATTTATAGTAAGAAGAGATTTGACTATAGAGCCACTTGAAAGATGGGATTTTATTTCCCTTGCATTAGAATATTCTGTTTTAATCTTCATGTCCAGAGATCCACTTTTATATGCCTTCCTTAATTGCAAAAGATCTGAATTGTAGGATAAAACCTTGCCATAAGTTTTAGCTCTTTGTATAATGTTTGAAGCTGAGAGAGTATATCTAGAATGATATTTGCCAGCTATGATAGCTCCCCTGTATGGCCAAAATGAACATTATGGTGCAGAATTCTACTAAAACTTATGAAGTATTCAATTTCAAGCAACTTGTCTCTACCCAATTCAGGACTCCATGGCAAAGCACCAGCTTCCTTAACATCAATATCTGATAGAGTGATCTAGCCAAGTACAAAACAATATCTTTCAAGTATAAGCTCATGCACTTGGGAAGCTTCCCTATTCTGCCACACTTCCAAAATGTGACAAACAACAGAATAGATATCAGACCAATTTAAACCCAGATCTTGAAGAACTTTGTGTTCTACAATACCCCAGTTATAAACCCCACTAACGTCAATCAGTTGCTGAAAGAGATCATCCATTCCATGCTCTTCTGTGACTCCCTCATTCACATTTATAACACTTTGTACCACATGATATACCCATGATTATAAATAGCATGTTCCTGTGGGAAGCTGAAAAGTTCCTCCTTGTGTAATCTGCATTAACTTATTTCTTATATTGAACATCAACCAGGATGGGAAGGTTGTAGAGTGGGGTTATGTTGATGACTCTAGACAAGATTCTTGGAACAAGCATAGCGCAGGGATTGTTTTATTTTTATCTTAAAATCATTTTATTAAAATGAAGGAATCTTTAGGAAAAGGTTCAAACAATTATGCAAAATAATCAATTGGATTGAATGATTGTAACCACATGAATTAAGGATTCAGGTCAGTTGCTGAATATTTACTTAATTGCTTTGAGGGTCTGAATCCAGATAAAGGAAATAGCAGGCAGCTTCGTATCACTATAGTAAAATTACATCTCCAAGTAATCATATTGTCGAGAGATCACTATGGGTGTGCTTTATGGTAGAAGACAATCATGGTTAAAAAGAGAAAACTTGAGATGTTAGTCAATTACTATGAAAATCCATATCAAGCAGGGTTAACAAATCCTAGTGAATGGCACACAAATAGAAAACGTAGGATAAGTGGAAGTCATATAGTAATAGATATGAAGCTAATGACGTGGCTGCAAGTGAAAAAAACCATATTCTTATGTAACTTTATAATGTTTAGTATGAATGAGTAGAAGATTTGTTTTCCAGGAAAGGAATTTTGGATGTAATGAAAACGTTGAGGTTGAAAATTAAATAGAATAATGACCCCATGGGACCTATTGTAGGTGACTCTTTTATGTCAATGTGGCTCTGGTGGATTGACACGGAGGACTGCATCTGCAGCAATCAGCACAATTAAGGCTCATGAATTTACTATTAGTGTGTTTTACTTCATTGTATTTTGTTTCCATTATATCTGTTAAATATGGATGGGGTATGTTTCAATTTTGTTATTGCCATGTGGTCATTTGTGCATAGTAGTCTATTATAATTAGTGCAAAGATCTTCAATAGGTCGGTTGTTCCCTTTATACTGCTTTAATACATTTACTTACTTTCACCATACATTACTTTGCAATCATTAATTGGCCACTTTGATTTGGACCCAAACCGTGTTTTCGACATTGTAAGTTTTTTCACTATTCTTTACTTAGTGTTTCATTTTATGTTTTAAGTATTGTATTATTAACTCATTAATGCATGGATCACCTAGAATCACCATGTTGAAGGAGCATGCCAAATTATTTTAAACTATTTTTGCTAGTGTATTACATTATTTGGATCTAATCATTTATGAAATTTGTAAACGTTTTGAATCTTAACAAGAAGCAATATTTAAGGTTTCTTGTAAAGGTATCTTCTCTGTTTCTTGCTAGTATGTTCCATCATTTTATTTAACTTATTATCATTCTAATCAATGTTCTTAGACACACATGTTTGATGATGTGATCTATCTTGGTTGTCATTAAGCCTGGACTTTCCACTTGCAAAGATGAGTTTCTGAAAATTATTGTGTAGTTGTATCATGTGAGCAGGATGTCTTGACCCTTCAGCATATTTTTCATTTGAGATTGTAGTATATTGTAGTCTCCCTAAAAAATGTTCCAAAAGATGGTGATCCTTATTCTAATCACTTATATTGCCGTTCATATTACCAAGAGGTTGGTGAGAGTTCTGATCTGGTTTCAAGAATGTTTGTGTTCTCTTTTTGTTGCACCATCTTATTCTGATTACATGTTTTCATTATTCTATTTTATATTCCCAAGATATTGGATGTAGTTGTTCTATTTATTAATATCCAGCTTACTTTGTTCTTGTTACTGTCATCGATGAGTTTCTTACATGCTTAACATGCATGGTTTTGATTCTGGATAAATATGCTGGATGTCTTCTTTTCTTCCATTGGTAGGATGATGTTTGAAGTTCGAACTAACTATGGAATCCTTTTTAGGTCTTGGAATGTTTTGAGATGCAACCCGAAAATGATGCTTTTCTTGAACTAATACCTATTTTCCCAAAGGTAGACTTCTGCATTTTTCAAAGTGGATACATGATTTGAAATACAGAACATTCTTGCTCACACTTTATATATATATATATATATATATATATATATATATATTGATGGTTGGCTGGAGAATCAAGAAAAGTTGGAAAATTTGTATTTATCATGCGTTATAGCTAATCTTTTAATTCTCAATTCTTGACAGTCTCATGCTGCACACATTAATATTGGATTTAAATTCCAGTACTACCTGCGTCCAAAGGTAAATGAGCCTGTTCTTGATGGACTATATAGACTTACAGCAGAACTGGTGAAGGCAGAATTTATTGACCTTGATAACATGTAAGGTTCTTATATAATCACTTTATTGACATTTTTTGTTCTATTATTATGTTTGACTTTGTTTTTTTGTACTTGGCAAAGAATAAGTCCAATATTATCTCGTTGGGCATGATTCGAAACCTCACTTCAGACCAGGACTGAAGAAAATACTTTTTATGGTACCATGAAATGCATCATAGAAGGATATTCATTTTTTGTTGGAAATGTTTGCATGTGTTGTATTCAAATATTTGTCCAACTATAATATATGATGGTTATTAATTCATGTTTTGCTTCATGGTTAACTTTTTTCCAAGGAAATAATCATCATTTCTATTCATGGAGAAAAGAAATCACACTTTTAGTGTGCTATTGCACTTACATATCAAAGATTATGGGTTTTTATCAAATTCCCTATCAAACTGAGTGTAGACAAAATCATCTTCATACCCTATAACTGTTCAAAAGTGTCCATGTCCCTTTTAGGACTGCCCATATATATCAGTTCTTCCATTATCAGATACAAAACCGAAATATAAAATCCTCTATAAAATATTAAACTTTTCTTGAGACCAGCACTAATGAAAACTGAACCACAAGACACAGGCTACATGTAGTAGTGTTTCATGCAGCTAGAAGTTGCCACTAATTATACTTGACCTTGTACTTACTGTCATACTATGGTCCATTTGGCAACATCTGTGGATTTTGGACTCTAAAGTGTATACAAGAAAACTGTTTCCTCTTTAAATTAATTAGTTTTGCAACCTTTATACTATTATATATCTGGATTTTATAACTTATATGTATTTTGACCATGTGATGGGAAACCATGCAACGAGGAGCTCAGAAAAAGTTTGTTTAGGTTCCCTATGTTTTCTTTGCTCACAATTCCTCTAAACTTTGTCAGAGTTCCAAGTACATACTCTATAAGCTTAAAGCTAGCTCCTAGCTTCCCCAACAGCTCTTCCTACTTTGACTTGTCATAGCCTGCTTGAAGCAGCAAATTTAGTGAAAATAGTGCATCATCTTCGCATTCTTTTCCATCAAGAACAAAAAGCACAACTTTTCGCAATGCCCCGACATGCATGCTCAAAAGGGATGTCAATATTTTCAGCAAAACGCTTGATTGCCCATCCTTCAATACACAAAAAACTAACTGCTCACAAAGTGTGAGTAATGAAGTATCTTTAGATGTCTTCTCTATCCAAAATGTGTCCTCTCTTGAAACTGGGATCTTTCTCAGAGACGCTTTCCACAGACCTACCGGGAGCAATGATAAAATTAAAGACATCCATGCACTATGCCTTAAGAATAACCAAACCCTTTCCTTCACACTATGCTCTTTGCCATATATTTTCCAGATGTGATAGCTCCCCTGTATGGAAAAAATGAAAAATATTTTTACTTGGAGAGACCTTTGGGACTTTGAGGCTCATTGTTGGAAGGAATGGAAGGTATTAGCTTGTCAGATGCCCTATTTTCTTCTGAAAATACTGCTTTCAAAGACATCATTGGTTTGCTCCCCCCCCCAAGGACTTGTTCAAGATGAACATTGATATGCAGGGGCCAGGGCCCTTTCTGGAGACAATGGGTGTGGGTATTTGGAAAAAAGATTCAACAGTCTAATACCTAGAATTTGTACTCATGGCTTCACCAGAGGCATGTCCTGGCCCTATTCTTATTGCTGTTGGATTTCTTCTGATCCTGACCTCATAGCGTGTGGTCCCTGTGGCTTGTCATACACACTGGGTATTTTCATGGCTATTCATTTAATGGTGGATCCCTTTAAAGGAACCTTTGGCTAAGAGTGGGCTGACAGATAGAACTTTGTATAGTTTGTGGTACATTTTCTGGGACTGCCTATTTGGCAGGGACTGTTGTCAGCACATCAATGATTAGCACCCAGTTCTCTTTTAGGAAAAAGTGCTTTGTAGAGCCATGCTTTTCGGTGAGTCCAGGGATCTAGTGCTCTTGGCCTTCACAGGGATTTGGAAGGGTTACCATGTTCACCATCTAGAAGCTAAGGTGAAAATATGTTTTTGCTAATGAGGTTTGTTCACTTCAATCTTTTTGTTGGAATTGGAGGGAAGAGATATGTATGCAATTGTTGGCTAAAGGTTATCTGCTTATTAAAGATGCTAAAAGTAATTAGATGCTCCAACTTATCAGATTTTATTTTTGCCCTACTGGCACAGAGAAAGAGGATATGATCATTGAATATGCCCTTCCTCTTTTTTTTCATAAACATTAGGATTTTAAAAAATGGTGAAATTTGTAGTGGTAAGGGTAAACATATAGAGTGGTCTGTGGCGAGCTATGATCCCAATTTCTACATTATCACACCCCTCCTTCAATGTGGGAGCAGCTAAAACACACATTGTTCAAGGTTCTATGCCTGCTGGTGTTTGACCCTGGATCATTGGTATGGCAATACCATGCCTCAACCATGGCCCAATAGCATTTGTAGTGGCATGGATTAATTGATGTGTAAATTTACATTAATTTCTAGTCTTCAATTTGATAGTTGAATCCACAAAAAATGCATGAATGTTAGATTAGTTTATGCTTAATTGGTTCCTTGAACTTTTTTGAACAACTTATGGAGGCGATATGCTATAGTTACAAGAAGATATGAAACGACAACTGAGTACAGAGGGGAATTATTCTGAAGGTGATTTGGAAGCATATCTACAGTCCAACAAAGAATTGATGATTAACTCACTTTGGAAACTAAATGTGGCTGATATTGAAGGAACCCTCTCACATGTGTGCCAAATGGTAAGATTTTGCCGGAAACTCAAAGAGTCAAACCATTTACTGTGGCCATTTTTTTTAATAGTATTGATACAGGAAGTTTCTACTCTATGAATTCACTGTTAACATTGGCATTATTGATCCAACTGGGTTTTTATTTTATCTATTGTCTGGTTCATTCTTCTTGATGAATGTGGCATATCTTTTCATGGATATTTTAATGTCATTTGTCTCAATAACATTGAACATGTTTGTCCTTTTGCTTTATGATATAATTAAGGTCTGTCAAAAGATAAACAGTAAGAAGTTGACAGTTGAATTTATTTAATAGGTGGATTTTCATCGGTTATCTGACAAAATCTGCATCTTGCATGCATAAACAATCAATCAGCATATTGCAAGTTCTGACATCAGAAGCCAATTCTTTTACATAGGTGCTGTTCAGAATCTCATTAAACTCCTCCTTTCTGCAATTTTTTAAGAGTACTCTGATAAGTGACATGTAACTGCTAATACTTGGGAGCATGCCTTTCCTTTCTATTTCATTGTAGAGTTTCATACCAGTATCAAATTTCCATTGATTGCAAAGTCTGTCAATGACAGTGTTATAGAGAGAGTCATCTGGCACAATTCCACAACCTATCATGTTATCAAGACGTTCAGAGGCCTCCTGTATATTTCCTGCCTTAGAATGTGCCTTAATCAAATCCCTGTAGGTAATCACATCTGGAATTGATTACCTATATAATTTGAATGCGGGACCTATGATTTGAAAATCCAATACATTTACAAATCAAGTGATAACAACTTATTTAAGTCATTTTTGTTTGGGCCGGGGCAGATATTTTCGCACTCAAATGCTCACTGAGAAAAGTGATATATATAGTTTTGGAGTGGTGTTGTTAGAAATCATATGCGGCAGACTACCCATAACTGCAAATCTACCGGAAGAGCAAGTTAACCTGGTTGAATGGGTAAGGAATTTAGTTATAATTTATCATTCTCAATATGAAACATGAACCTACTGACTACATAGTTGATGATATTCAACTGCATCTTCTTCCAATTTTAGTTATAATTTTGATATCTTATAATTACATTTTCGCAGTAATTTGTGATATTCTAATTCCATTCATTAATATGTTACGTAATTATAGGTCACACCGTATGTGCAAGTGGAGAGGGATGAAAATCCTGACATATCAATAAGTGGGGAAATTGGAGAAATCATAGACAAGAGGATGGATGGAAACTACGACATTAAATCAATAGTTGTTGTTTCCAATCTAGCCCTAAGACGCGTTGAGGCTAAGCCATCTTGTAGGCCTAGCGTGAGTGAAATAGTGGCTGAGATAAAAGAAGCTATCATACATGAGTCTAATAATAATAATAATGCTCTCCCAACTTGCGAGGGACTTGGTATCGAACATGGATATTTGCAGGCCAGCCCAGTTTGTTTGCGTGGAGAGCCCAGTAAACGCATTTGTATTTTTTTTTTAAAACAGTTGTAACCGTCGGATAAGCGACGGCTTGCAGATGTCGGTTGTGCGACGGAGACGGCCTGCAAATGTCGCTTAACCGACGGCATGAAGGTTAATATCCATCGCTTAATCGACGAACTGAAGGTTATTTTTTAAATTTTTTTTTACTAGCGTCGCTTAACCGACGGTCGAAATGTCGCTTAACCAACGGCATGAAGGGTTTTTTTTTATAAAAATTTCACTACCGTCGAAGAAGTTATGTCGCTTAACTGACGCTTTACATTTAACCGACGGTAAACTGAGGTGTCGCTTAACTGACGAATTGGAAGGATGTCGGATAACCGACGATTAACCACCGATGCTTAAAAAAAATCATAGTGTCGTACATGCGACAGAGAAGTGTAAAAAATCCAACAATACGGTCGTCGGATTTTTGGTCGAAATGTAGTAGTGTATGCATTCTGAGTTGTTTCCTCTACTGTATTTCGACTCTTGATGTTACCCCATATGTTAATATCATGACCATCGACCAACTTACGTATTATGATTTTAAGGAACCAACCAAAACAAAAAAATTCCTCCCTGCGATAATGTATCCATACCTTCCCTTCCTGTCATTGGACTGAGCCTCTTTACCAACGCTCCTTTGATAGACATCCTTTTGTCCTTACCACCCCCGTCTTTGTCGACTGACATATCATATTTTTGCACTATCACACCTGGTAACTTCTCATCCTCTTCACAACCTAAAAATAAAAACCAATCACAGACCTCAAGGAATTATTGGGGTTCATTCCCCATACACATGATCCCCTTACTCTTTCCACCTTTTGGCATCATGAGTAAGACATTCATGTCTACTCTTAACCTTCCGAGCTTCACTTTGGTTATTCTTATGTGGTACTTGGATTCTCCCACCCCTCCCACTACACCACAGATCATGCTGACTCCAACACAACCTATTGAGACGATGTCGCACCCATCTCCTGGTACACAAATGAATGCTTAAGTCTCTACTTCTACCCCTCCTCCTCCCACGAAGACTAGGAGAAAAGAACTTAAATTCATGACAGACCTACAACTTCCTCCCACATGTGCTTTATGAGATGTCCAAGGCCATGCAACACAAAATTCTCTTGAGCGTCCTATCATTCGCACCCATATGGGCACAGTAGTCGAGAGCGATGATGCTCAAGTTGTCAACATACCAACTAGATGAAATCATCAATCTGGGTGTCTATTTTTGGGGGGGCGGGGTTATGAGAAAAGAGTTGTTGTTTTTTCAAGTTTGTCAACTTCGAGCAAAGAAAAATAATATTTATATTTAGAATTTCATTTTTTAGTAAAAAAAAACTTGTAGAGAATTGTATTAGCTTTATATCGATTAGTTTTTAGATTTTTTTATTGGAATTTGATATGTCATTTTTGCAAGTGTTTGATAATATGTTCTTAATTAATGAAATTATGATAAATATTCATGTTTTTAGACAAGATTTTATTCATTATTAAGCTATAGTTCACTAAAAATAAAATATGTTATGATGATCTAGACATATTATACTAAAATATTCCTATAAGTTTGTATCCAATAGCCGCATGCAATAATTATTAGAATCTTTTGAAGTGGACCTATCTGAAAAACTAGCACAAAACTGACATGTTTATTTTGACACAACATCTTTCTTAATTTTCAATTCAAAACAAAAAAAATGAAAGAACCATTTTAAAGACAACACATCAATGTTTTCTACCATGATTTTTCCAAAATTTTTCATCATGTATTTAAAAAGTTATTGAATTTTAATTTCAATGAATTCTATAAAACTTTGAAGCAATCCAGTCACCTTCTAAGAAATATAATAAATAAAATTTGTAAGGTTTACCGTTACACCAAAACCTGCAGATGTTGGTGAACATTTGAGACCCAGCACAAGGCCCTATCATGTGGAGTGGTGGTTAAACCACTTGTTTTATATTCCCAGAGGTGTGGTGGTTTACCATGTGGAGGTAACCAATAATCCAACACCCCGCCTCTGGTGTAGCTTGGGGGAATTGAACCTGAGACCTCTGCTCTGATACCATGTAAGTTGTACTGTTACACCAAAACCTGCAGATGTTGGTGAACATTTGAAACCTAGAACAAGGCCCTATCATGAGGAGTGGTGGTTAAACCACTTATTTTATATTCCCATAGGTGTGGTGGTTATCCCATGTGGAGGTAACCGATACTCCAACAAAATTAGTGGATCACAACAAATTCAAAAAAGTTCGCATCTATATAAAGTAGATTGAATTGTGCAACTAATGGTATTATTTGTGAAGAGAAATTCTAAGTATTTGATATGATCTGATCTGTCCAAAATTAGAAGGAGAGTCAGAAATGGGATGGAATACCATTTCTGAAAATTTACAAGTTTTCGGCGGAACTAATCTTTCGGCCCCAAAACAATAAAAGTTTGTCCAAAAGTTAGTTTTAATGGGGGGAAAAAAGTTCGACCGAAAAACCCTATTGAGTTTTTTTTTGTCGACAGAAAAAACTTGAAGCATTTTTTTGAAAACCTCTTTCGATTCATATTTATAAGAATCATGTATAGACATATTTCACATTTTTTAAAAAGATTAACATTTTACATAGTTACAGACGAAGGCTCTTTTGCTGGTAAGTGTTCTTAAAACTTATCTTCTAAGATGAAGGCTCTTTTTCTTTGATAGTAAACATTCTTTTGGAAAATCTGTTATGGTAAAATGTTCTTAGAAACTATCTTCTGGGATGGAGCCTATTTTTCTTTGATAGTAAGGATTATGGGAATTGTTTTATGGTTAAAAATTTTTTTTATGGTAAAATCTTATTTTTAATGGTAAAATGTTTATAGTAAAATGTTCTTAGAAATTATATTCTAATATGGAGACTTTTTTTCTTTACTGAAGATGTTTTTGGGAAATATTTTATGGTACAAAATTTCTTAAAAATTGTTCACCAATTTATTCTATGGTGCATTTTTTTTAAAATATTTTGAGCAATATTTTATGGACAAGTCTTTTAATGTGAGCTTTATCTGTGATGATTAAGATTCTATCAAGGGAAATTTATTCCAAGATGAAGGTATACATTGAATAATCACGGGAAACAAAAAAGCACAAAAGAGGAAATTTGATCGCACTCGAGATGATTCCTTACATAATTAAAATCAAAGAATCAAATACCATGAAAAAAAGAAACAAAAGAGTACAA
>LPNX010317591.1:6471-19543 GCA_001517045.1 Pseudotsuga menziesii | reverse complement strand
CATCTTGGTCATCTTTCTTCTGGTTATGCTTGTCTTTGATGGAGTCCCATGAATCCCAACACTGATCTGATGTGTGCCCAGTCTTTCCACAACGCTTGCATTGCAAATATGATCTTTTGTTTCTTCCCCCTCTGCCTCTGAAGTTTCTTCTTCCTGATCCTCTCTTGCTGCAATCTCCCTTGGAAGGGTCTTTGGACCGATTCTTTGTTTTCTAAACAAAGTCAAGGGATTCTTCGACAAGCTCGCTTGATTTCTTGATCTTTCTAGACAATTTTGGATATGTTTCTTTGCCAGTGAGGATATCACCAACAATAGATGATATAGATTGCATCTTTTACAACTGTTAGTGTAATTTACAATAATGAACTTGATATGACACAGAGAAATAGAAAAACAATAACCTTGCAGGTCTACAGTCTCTGCCAAGGTGAATACAATGCAAGTTTACAGGCTTCTTCAATACAATTGTTTCACACAGACTTTATTCTTCAAGGCAGGTCTAAGTCTCTGCTATTTTTTACAATACAGTCCGCACAAGATATATAAAATTTAGGTGAGATGAACACAAAACATGTATAAGAACTAGGTTAAACAATAGGGTTTTTGTATGGGTAACTTATTACCTTCACGCAAGTGAGAATTCGTGATTTTTCAGCCTACAATTAACTTGCAGCAGCAGCATATCATGGCTTCAATATGCAGCAATGGTCTTCAAGTAGCATACATCAGTCAGCATATATTATTCTTCAACTCAGCATACATATATCTCCAGCATACATTATTTCTCCAATATATCAGTTAGCATATATATATTAGGTTACAATATATCAGTCTTCAACGTGTTCACTAACAACAGTCTCCAACGCAGCAGTCAGTATTCAGCTCAACATACCAGCAACAGTCTTCAAGGAAGCTCCAAGCACAATATATGTAGGATATATATCAGTCTGATAGGATGTATGGACAAGTATACTATTTTTCTATAAAACAAATTTGATGTGCTTGAATTATCTGCCAAGCAGTTCTGAAATCATCACTTGGTAACAATCTTAATCTGCAAATAGTGGAATAACCGCACCATCTGCCATCTTCCATTCTTTTTTTGAATAATTTATGGAATGCGATCTTTCAAACATTATCATAGATAAGGGGTGGACTTTTTCAGAGGAGGAAGTGCGCAGCATTGTGCTATGCTTCCAGCTTTTCAAAGTGCTCCGTGGCTATGTCATAAATGATTCTCCACAGGCTTACACGATCTCACAACCACTCATGATGACTGTTTAGCATGAGTCCACCTCGGAAGATGAGGATGAGGTTGAATGCTAGAGAAATTAGGGAAACGCCAACTCGCGCAAAATTCCTATTTGATGATATAAACGTAGCGTCAACTTCACCACAATCGCCAGTCGATGATACAAACACCGAGGTTCCCATATTGATGACCGTCGACTCTTACAAAACTCCACCTCCGACAAGGAGGTTTACGAGCCTATGTTCAAAAACTACAGTACCTCATAAGATGAGGTTCAGGGACGTGCCTCGCTTACATCCACCTCGCTCGAGGATCGTGAGAGAACCGAATGACTCTCTTGTAGTTCCATCTCTGAAGATCTGGTTGAAAGGTAGAGGAAGGCCATCGCCAACTTCCAATAGCGATGATATTTACCTTAAGATTCTCGTGAGGCTATATTGTTTCGTAGGTCTCCACTCTATTCTTCACGGAGTATTCCCACAACGTGTCTATCTGGGCTGCGGGCCTTAAATTCAGAAGAGCTAAGATGAGAAAATGAGGCACTCAAAGATTGTATGGAGAATTTTGGAGACACTACAGACCAGATTCACCAATCTCTGGTGGAAATGGTGAAAGGATAATCGCAGCTCTAATATACTCAAACTCACGCAGCAGAAGGAGGAGATCGCAGAATAATATGGTCTCACGCATGAAGAATACTCATTCACCATGTTCAGTGGATTAGGGTTACACTTCCAGAGTCTTCAACGCAGCAGTAGTCTCATGAGAATGAGAATAACACATACAATGAATGCACTGGCAAGAGGGAAGAGCAGAGGGCAGACTGGAGGTCTGGCAATGCACTGGCAAGCATACAGGTGTTACGGAGAGAAATTCCTATGGCTTGGGGTACCACAACAG
Source organism: Pseudotsuga menziesii (assembly GCA_001517045.1). Lineage (NCBI taxonomy): Eukaryota > Viridiplantae > Streptophyta > Pinopsida > Pinales > Pinaceae > Pseudotsuga > Pseudotsuga menziesii. The sequence continues at coordinate 17,391 of LPNX010317591.1, read as the reverse complement.
AAAGCTAGACTCCAGAAATCAATCTTTCCCAATATGCAATAGAAATAAAAACATCTAACACTAAAGGATCGAACCTCGTACCTTATTCTGGACGGTTGAAGTAGATCCCCGTTGAGCTTTCCAATCTTCAGCTTGAATTGTTATAGCACATCCTCAACAACAAGTAAACAATACAAGCATACTATATTTCATGGTGTTAGATCTATTCTAGCATATATAATCAATAATGTATAAGCATTTGACATATTCCAATGGATGCAACATTCATTCAAATACACATTACTGGATAGGAAAAGATATTTCTATTAATATGAATCAGAGATTACAAGTGACAACCTCTGACGGCACGTCTGGGAACCGGATAATCTGAATCCCCCACTTGGGCCTCCACCACCTCAATCCTCCATCACTCTGATAGCAAGCTCACTAACAAAGGCAAGCTTGGGAAGAACACAACAGTGCTCCAAAGGGACAAAGGGATTTTGACTCAAGTATAGTTCTGGAAACAATGGACTATAGTTTCGATACTCTCAATTCTCTCTTCTGCTTTCAATGTCTCAATGGTTCCTTATATAGCTTTCCAAAGTGATACTGAAAGGTTGAATCCGTGCGATCTCAAGGCATATGGAAGGCCAGGAGTCATATGAGTCGGATCTATGTCAAGGAACCGTCCAACAGTTTTAGATTATGCACACATCCCGATGTACGTGACTATAGAGGGAATATCCGCATATGTACGCGGTTATTGGGGAAAAGGCCGCGTATATCATTTTTCTAATGTTTTTAGGGATGGTCAATGATACATCAAAAGACAATAAATGGTCCATAGGGAATAATGAGTCTGCAGCGGGATAGGGGAAGGCCATACAATGTGTGATTCACCTAGTGTGGTGAAATCCGCTATAACAGATGCCCCCTAATGTATGAGATCAGAGGGGTTATATGATGGCCGAAATACATTATAAGTCCATCCCAGAAGTGAAGTGATGAAGGTACCCAAATGGAAGACCAGCCACCCAATCAGCATAATACCATAATACAACTCTGCATATAACTACACATACATATAGCAGTCCCGGATACATAAGAGTACACTGGCCATGAATAGGCATGAAACATGATAGAACATATGTGGTCATCTCCATGTACAATATACATAGATCAGAATATCCATGATGAAGATATACAAAGTACAATGATCTCCACATAGGCTGAAGATATATAACAGATCAAGATCTCCATAGTGGCTGGAAATGTCTAACATATACTGGAACAAGTCACGAGAGCTGAAATCTCATGAACACTGGCACGATCAAGGAGGTAGCATATAGTGGATGCCACCAATCTAGAAGGTCTTCTACACAAACCGCTACGAGTACATGTCCTACTATGCGAATAGAGGTGTCGAGGTCGAACATAGTAGTCCATCGTCTGATTACCGGTCATTGATGTATACCGTTAACAAACGCGAGATCACCCACCAATAATGAAAATGGGAATCAAGGTACTAGAGTGAAAACTAACAAGTGTGAATAAATGTGTTGAGGTCGAACACTTGAGAGAATCCATCGATCAGGGGACATTGATGTATTCCCAAAACTGTCGATGGTGAGAGAACCTGTCACTGATGACTGCAAGTCTCAAGGCACTCAAAATGACTCTAGATTCCAATCCCAGAATAAATGATCTGAAGTCGATGGAATGAAATCCACTGGAAGGAGGGCATTAAGGCGTCCCCCATCATCCAACATGAGGTACTCAGCAAGGCTGTATAATATGGAAGAACTCGATCATAAGGTGCACGAACCAGTAACTGTACCGGGAATGGCCGACATGCAAAGTCGAGATAACTAAGGAATGGCCGACTCAGGTTTCAACTTCCTTCGAACAAGAGCATAACGGCATATGGTGACTGAATGAAGGCAGCATAGACTCGATATACAAACTGGGACATCTCTATGACGCAGGAGGAATCAATAGAGGCTCCATAGGGACTGGAAGCTTAACCAGTCGGTGGAGATAAAACTCAAATAACGAGTACAGCTCCTAAAGTCAAACTATAACCCAACCAATGGATGTGATATGCAGTGCTCTGTTTGAAGGCGACACGACTCGACAGCTGCCAAAGATAATATCTTTTCTTGTCCGGCTTTTTGGTTTTTTGATTTTTTTGGTCTTTTTCAGTTATTTGAAAAGCTTGAAAAAAGAATAAACTAGCTTTATAGTTACAAACTAGGAGGAGACGAGTGTCATAAAGGCAAACAAACTAGTTCCAAGCAGTGGAACATACCTATGCTCAATGCAAGGATACATGTGTAGGATATCGACACTCGGGGGAAAATCCCCTCCCGGTTAAAAAGGGAATCAAGCTGCGAAAGATATAAATAAAGGCTTTGTATGGCTAGACATGAGACAAGCTCGGGCTATGTGGCTGAAATGCAATGTCAGGGGAGCCACCATAAAGCTCAATAAGACAGGAAAAGCTCATGATAATGCATTCACAACTCGATATAAGGGGAGTCCGGGGGGAAACAGGCTAGCATAAGATCAAGAGGAGTATGAGGCTCTTGCTAAATGTCATGGAAATACTATACAACGGATTCCCACACCCTAAAGGGGGAAACATCGGCATGGGCACCAAATGCAAATAAGGCACTAACTAGGGTACCCATGTAAGGTGAGTCTCTACCACTCACATCATGCCACTTCTATAGCAGCAAGAAGGTTCCGTGACATAATAGAGTGGGTTCGTACCTAAGGATATAGCGACATGGTCATAAAGTCATGCAAAATGAAAATGATGGTGAACCTAACCTATATGCTAGTATAGACGTTATACCTGAGATAAGTACGAACGGGTCAATCCAAAGGCTGAAACATCGCTAAAAATGGTCTTCTACATCACAAATTAGGTCAGAAATGGTCCAAAAAGGTTAGAAACGGTCAAAACTATAGGAAAGGGGGTAAAAATTTTCAAATGTTTGAATTTTTTTCTATAAATAGTAAAAAATAGAAATCATTTGAAACTTTTACCCATTTGAGCTTTGATATTCAGCTGCAAATTCCAGGAGATCCAGCCGGCGGAATTCACAACCGATTCTTCCAGGTACTTACTCATGTTCTCGGCTTGCATTTCAATACAAATTTTATAATTTTTCATGGTCAAATGAATTATTAATGGCCAAACATACATGAGCTCCATGGCCCACGCAGATATCGAGGTTTTTTCCACGTATAGGGCTGGCTATACGTGGAAAAGGGGCCTGAAACCGCGTACATACACGGCTGTTTTGAAAACAGCCGCGTATGACGCCGCGCACTAAGATTTTTATGAATCTAATGGACATTTTGGTCAAATTCTCATGCAGGATGGTGCTAGAGTGGTGAGAACGCGAGCATGGTGATGTAGAGGAAGCAGTAAGGGTTGACAGAATGGCTCAAGAGGATCTAAGAAGATGCGGACTCTACAATTTTTGGTGCCTAGGAGGCTTGAGGGCCAAACCAGGACTACTACAGATGCTTGTAGACTATTGGGATCCGGACTCAGAGTCCTTCCAGATAGATGGCATGTCCCTCACCATTGAGGTGGACGATATCTATTTTATCACAGGTCTATCATGGCGGGGTGAGATGGTGAACCTTCATGCCCGCGGAGGGCCAGATCATGGGCTGACTATAGATGAGTACATCGTAGTATACTTCTATCCAGAGACAGAGAAGGTGGGGAGCCAAGTCCCCACCAATGCTATACAGGTACTGGGCCTAAAGGCCATCTTACTGACATTGGGCAGGATAGCAGGCTTAGCATCACTCCATCAGGCCTCTCGGCCATTGATGTTCTATGCGGTGGAGTGCATGACACTGACCATCTATGACTGGAGCACATCACTGTTGAGCAACATGAAACATCAGCTCAGTGAGTGCAAGGCAGGTAGGATACGGAACTTCGGGTTCATTAGTATCTTGAGCACTTTCTTCTTCGAGCGGGTTCTAGGATTGAGCCCTAGAGTGGATGTTCCTCTCCACGGGGTTCGAGATCCGGCCCAACGACGTTGGGCAGACGCGATGCATAGACTGGGGGGTGGTAGGGTGGCCAACCCATGGTGGCGACGATAGATTATCGCCATAGAGGACTACCCTTATGCAGGGATAGACTTCCGAGGAGACCCCGACATGCCATTACCACCAGGGTCAGCATATGGAGACATAGGTAACGAATCTCGACCCTTACTCTTTTTAAAATTTTTGAAGTATTTAATTTTTTTGTGTTTTCTTGATTAATGGAATCAAAAAGACATGTTTTTGGGTGACAATACATAGTGACATCTACCATTGATGTGCAGATGTGGGACCATGGCGACCAGAGGGCTTCCCACGTCATAGACGGAGGGGAAGAGGAGACGATATCACCGGTGTGGATGCAGAGCGAACGCTCCAAAGCATCCATACCAACTTTGTGCGACTGACTCACAGGATTCCCATGGCGCAAGTCGAGGACTTGCCTGAGGCTATGCAGAGACAGGTGGTTGGTGTACCACCCAAGCAGCTGAGGCTGAGTGTTGAGTGTGACGTCTTGCACCATCCGTGAATCCTACATAGGTGGAAGATTCCATTGACATCTACCACAAGATATGGAAACTAATCACAAACCCGATCATGATAAACAAGACCTAACTATGCAAAAAAGTTGTACAATAATATATAAGAAACAAACTTGGCTAAAGATTATGCATAGTATTTTTTAAGATAGAGCCCATTTCTAGGCTCCGCCAAGGCTGTCCCTTCGTAATCCACTAACTCGTAGGCACCCTTCTCTAATACTCGCTTGACCACGTAAGGACCACGCCACATAGGATTGAATTTCCCTGCCCCCAAGGGTTCTTTCTATTGATCCCACAAAAGGACCAAGTCTCCCTCACTAAACACTCTCGAACGGACAGACTTATCGTATTGGGCCTTCACGTGACACTTATTAACCTCTAAAGTCACCAAGGCATCTCTACGCTGCTCATCGAGTTGCTCAAGGTGAACCAAATGCTCCTCCAAAGGCGAAGTGTCTGGTAAGAGTTCTACGGCTAACTTCAACGAAGGAATCTCGCATTCAACCGGCAATATTGACTCCACTCCATGAACAAGCTAATATGGAGAAAAACCAGTGGCAGTCTTTACTGCGGTTCGGTATTCCCACAAAGCAGGATACAACATAATATGCCAATTCATCTTGCTTTGTGTGATGGTTCGTTGAAGAATGGACTTAAGTGATTTATTCACAGCTTCAACCTGTCCATTCACTTGAGGATAGTAAGAAGAGGAGTGCTCTTGCTTATATCCTAACTTGGAGGCCAACTCTTCCATCATACGATTCTGAAAGTGCGAGCCATGGTCAGTGACAAGCTCTCTCGGAATCCTGAACCTAGAGATGATTTGGTTGAATACAAAGTGAGCGGCTGTCTTGCCATCGGATTTTACTGTAGGCATTGCCTCAGCCCATTTCATGAAGTAATCAACAGCCACAATGATATGATGGTTCCCCCCAGCCGAAGCTGGTTTGCAATCCATAAAATCTAGCCCCCACTTGGTGAAGGGACTGGCGGTGATAATAGGGTGTAACGGAGCAGGCTTCGAGCGTATGTTACGTGCAAACACCTGGAAAGGGTGGCACCTCTTGACCGCTTCAATACAATCCTTGAAGATCGACAGCCAGAAATATCCTGCTCTCAAAATCTTTTGGGCTGTAGCAAGCCCAGATAAATGACCACCACATGCCCCTCCGTGGAAATCATTAAGCACTACCTCAGCCTCATCGTGAGTTAAACAAAGTCGTAAAAGGGAATCTACTCCACGGTGGTACAAAGTATTGTCCACTATGAGGTAGTTCTTGGAAACATGACGTAATCGACGTCGCTCATCTCGCGAGAGGTGAGTAGGGGTCCTCTGCGTTTGCAAATATACTATGATATCACTGTACCATGGGTCAGCCGTTGAGATCAAGAAAATGTTCTCATCAACGAACGTATCTTCACATACCGACTCCTCATCCTCGCTCAGAAAATATGATATGAGCTCTACAAAGATTAACAATTTCTTCGATTTTGCTGAAACAAACTCGAGATCAAACTCTTACAGAATGACAATCCATTTATTATATTTTCCCCCAATCATCCTACGTGTGAGGATGAACTGAAATGGATTGACATGGGCAACCACCAAAGTTTGGCGAAGGAGAATATAATGTCTCAAACGCTGCACCGCATGTACAGTGGCCAAGGAAATCTTCTCTACATGAGAATACCGAATCTTTGCGTCAATAAGGTTTCGGCTCAGATAGTATATGACATGCTCTTGGAGATCCTCATCCTCTTGAAAAAAAACCATCCCAATTGTCTCTAAAGACGCGGTCACATATAATAGGAAATCACGGCTATAATCTGGAGGACTAATCACCGGGGTTGATGCTAGGGCTCTCTTAAGTGCATCGAAGGACTCCTAGGCTTGCTCATCCCATTCAAAGGGAGTATCCTTCTTCAGGAGACACATGAAACCTCTAGTCAAATTGGCGAAATTGACAACAAATCTTCGTAGGAAGTTTGCCATGCCTTGCAAACACTGAAGATGACGAATATTTTGCGAGGGAGACAACTGAAGTATTTCCTCCACTTTCAAGGTATCGACTCTTATACCCTCTTTCGAAACGATAAATCCTAACAGACGACCTGATTTCACACAAAAGATGCACTTATGAGGGTTCAATCTAACAGCATAGTGCCGGCATCTTTCGAACACCAATCTCAAGTGATAAGAATGACGCATCCTCATATGAGAATGAGCAGTGAGGTCATCCAAAAATACTTCGATAATGGACTTGAGATCATGGAACATCAAGGTCATCGCCCGCTAAAAAGTAGCTCCGGCGTTTTTAAGGCCAAAAGGCATTTTCCGATATGCAAATGTTCCCCAAGGACAAATAAATGCAGTCTTATATTGCTCCTCAGGTTTAATTTGAATCTGATTATATCTGGAAAAACTGTCCATAAAGGAGAACACCTCGCTACCCGCACACTCATCCAAAATATGATCTATAAACGGTGTGGGGAAGTTATCCTTAGGACAGGCACGATTTAAATCATGGAAATCAGTGCATATACGGATCCCTCCTTGCTTCTTATCTACCGGAACAAGATTTGAAACCCACTCCATCAAGGGAATGGGATAAATGAAACCAGCTTTCCATAGTTTCTCTATCTCTGCCTTTATGGAGGGTGCTTTCCTAGGATTTACCGCGCGTAAACGCTGTCGAACAGGCTTCACGTTGGGGTAAGTTTTAATTTCATGTTCGACAATCCGAGGGTCAATCCCTGGCATCTCATCGTAAGACCAAGCAAAAACATCGCGGAATTCCTTGAACAGCTCGGTATACTCACGAATCTCATCTTGGGAACAATCCGCCCCAATGTACACATTCTCAACCGTACCAGGGTTGCGAGAAATGTTGATAGGCATAGTTGACGATATGTTTGCCATGTTTCCATCAGCCATCTGACCAGGAGAGCTTAATGGAATCATGGTCCTACCAACTTTCTGTCTAAGTATCTCCCTGTAATCCTCATGCTCCAATAGGTCAAGCTCTGGAAGGAAATATGATCTATGATGGAGTTCCTCCCATGGTGGCTCAACTCCCGACATAGCCTCGATGATCGCTTCATTTGAAGGGAAAACCGTATCAAGGAAATCGTGGGCATGAGAAGATTGTACTGCCCATGCAGGCAGCACATAGGGGTCTTCTTCCTCTATCCGTGAAGAAGAAGAACAAGGCTCTGCAGCATATTGAAGATTAGCTTGGTAAGTAATCATGGCTGCAAGAAACGGTACACTCGTCTCAATGGCATCACTCGAAGGACTCGGTGAAGGAAGAATCCAAGGATCTCCCATATGACTTGTACGAAAAGGCACCGATCTTGTAGACGTGGAAGCACCATTGAAACTAGCTCCTATCATGAGGACGGGTGCAAGACAACTAAAGGTTCCCATGAGGGAAGGATACATACCTACACCGACACTCCCAGTTGCCGGCTGGGAATGTTCAACTTTCGGAACCGAAGCTTCCGAAGATGCACTAACAGGCAGATTCTTGAATGACATCTGATCAATCGTCACAATCTTCCCATTATGAGGAAAGCATACAACGCGAAATACTAAAGACGCAACGGCTTGCATACTATACATCCAATTCCTTCCTAGTAAGATATTGTAGTCAAGGGGCGCATCAACCACCTTGACCTCTATCGCAATGGTCTTCCCCCCCAAACGGACTTTACGAGAAGGAAGTATACCATGCGGCCTAAACGATCTCCCATCAAAATCAGTTAACATGGTCGTAGACTTTGACAACTCAGGAGAACCAAGACCCTTCCAACAAGACAAATACATCACAGAAGCAGCAGCGCCCTCGTCAATCACTGTTAGAATAATCCGTCAGGATTATTGTAAATAAATAATAAATAGGAATATGAATAGATAGGAAGCCAAACAGGCTGAGCGGAAGGTGAAACCCAACCGCCATGAGATTTGTATAAGTATAGGATTTTGCATTGGAATAGTAAATCAATTGGGAGTTATTACCAACAAGTGGTATCAAAGCAGGGTTGTCTGCCATAACTCCTGCTGCATTTCTGCCCATTTCTGGCATTCTGCTTGCCAGTCCATTGCCAGACTGCTCCATCAGTCTGCCAGTGGAGTCGCATGCAATGTATGCGTTACTCCTCCTGCCTGCGTTTATTCTATGCTAATTTTTAATTACCTAACCCTAATTTTTCAGAAATGTGCTTTGGTCTCCTCCGTTTCTCTGTTCAATCCCAGCGTTTTGAATATTATTCTGCGTGAGCGTGAGCGTGTTGTATGATTCTTCATGAAGGGTGTGCCTGCTGTGGCTCCCTTGCTGTACTGAATTGAAGTGGAACGTTTTCTGTATTGTAAGCCATATGTTGACAGTCTCCCCAGCTGTATTTGACGGGTAATTGGTACGAATTCCTTGTGAGATGCTGCGATTTCTGAAAACGTCCACGACCAGATTGTATACCATATATCAAGATGCATGAAGAACCATACCATATATCTTTGATTGCAAGGTTATGCATATATGCTGCGCTGTGTATTGCAATCTACCACTGAAGTGAACCCTAATTTCTGGGGCCGCCTCTTCATTTCTCATCGCTCCATTATATGTTGAATGCTGCTATCGAGACTGTCTTGAACGTTGTAATAGTGTGGAAGTAAATCGTTTCTGAAATGAACTGTGACTGCGTGTGGCTGCGTGGAGTGAAGGACGAGTTGAAGGGCGAGTAGAAGGACTGGAAACCTTGAAGACTGCAACCTCCATTGCGTGAAGAGCTAGCGTTGAAGACTGATGCCATTGCTGATGCGTTGACAGCGTGGACCTGCCTGGAGGAATCTGCGTGGAGGAGACCGGCGTGAAGCTTGTATTGAATACTGCATTGATAGACTGCGTGGAGAACCTGAAGAATGTGACCTGTTAACCTGAAGAATGCGACCTGAAGAATGATACCAAACCTGAAGAATGCGACCTGTTACACTATATTGTGACTCATATATTTTTTTGAGATAGCTGCTTTTGAGCTAGCTATATAATACTGTGTCATTCTTTTGTGATTGATATCATATTGCATAAAACATGTTTTTTATGCTGGAGACTGCGTTGAACAGCTGCGTTGGAGACTGCATGGATGCTGCATTAAAATACCTATCAGTGTATTCGCTGCTGCTGAAGTCTACGTGGAGACTGGACCGGTGATTTTAAGCCTTGTAAAGGATTGGTATATATATATGCGTTGATCATATATATGCTGCGTGAGTTTTTAAGTGAAGACCAAACTAGAACTACGTTGGAATAAGAGAACTGCATGAAGAACTGTGTGGAGAACTCATACGTTTGCACAGAGCGTGAGCACGAGAGCATGAAGACTTCCCTTTTGGGATTTGATGCTGCATGAAGTTCGTTGTACAACATTTTTTCCAGTTCACTACACAAAACCTAATTTTGCCCTAATCTTGTGCATGGAGTTTGAGTGGTAAATTTTGCATTGTTTGAAAGAGGCCTGTGACCTGGCTTCTGTATTGAAACCTTGATATAGATGTAAATACTAGTGCCTTCTCTCATATGCATGAAGGATGATGGGTAGAATGGGCCCATGGACGCTGTAAATTTGAATTAAAGTGCCTAAAACCCTAGTTTTGCCCTAGTTCCAAACTGATATAATGAAGACTGATATAATGTATGTTGTTGATATAATGTATTCTGCCAGACTGATATAATGCATGTTGCGATTTGAGACTGTGTAATGGATTCTCATATTTGAGACATTCTTATGTGATTTATATCATATATTGAAGACTGCATAATACCTATCAGCATATCACATCTGCGACCAAGTTGAAGAGCTTCCTGAGTAGAGCTGCGTGGAGCTGAATGTGAAGATTGTTGCTGCGATCCAGAGAATTGCTGATGATAATTGCTGCTGCTAATCACTTGATTTTGCAGGGTATATAGTCTGGTGTTTTATTTTCTGTGCATTTATATCCTTTGCACACTAATATATTAGCTTCTGGTGCCTCCACATATTGTATAAAAGGGAATGCTGCTGTATATTTGAAGCTCGTGATTGATATATTTTGTATACTAAAGAAGCCTGTGTATGCTCACCTGAAGTTGAGATTGTAAATCACCTTGGCTGAAGTTGAGATTGTAAATCACCTTGGCAGAGACTGTAGACCTGCAAGGTTATTGTTTTTCTCTTTGTCATATTAAGATCAATATTGTAAATTATACTAACAGTTGTAAAAGATGCACTCTTTGGCATCTAGTATTGGTGCTTCCCTAGCTGGCAAAGACCAATCCAAAGACGC
>LPNX010317586.1:172440-201826 GCA_001517045.1 Pseudotsuga menziesii | reverse complement strand
TTTCTATCCTAAAAAAAATTAAGCTTCAAAGAGTTTGATATTTCACGTATTTGATAAATACAAATTTATATAACTTTATAAATGGAGATGGATGAATCCCCCCTTAACATCCAATTGTGAATTTCAAATCTAGAGTATTTGAATGAATGAAGGTAGCAATCTCATATTTGTTAACAAGTGTTGCATGGCAGCATAGTCCTTGCCAAAGAAATTGCTTGCCTTGAGCATGGCTACACGAGCTAAGGATTGAGAAGCATTTGCGTCAATGTAGCCTGCAAATGAGTCGGTCAATTTGATTTAATTTAACTGGGCTTAGTTTTTACACCACATTGTCTAACCGTGTTGTGACAGACTGACTAACCAAAGAATGCCTAATTAGAAAAATCGATGGCAAAAAGACATGCAAATCCACTTACTGCGTCTCGTTTTTTAGGAAACCATGCTTGTTTTTTCAAATGGCATTATCGATCGGTCTAAAAGTAAGTGGAAAATACCCCTAGAGTTAGACTCTTAACACATTGGTTTTGTGGGCACACAAATACACCATAGCAACAACAAATGTTGATCATGCACATAGTTGAATTAAATCATTCAAAATTAGACGTTGCTCAAGTTAATGTGTAGTTGGGAAATTGAGGTGATTGTTGAAGGTGGCTCTTCCTCGACCTTCACAGAATGTAGACAGGTATTATAGCCATCACGTTAGGCGTAAAGCCATGAAAACAAGATCAGGGATCAAGCAAGGCAGATTTTTTTATTATTATCAAGGTTGCTACTTATAGAATGTGCGCATATCATGTAGTTGGCAGTAAACATGATCCAAATGGCTATAGGTGGTGACCCACTTATTCCACTGGCTCAAAATAGTTTTTCATTTTGGCAATTTTCTTGTGTTTTTCTACGATTTTTTCATGTCCTAAACTTTTGGGGACATTTGAGGCCTTAAATGATGTCATTTGGCAATTCGAGGGGACAAATGTTATATTTGTTATATTTTTGGCCCCGCTCAAAAGTTGCAAAGCTCGGATAGACCTTTCCAATGGGGTATCAAGCGCCCCAAATGGAGATCATATGCAAAAGTTATGACCCCAAGAAGTTGACTGTTCAACTAACCACCTTGGGGCCACAACCTTTATGATGATTCATCTCCAAGGGTTAGGGTTAGGGTTTTCTGCCTCTCCAATGATTTATGATAAAATGCCCTTCGACCTCGTTTTGTATTCAACTTGTCATGAGTGAGCGTAGCCGCCACATCTCTTCTTAGAGATACAACTACCACCATTCTTGCTGCTTTTGTTTTATAGTTTGTTATGTTTCATTCATTTAATAGAATCAGAGTTTACTGTATCACTGTGTTTATTGCCATGTATATGTGTATGTGAATATATATATATGCTCTTTCATTTTGTTCTCACATAAATTTGGATTAAAACAATTCAGTATGTAGTTTTTCGCCAATACTGCTATGGATGTTTTATTCTAAATCAACACTTGAATAACTACAGAGACTGGCGAATCACTCCTATACTATCAACATCTAGTATATTAATGATCCCTTAGAAAGAGGTCATGACCCCTATTTGTTAACATCTGTGGGTCGAGGAAGCAATTAACTCGTAGTCACATGGAGACCGTTGCTTAAGGACACCGTGTTGCGGTCGTCCCCTCTTTAGTGTATCTGTTGGGAAAAACTTCCTTTATCGTTGGGGAGTCCTAACATTCAACCAGGTAATTAGAGTTGAGAAGATAATACATGAAGCAATTGGTGAGTATGACCAGGAGAAGCCCATGAGAAGATGGAAAATTTCTATAAATTCCATCGTTAGGAAACAAATAAAGGTGTAGTAAGTGTCCGAGCTAAATGGAAACGAGTCGACAACTATTTGTTTAGGAAATAGCCTGTAAGTGTAAAGATGGACATTCAAGTAAAGCTAACTTACCGGGCTTGCTTTGCAGATTTATGTGAGCAAGCGAAAATGGAATTACTGGTGTGAAATAAGTGTTCTTGGAGAAATATGTGGGAACCTCATAGTAATAGCAATAATAGTGACAAATATTGCGTGTTGACATATTTGTGAGCTCCGCTTCACAACGAGGACCGACTTCTCCCAACAATATCGAGAAGGCAAGCCTTTAACTGGTTTTGTTAGATTTGGATGTTTAAGATGCATTTGTCTTGAGCTCATTGATATAATGCATAAACAATAATATAAATGACAAAACTCTATATCAGAATTTTGAAAAACATAATTGACTCTGATATATAACATACATATTGGGCCTTGCTCTGCATACAATTACGAAGGCAACAAAATTGGGTGGATGGGGATTGAGCTATTGTGCATTGTCGTTGGAGATTAACCCTTGCCCCTATAGCTCGATGGTTGGCCTACTTGATGGTAGTAACCCTTGCATATTCTGTAAGAGAATGTTAGCTTGCAATAAAATTTGGTTTTAATGCATTTCTCTAAAATTCTTTTTTATTTCTTTGCATTGCATTGCACACAAGTATAAGTTCTAAGGCGGTGGCAGTGACAAATTCGTGCTATTTGAGTTCCATATAAACAACGGTGGCGGCGGCGGTGGCAGTGACAAAGGTGGTGGCTATAAATGCACGGCGATGGAGACAGGGGCAAAGACAGTAAATGCATGGTGATGGAGATAGAGGCGGTGGATGATTGTTATTGCATTGAATGCCTCCTGCCTCCCTTTAGACGAAATTGTATATAGACTTAGGATAAACAAGCGACTCTTCAACAATCTCTCTCAGGTGGTGGTCATTGAATCTGGCATAGTTCCCGTGCAAGAGGATGAATGGCTAGTCGGCGTCATCCTCGCCATGGAGAAATGCATCCCACGCAAAATAGCATGGACATGTTATTTGATAAACGAAGTCATTTAGGACTGTGTCGAGGAGCAGGATGTGGAAGCTTAGGAAACAATACATTGTCAGACGCCTATCGAAGAAGAGTTAAAGCATTCTCAGACGCCAGAGCTATTCCCAATATCCACGCTGTCGCTGCAACAATAATACTTAAAATTATAACTCGATCATCATACACAGAAATTTAACATTTATATTAATTGAAAAAATAATAATTTGAAACTGTAGTTAAAATGTTATGTTGCGTATGAGTAAACGCAAACTAATACTTGGTCAACAACTATTGTTTTCAATAGTACCCCGACTAATAACTAGAGGTGGACGTAACATATGATTGATACTTGTTAAAAAAAAACAAATACATTAACCGCTCTGGTATTTTATGAAAATAATACCGGGCAAGAAGCTGATTGCCATATATTGTATCCTGCCAACATTTGTGCGGAGTTATTATGCTGGTCTCAGTGCACCGTGCTCTTCAATTTCCCCGAGGCATAATATTCTACATTTTCAAAATTTGCGCATGATTTTTCTTATATACATGCATTTCCCTATGAAAACCTGTTACGGCAGCAACGGGTTTCAATGGTCGTAACAGACTGCAACCATGCCAAAAGAAAGGCCGGCAATCTTCAAAATGAGAAATTCAAGAAACAGTGCATTAATATTCAAAACTACGTGCTCTGTCCTCTCAGTGCTCCCATTTTATCTCCAAATACGGGAACTCCTTGCCAGGAGTTAGTCATAATTCCAGGCAAACTCTACACCGTTGGAAGGTCCAAGAGCACCTGCGATATTATTTTTGAAGACAGCCGTGTAAGTAGACAGCATTGCCAACTTTATTTGCATTCAGAGCAAAACAAACTCTTTCTGCTAGATGGAACAATTTTGCCTTCCGAGAGAAATAATTATGTTCAAATATTTCAGAGTGCAATCAAGCAAAAACTGGCTTTTTCTGTTAATAAGACTGGTCTCTGTGAAATGCCCGAGATATCTCTAATAAAATATGTGAAACCCTCGCTCAATGGAATCTTTGTGAATGGAAACCTTGTTAAATTAGGGTATTTTAGGGTTTTATCTGTGGGAGATGAGGTATCCCTTGTGTGTGACCATGCCATGGATCCCACTTTTCAACCGGCTGTTGGGTTTGTTGTCAAGGTTAATTATAACGACAGTCCTGTAATTGGAGGAAATGGCTATAATATTAAGATTAATGCCCAAAGTCCCTATCAGCTAACATTCTCTGGTACTAGGTTATCGTGTGATTTGGAATGTGCAAAAGAAGCTGTAGATATAATACCAGTTGATGTATTGAACGAAACCGGCATGTGTGGTAACATGAATAGAACAAAGACTCTAAACAAGAAAAGAACAGACACCCTCGAGGAAAGTTTCACCAGTACTGGTGTCTCCAAGCTGAGAAAGGAGGTCGGACTGTCAAGAACATTAACAGGAAGCCTGTTAGAGGCTAGTCAGAAGCTAATGCATTCTCTTCTCTGTAATCATGAAAATTGTCAGATAAGGTCATGCCGGGAAATTTCTCCGCCTGTTTGTAGTGGTCACTTGAATTTGATGATTAAACAACATTCTAAAGATTTTTATTCAAGAGAAGAAAAAGTGGAGCTGTCCACAAAACTAGATATGCCAAAATTGAAGACCATGGAACCGTCCAGTCGGCTAGATTTTGAAATCAATTCAACTAAATACACAACCGAAGAGAAACATTATGATCTGGCATATGCTGCAGATGGGAAAAATGAGGAAGCTTACCAAGATATCCTAAAAGAGGCACAAGATGGTTTGTGTTCTGCTGCAGATATGAAAAGGGGGGAGGCCACTGGTAGTTTTGTAATACAGACTCAGGAACCGAGCATCAATACTCGTTGCAAACTGGGAAATGGTGCTTTGAGCATAACAAAGAAAAATCCGTTACTTGTGAATACCAACTTGCAACCACCGATGAAGGGAAATGACTCTGATAATGGAGTTAATCCAAGTTATTATTCTTTTAATGCAGATGATCAACGTATCGAAGAATTGATCTCACGTGCATCTTCACTTTTGAGGAGATGCCGTAATATACGGAGAAATGACAATGTGTTTGATCTGAAAATATCATCAGAGAACCCCAGACATTATTCTGCGGATCCTTCCAAAAACACAGAGGTTCTCCCAGGAAAAGATACTGGTTTTTCTCAGCATATTTATAGGAACAGTGATGGAATTTTATGTAGAAGGAATATGGGGAATTCGAAGCAATATACAGATTCTACTCCCATTTCTATATTGGATTCCAATGCACCAAATCGAAAAAAGGAGAACGAAACAAAGTCAATTGGTAATGAATCAAACTCCATTTTGAAAGTTTCTGTTACAGAGAAACACATTGATAGTTGGAAAGTGGATGAGTCCGCTGATGAGAATGTGGGTTCTATAACAAGTATAGACAGAGAGACGACATCCAAGAAAATGGGAATACATCCTTCACCATGCTTTGAATACAATGATAGTGAATTTTCAAATAAAAAAGGATATGTGCCTATTTCAGAGAATAAGGATGGAGTTGTTCTTGGGAAGGCTCGGCAAACAGCCTTGGCAACAAAGCCAGACATAGAGGTCACCAGGGTTAAACATTCTAATTCTCCCTTTACATGGAACCTGGAGGATGTAACAAATATGATTAGTAGCCAACGAATGGTTCATGAAAAGGAAGCTACTCAGATTTCATACCAGCACCATGGAAATATATATTTTTCTGGCTCTCCTGAGAGGATAAATATATATGAAGTTGGAGAGCAGGCTGATGTGTACCATTTTTCTGAAAAGGAAGAAATGGAAACTAAAGCTAGATGGGAAAATATAGATAAAGAATGTACGCAGAAATACTCAGAAGGGAATGAGGAGCAGAGGGGAACTATCTCTATGTTGGATAAATTAGAGAAAATTTCATCCACTGATTCTGGGAAGATTTGCAGTGAAACAGATCCAAAAAACATTAACAAACCTATTATTGAGAATTTGTGGAATAAAGTTACTCCTGAACATCCAGATCAAAGTAAACAGTTAAAATTGTCCAGATCAAATTCAAACTTGATTGAGGCAGAACAGGAGTGTTCTTGTAGCAATGAAAATGGACAGGACGCCCTGAATCTTAGGAAGGTGCAAGAAGATATCAGCGAATTGAATATTGCAAAGAGTCTCTGCCCTGAAGCTGTTTCTAGTCTCCCAAATGAAGAATGCAAACAATATCTTGAGGATGTTTCTGCTGTATTTACTAATGAAACACATTTGGCAAATCAGGCAACTTACATAGAGGGGAATATTGCACATGGGGTTTATCCCTCAAATGATGAAATGGGTAGGTCGACAGACCAGGAAACTGATGTTAAAGACATTCATGCATTACGGGAGGGGATATGTGTAGAGGTTTTTGAGGACCGAATAAGTTCTATTGATGGCAAAAGAAGAAAAAAAAGCAGTAAAGATTTACAAGATGGAAAAGCTGAGTTGACAAAAGATTCTTCAGTCAAGAAACTTTCCCTTATCTCTCAGAAGTCTTTCTGTTTGAATCAACTTGAATTTATGGAGCCAAATTCAGGAAAAAATGCTGGAACAGTTTCCTTAAAGGATCTTTTGATCCCTGTGGATAATCTTCTGGGCATATTTTGTGCAACTTTCACTGCTGACATATTATGGTATGTAAACAAAGTCTCAATTTCGTAATTTTTTTTCTATGTAGAAAATGAAAGGAATAACTAGAGACATCTTAAAAATGCAGAATTGAATAGTATGCCCTAAAGCTTTCTGCAGCGTTGTTTCCTTTCAGCAACATACAAACCTACAAACATTTTAACTGCATGTCTCCATTTAAACATGCTTAAATTGTAAATATAGTTTGAATTGGTTGTTTATGAAGTAGCTTTCTTGTCATTGTAACTTATTGCAAATATTGTAATGTGTGTCTACCAACTGAATATATAGACAGATACAGAGCTCAGAATGTGAATCTTTCTGTTCTTAGTTACTTATAGGTTATTCTCTACTTGACTTTAAATCTTCTCTATTTAAGGTGTTTTCTTGTTGTACCTTGTAAAAAGCGAGTCCAATAGGCAATTGTTACAATGCAAACATTTAAATTTGCTTAGGTTCGCTCTGAACCTTTGTCTGTCAGTTTAGTCAATTCATTGGACAAAGTAAACATGCTTCCTTACTGTTAGCCCTTGGGCCTAACTTAGCAGTTTGCCAGCTCAAATCCCTTAAACGCCATGGCTATCATTTTTTTTCTAGATCAGACTTCTAAACACTACATTCCATGCCACACAACTGGTACACAATTTCCTCCACTCTAGAGGGATTGCATCCAATTTGCAGGCACACAAGTGCTCCATGAGTCTTTACTCAGAGCGCTACTTTGTCTCCTTTTAAGATTTTAAGTATTAGTCCTCTCCTCCCCTTGACTGGTGATTGAGCTGCTTTATGGCACAAACCAATTAGTTTTTGAGCTCTAGCTTTTGCCTGCTATGGATATTGCTAAACTGGAGCAGCATCCAAATCACAAAATAGGTGGCTTTATTGTTATAAAAAATCCCTTTATGCACATGGTAAGGACTATTGGTATTGCTTACTGTTGATTTTTCTGAGCAGCATCGAGAGCCCTTCTCTTAGGAGAATGGGACCACAGTGAAGACTCAACCCAGTGTTGAGTGACCATTCTGTTGAATGGTAGATATCTGGTCTGGGACCATGATATAGACCCAGCTCTGCCTTAGGTAGACTCAACCTTGTGTTGAGTAGACATCTGCTCCGGGACCACATTGTAGACCAGTCCGGGACTGGTAGACTCAACTTAGTTCTGAGTAGCCATTCTCTTGGAGAATGAAGACACTATAAGCCCTAGACTGGGTCTGGGAATGTGTGTGGCACTTTGACCCTTGATCTATGGGCTTGGTGTGCTTCTCCAAGGATTAGCTACCCTTGGTTAAGTTACCCTAGTACCAGATCTAGGTGTCACACAGTGTGTGAGATAAAAGCATTAATAACTCAATTGGTTTATGATGATGTACTTTTGAAATAAAAAAGGACCACAGGGGCACTTGGAAGAAGGCCAAAGTCAAAAGTCAAAATAAATAAAGACTTTTTGACCACAGGAAAATGACCACAAGTAAAAGTCAAAATAAGTAAGGACTTCTTATAAAAGTCAAAAGGAAAAAATAAAAAAAGACCTTTTGGTAAAAGGTAAAAGTGAAATTAGGAAAAGATTAAAATATTATTATTTTTATCTTTCCTAATTTTGTCCACTTACAGGTGAATGAAGTCTATAAAAGAAGATCAAGTCTTCTCATTATCACACACAAAGTTTTGATCTCATAGGTGAAGTTGCTATTTTTCTGAAGGCTCCATTAAAGGTTGTTTTGCCTCAGCTAGGGCATCCATCTTCTCTCAGCAAACGCTCAACTAGGGTTTTAAGCTTCAGCAAGTTTTTGACAGTCATCTTCAGCTTCAACATCTTAATTTTTCTGGGCAGCCCACACTCTCTCTCTCTTCTAACGGGCTGCTTGTCTTTTCTCTTTCCTAGGCTGAGTAGTCTTTTGGGCAAGGGCACTGCTCTTTCCGTACACTCATGGGCAACCCTACACAAGCCCTAACGTGAGGTACCCTCGGGCAGCCTCACATGCTTACCCGTGAGGGTTTGGCCCACGGCTAACCCTCGGGCAGCCTCACATGCTTACCCGTGAGGGTTTGGCCCATGGCTAACCCTTAAGCAGCCTAAGGCAGGCCCAACAGGGCTGCCTTGGCCACGGGCAGACCTCGGGCTGGGCTGCAAATCACGGGCAGAAGCCGTACAGTCAACGGGCAGACCTCGGGCTGGGTTGCAAATCACCGGCAGAAGCCGTACAGTCAACGGGCAGCCGTACACTTAGATCCGTACGACCATACAACTATACAACAACAAGGTACAGTCAGTCAAGTATTCTTAGATCTAACTTGGGCAGTTTGATTTTTTGCAGACAGGAAAGAGAAAATATCAGTTTTGTGAAAAAGCCCTAATTTGGGAAAATTGTGTATTTCTGGAAAATGTGGTTGTAATTATCATTCTGAGCTTTTTACTGATAATTTTTATTATGACAGTGGTAAAACCTAGATTTGGGTTTGAGGAACTTTTTGAAGAATTTCCTAAGCTATCTCATTTACGAGATGAGCTATTAATGCTTTTGGGGTTTTTGTCCTTTGAAGGTTTCCTCGTTGAAAAATCTTGTGTCCATGTGTGCTGATGTGATGAATGTGTTCTTACTGCACTACTGATTTATTTATGTTTATTTGCAAATTTTAAAGTTTATGTTAATGCTAAAAATTCAACATGGTATCAAAGCTTAGCATGTAAAAACACAGTGAAGGGACATTGCTATTGTTTTTCACTAGATCTTGGAATAAGATTTGCAGATCTAACATTTTGGGCAAGTGATAGAGATGGCTACCGTTGGTTTCAAACTAGAAGAGAAGCTCTATGGTTCAACAAACTTCAACTCCTGGAAGGCCAGGTTGACAACCATTCTTGATGAGAATGACTTGGATGACATTGTTCTTAATGTCACAGAAGAGCCAACTACAAATATTGGTAGGATTGCCTACAAAGGGAAAGCAAGGTAAGGCTAGAAGAGCATTTATGATTCTATTAGAGAAGAATTGATGCCTAACATCACATCCTTGAAGACTGCTAAAGAATGCTATGATACTTTGATAAATCTCTATGAAAAGAAGGCTCCCAGTCAAAAGAGAGTCTTGAAGAAGAGGCTACGAACTTTGAAGCTGAACAAAGATGAAAGTGTTGGTACATTCTTCACCAAGATCAAACAGGTAAGAGATCAACTCCTTGCTATTGGTGTTACTGCTGCTGATGATGATCTTGTACAAATAGTGGTTGATGGTCTCCCAAGCTCTTGGGAAACCTTCATGGCATCTGTCTGTGGACGAGGAAATCAGCCCACCTTTGAAAGGCTTTAGCATGACTGCATACAAGAAGAAGCAAGGAACATTGACAAGGTAATCAAACATGATAACCTTGCACTTACAACAAAGATCAAGAAGTTCAAGAAGCCTTTCCCTCAGCAAAAGAAGGGTAAGAAACCTCAGGGTAAGTTTTTCTGATATGTCCAAGATTGAATGTTATACTTGTCACAAGTTTGGACATTATGCTAGAGACTGTAGGCAGAATAAGAAGAAACCCAAGAGAAGGTTTCAAGCATCTGCTGCAGAAGCGAAGGAAGAAGAAGATGAAGAACCCAAGAAGAAGAGGAAAACCAAGGCTAATAAAAATGATGAGCCTAAAAGAGAGTCCTATTTGATTTATGCTCTAACTGGTTCTTTGTCAACTTGCTCCACTTCTTGGTTGGTGGACAGTGGTGCCTCCAGGCACATGACAGGTAACCGTGGTACCCTTACCAGTTACAGAAAGAGAAAGTTCACCACTCAGGTAGAACTTGGAGATGACTCCACTTACAAGATTGAAGGAGTTGGCTCAACTTCACTTCAACTTGACTCAGGTACAGTTCTTCATGTTGATGGTATTCTTTATGTTCTTGGTTTAAAGAAAAATATTTTATCTGTTGCTAGTTTAGAAGACAAGGGCCACAGAGTCCTCTTTATGGACAAGAAGGTCTTTTTATGGGCAAAAGACACAGATCTAGACTCTGTAGTACAAATTGGGGTTCGAGAGGGACACCTCTACAAGGCCTCCAAAGTTTCTACTCATGCTTTGGTACATCACATAGTTGATCTTTGTGAACTTTGGCATAGAAGGTTTGGACACCTTCACTACACAGCTCTCCCAGGATTGCAGAAGATGGTCACAGGTATGCCAGAAGTTTCTCCAAAACATGAAGGAATCTGTAAAGGATGTGCTCTAGGTAAGAACACTAAGAAATCCTTTTCCAGAACCAAGAATAGATCTAAAGGCATTTTGGATTTGATTCATTTTGACATTTGTGGGCCCATGTCTTCACCCTCCTTGAGTTATATTATGTCTTGTTTATTGATGACTACTCTCGGAAGTCTTGGATTTACTTCCTCAGGGCCAAGAGTGAAACCTTTGACAGGTTCAAAGAGTTCAAGACACTGATTGAAAATCAGACTGGCAGGCACATCCGTATCTTGAGATTAGATAACGGAGGTGAGTATGAATCTAATGAGTTTGATGATTTTTGTTGAGAAGCAGGAATCAAGAAAGAGTTGACAGTGCCTTACAACCCCCAGCAGATTGGGGTTGCAGAAAGGAAGAATAGAACGATCTGTGAGGTTGCTAAAGCCATGATCACTGATCTAGATCTTCCTTTGTCTTTATGGGTCGAAGCTATTGGAACTACAGTATACATTCAGAATAGAAGCCCACATGCTATCTTGGGTGAGAAGACTCTTGAAGAAGTCTTCACCAAGAAGAAACCTGTAGTTGATCAAATGAGGATATTCGGTACTGCTGTGTATGTTCATGTGCCAAAAGAAAAGAGAGCTAAGCTAGAGCCCTCCGGTAAGAAAGGTATCTTTGTTTGGTACAGTGATTGCTCGAAGGCTTATCGAGTATATATTCCAGGACAAAGACACATTGAGGTCAGTAGAGATGTGATCTTCCATGAGGAAGCAGTGTTTTGTAAAACACTAGAGCTTTCATCAGAGGATACAGTTGCTCCACTTGAGTTTCCAGATGCAGAAATTCAAAGGGAGGAAGAGGAAATTGATGATCAAATTCCAGATGTTCTTGAGAACATTGAAAGTCCACTAGAAGAACTACTTGAAGTTCCTCCTTCCAAAAGGAGACATGCTTGGTATTGAGAGACGGTTCAAGAAGCCGAGAAGCATAAAGCTCCTCTAGGGACTTTCAGAGAAAGCATAAGACCACATAAGTACTCCAATCTCATGAGTCAGCTTATCAGTTCAGACTCCAGAGCCTTCTTCATATGAAGATACAGCAAGAAAACAGGTATGGGTTGATGCCATGATTGAAGAGTATAAATCAATCATGAAGAATGATGTTTGGGAAGTTGTTCTCAGACCTGCAGGAAAGTCAGTAGTGACTTCCAGATGGCTTTATAAGATCAAGCATGCTGTAGATGGCAGTGTGGAGAAGTATAAAGCTAGATTCGTAGCTCGTGGCTTCACTTGGAAAGAAGGCATTGACTATGATGAGACATTTGCTCCTCTTGCCAGGTACACTACCATCAGAACCATCATTTCACTTGCTGCAGTTTTCTCAGTGGATGTAAAGATAGCCTTTCTCAATGGTAAGATTGAGGAAGAAGTTTATATTGAACAACTTGAAGGCTTTGTTACTCATGGGAAGAAGACCCATGTATGAAAAGTGAAGAAAGCCTCGTATGGACTGAAATAGGCTCCGAGAGTCTGGTATGCCAGGATGGATGGATTTCTCCATAGTTTGGGGTTTTCCAAAAGTACAACTGATTCTAACTTGTACTTTAAAGTTGTTCATAATCATGTCTTGATATTTGTTATATATGTAGATGACTTGTTTCTTACAGGTGATGAACAGTTGATAGACCAGTGTAAGAGGGAGCTTACCTTTGAATTCGAGATGAAAGATCTCGGATTGATGCATTACTTCCTTGGCTTAGAAGTCTGGCAAAAGCCAGGTGAGATCTTCCTGATGCAAGGAAAGTATGCAGTAGATATCTTGTAGAGATTTGGGATGCAAGACTACAAGTCCATGAGCGTACCAATGACTACCAACTTGACAAAGTTGCAGGATTTAGCCTCTAGTTCATAGAGTGTGGACTCTACTCTATACAGACAGCTCATTGGTTCCTTGATGTATCTCGTGTATACGAGATCAGACATCTGCTACACAGTGAATGCACTGAGTCAGTTTATGTCAGATCCGAAGCACATACACTTGGTAGCTGCCAAACATGTACTCAGATATGTGCGAGGTACTATCACGTATGTGGGCTCAGGTATACTTCCAACAGTGGAGTATTGTTATCTGGATATTCAGATTCATATTGGGCTGGCAGTGCAGTTAACTGGAAAAGTACTTCTGGTTATTGCTTCAGTATGGGATCAACAATGATCTCTTGGTCCAGTAGGAAGCAAGGTTCCATAGCTTAGAGTACAACTGAGGCAGAGTATATTGCTGCAAGCGATGCCTGCAAGGAAGCAGTTTGGCTCATAGAGTTGTTATTTGATCTGTTCGAGGGAAAGCTTGATTCAATGATCATCCATTGCGATAATCAGAGTTGCATAAAGCTTTAAGAGAATCTAGTGTTTCATGATAGATCGAAACACATTGAAATGAGGTATCATTTCATCAGAGACCTAGTGCAGAGAGGTGCTTTGAAGTTGCAGTACATTCGTACAGATGAACAGATTGCAGATATCTTGACCAAGCCTCTGACATCATCAAAGTTCGTGTATTTTCGTGACAAGCTTGGTATGGTTGAGAATGCCTCTCTCGCCGAGAATGAGTGTTGATTTTTCTGAGCAGCATCGAGAGCCCTTCTCTTAGGAGAATGGAACCACCTGGTCCGGGACCACGGTGAAGACTCAACCCAGTGTTGAGTGACCATTCTGTTGAATGGTAGATATCTGGTATGGGACCATGATAAAGACCTAGCTCTGCCCTGGGTAGACTCAACCTTGTGTTGAGTAGACATCTGGTCCGGGACCACAATGTAGACCAGTCTGGGATTGGTAGACTCAGCTTAGTTCTGAGTAGCCATTCTCTTGGAGAATGAAGACATTGTAAGCCCTAGACTGGGTTTGGGCATGTGTGTGGTACTTTGACCCTTGATCTATGGGCTTGGTGTGCTTCTCCAAGGATTAGCTACCCTTGGTTAAGTTACCCTAGTACCAAATCTAGGTGTCACACAGTGTGTGAGATAAAAGCATTAATAACTCTCTTGGTTTATGATGATGTACTTTTGAAATAAAAAAGGACCACAGGTAATGACCACATGGGCACTTGAAAGAAGGCCAAAGTTAAAAGTCAAAATAAATAAAGACTTTTTGACCACAGGAAAATGACCACAAGTAAAAGTCAAAATAAATAAGGACTTCTTATAAAAGTCAAAGGAAAAAATAAAAAAAGACCTTTTGGTAAAAGTTAAAAGTGAAATTAGGAAAAGATTAAAATATTATTATTTTTATCTTTCCTAATTTTGTCCAAATTGAATGTCCGACAGTTAGCCCTAACTCATCTACCACTTGAAACGTTGCTCTCTTTTTCCTACAATGTGCTATGATGATCACTCAAAATATGTTTACTCAAAAAATTCCCTAATAGTGAAAAAAGTAATTCAATTACCATTGTGATCTTTGATAAACGAATACATATTTTGTATAGATTATCCTTGCATGGTTTGATCTTCAAATACAACAAAGTTTTGAAATATTTATATGGTAGAGGAAAGGTGTTAGTATACAACAAAATCGCTGAAATGGCAAATTTTTGGAAAATTAGCCATTTTAGCAAAAATGGAGACTTTTTGGAAAAAGTTGGGACTTTTTGGAAAAAGTCGGGACTTGGCATTTTAGACATTACAACTTTTTGAAATGTTAAAAAGTCGCTATTTTTTCGTCTTAGGGAAAAAATCGCGACTTTTTAAAAAGTCGGCGATTTTTTGGAGAGTTTTTCAACACTGGTACAAATTATTAATTGATGAGGCAATCTTAATGATTCCATGCCTTTATATACGATGTTGATTTTAAGCTCATGACAACTGTTAAACTGGCATAGATCCATCTTAAACATGGATCTATCAAGCATAAAGAAGGATCCAATTTTTTGAGTTTTTATTTTATTTTAATTTATTTGTTTCACCTTAAATTTTTTACCCCTCAAGCAAATTTGAGCCCTCTCGATGTAGATCAAGGTTTAAGATGTATTTATGTTGGTTTTAATTTTTTAATTTTATGAGTTGACATGGATTTTTTTATTCATTTTTCTTTTTGGTAATGTTATGTAATGTTACTGTTATCACATATATTGTAGCTGGGATATTACGATGCAGCATATGGACTTTCTCTTTGTTCTCTGAGCCATAGATATTGATGGGATACATCATGGATCATGCTTACAGCATGAGGCATTCAAAGCCTTCATTCAGTAGCAGATGCAAACTATTTCCTTGCCATGACTGAGATCTCCTTGTCCATTGAGATGACTTTGGTGATGACATAGTTCATTTGAGCAAAGCAATGAAGATGGTACACAGTGCATAGGTTGACACCTCAGATAGAGACATGTTTATGGTGAGATCAGGTATATTGCTTCATCGGAGGATTTTGCTCTCTTATGTATACTAACACCTTTGACTTGTTATGCAATGATGATTATGGTGACCTATGCTTATATGATATGTTTTATTGACGATTAACTTGTGTTGAGAATGATCAAATAATCTAATGTTGAAGACCATTGCTAATGCCATGCTTTACGCAAATTTTAAACTTTATTTTTACGCTGGTTCCGTGTGTCGCTTGTCCCCATTCATCCAGTGCCATCCATAATTGATTTATCCCATGACTTATGACTAAGACTTGTGAGATTGAAGAACCTTTTCCCCACTTTGACCCCTATGCATGATGGATCTCGTGTTGTTTTGTGTCTTGGCTCTGAGTTGTGCAACAAAACTTGCCGAAGCCTTGATCCTTTTGGGGCCAGGAGAACCTGCTGGTGTTGGTTCCTGAGCTTAGGTAAGTTGGGTTTTGAAGCCTTGACCTCTCTGGTCAGTTGCCCTCGATGTTTGGTTCTGACTGTGGATATTCACCCTAGTTGCCCGAAGAGTGTCAACTAAAACTTGAAGCAATGTCTACCATCATTACATGCATTATGCATTCTATCTTTTGAAATGCAATTCCTCAAATAAAATTGCATACTGTGTCTTTAGACACAACTCAAAAAGGGCTATGAAATGAAATGTGAAAGGCCTAAAAAACAGTTGATAAATAAATGCAAAATCTAAAGACTACTGGCCATCTTATTGAAATGTAATGATTAGTTCCTCACGGAGCTTGCGGGTTTTGATGTGAGATGGAGTAAGGGACAACTAATTTTAAGTGTCCCCTAGGATATTTTCACTACAATTTCTTGTGTACTCAAAGCAAGGGTCCTAGAAAAGATCCTCACGGAGCTTGATTGTTAGCTTGGATGTGAGCTGTAGACATGTTGAAATTTGAATGGACTCTTTTCAGATGAACTCATCCACTTGTGAGACACCACCATTCCCTATTGTTTATCTGTCATGCATATGTCATTGTGGTTGTATGTACTTGTCATTTTTCGGAGAGATCATATGGTTAAAGTCAATTAGAAGTCGTTATCCTTTTGCCTTAGCCTTGTTTTCCACCTTCACCCAACATTAGCAAATTGATTAAACTTTGTAAGTATGGCATATACAAGGGACTTCCAGAAGATTCAAAGACTTTTCAAAGCACAAATATATCTTACTGATTATTATTATTATTGTTATTGCCACCATGATTCTGATTAGCATGATTTAAGTTGGGTTTTAATATACTTCTTGGAGCAGTTCTTACCTTGGATGCATGCAGGTTTAGTTCAGTTCAGTATCTCACCTTTAGTTTGGGTATTTTGACTCGGTCAACTTAGTTGACCAAGTCAAACACGTTTTCCAATGCAGTGACTACAAAAATCTTTAATGGTTATTTTTGCCCCAAATATGTTCAGGACTGATATTGCAGTTTCAGTTTTCATTGGATGGTCACAGTTATTGAGTTCCAGAGTTTATTATTATTTTTTATTGACTCTGGCCATTAATTTTATTGTGAGATGATGATATTTTTGGCATTTTAGTGGATTAGTGAGTATTATGAGTAGTCACCAGTAGCATTCTACCATGTCTCCGGACACTTCTATGTAGTCAGTCTTCCCTAGTTCTCAGCCGGAAGAAAATTGATGGATTTTATTATTTTCAAAGGTTGTACCACTAAAAAATGAACTATTTGGCTCTCCAGATCATTTGGCAGTAGTTTCCTACATTTTCAAGCAAACACACAAAGCTTATAGGACATCCACATTGACGATCATGTAGTGTGTTAATTTCTCTTAAACCAGTGCTTCGGTAAGATTTTAGATAATTTGATTGGTAAAATTTCAGCGGAACCCAAATTTGTTAGTTACCAAGGAACCCAAATTGCTCATTTGAGATGTCTTCAACAAGTTTTGGCTTAATTCTGTTAGTGAGGATTTTTGTTATAATTTTATAAACCAAATTGCAGAGAGATATAGGACGATAATCCGCAAACAATTTCGACTTATCTCTTTTAGCGCTAACAGTGATAAAAATAACATTAAGGGCTCCTGAAACATAGCCCTCGATTCTAGATTGTTCCACCATCTTAAGCAAATCATCCCTTAACAAGTCGAAAAAAGATGAACAGAATTCCACAAGACAACCACTAGTCCCAGGACTTTTATCCCTTGCAAATTCTTTCAAAACCTTCTCAATTTCCTTCAAAGTGATCAACTTACCAATGAGAGCACCTTCCTCCTTAGAGAAGAATGAAGGAAATGTAGAAATAACTTTTAACTGCTTCGAGATAGGAGAATTTCCAGGATCTTTAAAAAGCTTGGAAAAGTGATCAACAACCAACTTTTCAAGCTCCTAATGCAAACTCACCCATTTTCCATTGCCATCTTGAAGGTCCCGGATAGCATTCAAGTTCTTCTCATGACTAGCATAACTGTGAATTTTTTTTGTAGGGGACGATAGGCTGGGGACAACAATTATATATATATATATATATTGAAATAAAAAATAGGACTATTTATAAAATTCAAATTACAAAAGGAAATATAAAGTTTTGTCCAATCATCATTGTCCATTGTCAAAACGAAATAGTAAAGACTCGAGATACATGCCTCAGATCTAAAACTAAAAACTTTAAATAGTTCTAATTTCTAAGTTAACTATTAGACAGTAACTTAAAACTTGAAAGTTTAAAAATAACAAAAATTAAAAAATGTACAACATTGTATACATGAACGATGAATCATTTTGAAATTTAAATAACAAATAAATTTATATTTGTAATTTGACATTTGTAAACAATAAATTATATTTTTATAAAACTATAATAGCATGTGTTGATTTTTTTACCCCCAAAAAATAAAAAAATAAAATGTAAGATATCAAATATGAAATACTTGTTGTGCAACATTGTGTGGCTGAGAGGGGGCAACCTCATTGTGAGTGTGAGCTTGTGTTGAGCCATGAACTCAAACTTTGAGCATGTGTTGTGGGTTGGAGGAATAGGGGGAGGGTTAGGTTAGGTTTTTAATTAATTTTTTTTATAATTTCTTTTTTAATTTTATTTGTGCAGGGTGAGGAACGTTTAGGAGTCCCCGATTGGTTGAGTGACGTTCTTGAGAAGTCCCTGATTTTGATGGGCACGTTTAGGGTGCGTCTTAGAAGTCCCCAAGTCCCCAACGGAGCCCCCAATGAATTGGGGAGGTTTTCGAGGAGTTCCAAAGTCCTCGGAACGCAAGAAATTTTTGGGGGGTCGGGTCCCCGTGCAACATAAAAAAAGTCACTTGCTCCTTCAAGCAAGTTCTTGGAGGAATCTGGAACAACTTTTGCATGCCTGATACTTGGCCTATGTAGAAGTACTTGCTTGATGCTACAAAGATCAACACTCATTAGCGAGGAAGGTAATTATGGAAGAACCTCCACCTGGATCTATATCCAATCCCTCGACGTCACCTGCTACTGTAGCTGCTCCCTTTAAACTAGAAGACTTCCCCGCCACCTGCTTTTGGAATATGCTTTGAATATCTGTTCCTCCTAACTATGCTTCTAGGAGCGTCCTGCTCTCAAGCATCCATTAATGTTAGCTCATACCGACTGGTCTTGATAGTACTGGAAAAACTGGAAGGGGCCAACTCCCTTTTCCCCTCTGAAGGTTTACTCCCCATATTGTGAACTTTGCTCACTCTTCGAAGTCTTCTTCTCCTTAACTTCTGCCATTGACATCAATCCTCAATCCAAGATCCACTTGGACCCACATACAGGCTGCCCGAATGGTGCTGCCTACTGCCTGGACCTAACGCCCAAACCTGCCCAAACCTGCCTTTTGCCTGGATCTATAGCCTACTGCTACTGTTGCCCAAATTCCTTCTTGGGTTACCCAAGTTCCTTTATAGGATCTTTTTGGTTGTTGCCCGAAAACTCTTTGGGGCTACCCGACTTTTTTGGGAAACTTCCCAGACTTGTTCTGGGTTGCTCGAAGTCTTCCCATCGGTGCCCTGCAACTGCTTAAGTTTTCTAGGGCCTAACTAGTGGTTTTCTGCCCCTACTCGGGTTGTCTGGCGGATGACCTAGTTGTTGCCTGGACTGTTGTAACGTTTTGCCCTGTCCGAGACTTCTCTGGTTGGCTCACAGGCTCTCTTAGCTAGTGGTTCAATTCCCACGACTTTTGGTGGCTATAGTTGTGGCTGTAGTCCTGTCGACGACCCCTTGCTCCTCGGCTCTATCTCTGCGTCCCAGTCGGCCGCATGTCTGGTCTTGGTGGTCGAGGTCCCGTCAACCGTGCTCCTCTGTAGGCATGTTTGTCAGCTTCTTCACGTCCTCAATGCCAATCTCTGTGAGCTCCTCACATGTCGACCCAAAATCCATGCAACTACTCATCCAATGTCCACTTGAGCTTTTGTCGAGCCTCTTGTTCAAGCTACCTCCCATTGCCACCCATTGGCGGCTCTAATGGGCTGTCAACTCTGTAATGGGCTGTCAACTCTGATTGAAGCCACAGTTCAGTCCTCCCGTGTAATCACTTTGTCAACATGCGACTGCCAACAACCCGAGACAACATGGGCTTGCTACTTGCTGTTCCTGACGTGCCTTGTTTGATCCATGCAATCAACTCGAGCCTCTTGCTTTACGATCGCTCTCCATGTGCAAGCGCCAAGCGATATCAACGAGCAGCTCCACGACACTTCTCGCTGTTGGCTACACCAACGCTACCCTGCTTCTTGGCCTTGTCTTGGTGGCCTCTCAACCCCTTCCTCGCGGATCTACGCCTGATGGGCTCGATCTTCCTTGACTTGATGACAACACTTAGCCTATGCCTGGCTCTCACTGCTTGCGATCCAATCCGCTGTAGTATTCTTTGTTCTGTAGCGTGCAGGCCTCTGTCCCGCAACACTACCCAGCCTCGGATCTGTTCCCACACGGTTCCAACCATCTGTTAGATCCCTGTTGCTTCCGATTCGTAGATCTAAGCCAGCGTGCCTTCACTATCCTTGCTAAATGATAGATGTACGACGATTGTTGTACAATCCTTCCGTTTTTTTAAATTCTTTGTAAATCCCTTCTTGTCAAGTTTGATTTCCTCTCAAAGTCTTAGCCAAGATTTGGTACCATGATAATTTTCTTGGCTTAGATCTGGGTTATCAGACTCGAATAGTTTACTGCTACTGTTATCTAAAAACACACTAAAACCCCAACAAATTACGTAGCAGAAAGAAGATAGGAAATCACAACACATTTGACACTTAGATTTACCTTGGAAAACCCAACTAGCGAAAAACCAACAAACAATAGATTTAATTGATATAAAACCTTGGGCTCCCTTCTCGAGATAATGGCCCATTGAGGAATATACAAATCAACAAATAACTTAGCTTGCAAACCTCAAAATCAACTTTTTGATCTTGTTGGTTGGATTTGTGTTTCTTGGGAGTGGAAGCGGGAGTGGGAGCGAAAAAAGAATTTTTCAAAAGCTTCCGGTTTGGAAGCGTTTCAGAAGCATTTTTTATATAATATATATATATTTTTATATATTTTGATGCATATATGTCAACAAATGCATGTAGAATGTTGAATTAGTTATGAAAAGCATTAAAACATAAAATAAACCATAATACCATATAACATCATTCATCAATCATCTATCATCTAGTAGTGAATTTGTCAACCATAGTTCCAGTATCCATAACATCAACCTTAAAGCTTCAAATTTTCAATATAAAATAGGCTATAAACTAGGGTTTCTCCAAAAACTAGTTTTGAGGCCACCAATAAATAGGCTATAAACTAGGTTATAAACTAGGGGTTCTTCAAAAACAAGTTTTGAGGCCACCAATAGATAGGCTTTAAACTAGGGATTCTTCAAAAACAAGTTTTAAGGCCACCAACATGAATTTGAACATTCAACACCACCAACATCAAGGTACATAGAGGGGTTGATGTATTTGATTAAATGCCAATCCCATACCCTCATACATGATAGAACCTAGTGGAAACATTGCAATCCTGAAATCTTAAAAACTGTTAAGCCTGTTGAATTTTGAATGGGATAAAAAATTGTAGTTTTTGCATTTGAAGTTCGATGAGGTTGGAACCACTCTCATACATCTTGAAACAATTAATGGTATTGTTAAAAATTTAAGTAAAATGATAGAATATAAAAGATAAGGAGAATGCCAACTTTTACTTTAAGATTTAAATATTACCATTTAATGCTACTGATGATTACTAAGGTTGGGGTATTGCTATTAGAGTAGGTTTTTCCTTCTTTATATAGCATTAGTATGGACCTAGGATTAGTTCCCCCAACCCATCACTTAAATTTTTGTTTTTTTTTAAGAAAAATTGAAAAAAAAGGAGGAAGTGTTTTTTTTGCAGGGGAGTGAGCTTCCTGAAAACGTTCCCAAATGGAAGCATTTAGGAAGCACGCTTCCCCAATGCTTCCTGGATGCTTCCTTCAGAAGCGAGCTTCGGGAGCAGGGGCGAAGGGGGGGGGGCACTTCCACACAACATAGGGTTGGATGCTATCTTCCTTGCTGTCCCTTTGCTACATTCCTCGAACCCTGCCCACACACTCGGATGAAATTACTTCTCCACACACTTAGTGAGATCCCCTCACTTTGTCTGATTGTCATGTGTCCTCCTCTCCTTAGGCTTCCTTTTATAACATCTCAATGACCAAAATACTTTGGGCCAATACCATGGGTGACCAAATACCGTGGACCCTAAGTCATTTTTTAGTCATTAGCCAACATTAAGTTAATAATGTGCTTTTCCTAAGTTAGACTTGGGAAAGACATACAAAAAGTCACTTGCTCCTTCAAGCAAGTTCTTAGAAGAATCGGGACGACTCCTGCATGCTTGACACTTGGCCTATGCAGAAGTACTTGTTCGATGCTACAAAAAGCAACACATTCACCATAAACCATTTACGATAACATCAATTGCAATAAGATACACAAAGTACAAGATTATCATTTGAAGCTTAAGCATAATATGAACGTTAAAAGCTTGTTAATACATTAACATCACATGAGAATGAATGATGTTGAAGTTTGTAGTGAGGATAGGTGCTTCTATGTTGGCTTGTGTTTAGCACGTGAAGGTATCCTCAAATTGTAACTCTCTTTGTAAAAGTGACTTTTATAATACTTTATGTAAAAGTTCAATTTGCCCATGGTATTGGAGGGCCCATGGTACTAGGTGTCCCATGGTATTGACATAAAGTAAATGTATAAAAGAGTCTATGTAGAGTTGTCAGTGTGACATACATTAAGAGTGAGTGATCATAGTTGCAAGAGACAAATTTCCTCTTTTAGTGAGCAGTTTAGATCTCAGTTTGAGATTGTAGCTTTTCCAGGGAAGAGTTACTTCTCTGTTGTCTATTGGATCCAGGGTTTGACAATCCAGTTTGCAAAAAGGATTTGGAGCATGTTCTTATGTATTTTGGTCTAGATCCCGAGGGTTTTTCTGGAGGACTGTTATAGTGTTGTTGTAATCAAATTCTACAATAAGAAGAAGACAAACATTTGTTGGTTTTTCCAAGTTGGGGTTTCCAGGGTAAATCAGTGTGTCTATTTTGTGTGGTTGCATTTTGTTGTTTCGCTGTGTATTTATGGTTTCTTATGCAGTTGTATTTTCAGTGATTAATGTTCAGTAGTTAATTGAAGGACACATTAATGGTTGTTGCCAATCAAGAACTATGTAAGGGTATAAAAGTTAACATGGTACCAAAGTTGGTTTTGCTTTGAGAAAGAATCTAGTGGGTCAGAGTTTGTGAAATGATGGTTGAGTTACAAAAGCTTTTCCGTAAGACTAGGTTACAGGTTCTGCAGGGATTGAAAAGATTTTGTTGTCGTTGTCTAACAGGTAGAGGACAAAAGACCAGTTGGATGGGGCATCCACCAGTGGTAGGGCGGATGAGTCCTCACTTGCATGTCTTTCTAGCTCAGTGACCACAGGTGCGTGGTACATTCATAGTGGTGCTTTATGTCACATGACTAGAGTATGAGGCTATTTCACCAGTCTAAAGGAGCATACCTTTGACTTATACGTTGAGCTTGGAGACAACTCCATCTACAGTGTAGCAGGCACAGGGACTATGAAGTTTCAGAGGAAGTCCGGGAAGGCATCACTGGTTTAAGATGTAATATACCAAATTGTTGTATTCCAATGTTGTGAAGTGTTTGGTTGATATTTGGTAAATTATTCAAATGTTTTGATGGACTATTTGGCCAATAGTCAGTTTGCATGAAGTTGCATGATATTGCATAACCCCGAAAAACAATCTAATTAAGATCTACAATGAAATAAACTCTAAATCAAAGCATGGACATACAAATGAGTTGTACTAGAGTGGGATAGGATCATATAAATGACATGCAAACCATGCATCCACCCTAGGTCATGTGGGTTGTAGTAGCTCCCTGGATCAGTTTGCCCATGCAAGTTCATGCCCTTCTTCTGGATGAGAGAATGATGATACGACTCCAAAATTGCCAGTTTGGATCCCAATAAGAAGCAATACAATCAACAATAATTTTCCTAGTGAATAGTATGGATGCTAAAGCCTCCAGTAATCAGATGGATGCGCCTTTAATGATCTTTGGCCGAGAGAATGCGCCCTCTGTGATGGATAAGAAGAGATACGCCTTGCAGAAGATTGATAAGTAAAGCGCCCTCTCTGAAATACTTCTTCAATATGCCTCAAAGAAATAGATGATTGATATGAATGTAGTATTAACCAGGTCATATGTTTCTCTTAGTTGATCCAACAATACGCCCTCAGTGTGCAAGATTATTCGCCCTCACAATTCTTTAGCTGCCTGGATGCTTTCGAATCCCTGCAAAACTTGATGTAACTGTTGTCACATATATAGTAGCCGGCTACTTTTTCTTCTTGAGCAGTACTGAGTAGTTCTTTGAGCCAGTCCTTTACTATGAGATTAGCAGATGATGAGCCAGAGTTGATGATCTCCCACTTTCAGCAGATCTAGGGAATCCAGATTGACTAATTCTATGCCATGATTGAGCCTCATGACCTCAGATTCGATGATTGAGTTAGCCATTCCTTGATGACCCGTAGCATCAGTGCTTTCGGTGATTTTCTGATTGGTTCTAGATCTAGTGCAGGTATATGACCTAGGTGGTTTATGGTTTGTGCATATGGATTTTGATGTTGCTCTGTTGCTTATTATAGCAGTGAGACTCGGTTGATTTTGATTATATGTCGGCAATATTTTATATTCGTTTCCTTGGAATCTAAAGCATAAATGATCTAGTTGTTTTGATCGAGAGATTCTTTTGTATACTCATTGGCCTTGCCCTACTCCTAGTATGGATTTGGTCATTTCCCTTTAGGGACATAGCTTGCTAGTCTTGGCATCACCTCCACTGTCTCTGTCCATCCGTTGCCTTCCCATGTTGATTGATTACCCTTGACTTGTAAGTTGACTAGTAACATCTGGAATTTCCCCCACCTTCACCTCTATGTTGGAATAGGTCTCCATGTATAAAACTATGTCTCGTTCTTGGTTTATGTGATGTTTCTCATAGGGAATGTCTACCTCTAGGTCTTGAACACAAGTAGTCCTACCAAAGAAAGTGTTTTTAGACAGTAAGGCATCAGAACTTAAAGTTATTCTAAATGGATGCCTTGCCAGCAAAATAAGTGTCTTTAGAGTCTAGACACTACTGGAAATAAACAAATAAAACTAGCTAGTGGCCAAGAGATGGGCACTCATCCATTGTATGGTGTAAGGCTCATTTATCCCCACAGGGTATCAAGGTGAGTCAAGCCCCTCAAGGCTGAGCCTTTGTCATTTTTTGAAAGCCCAGAAGGCTTTCCAGGGCACCTGCGCTTGGTGGCTGGTAAGTTAGCAATGAGAATTAAAGTTAATGGCTAGAGGATGAGCACTCATTCTTTGTATACTATACGACTCATTTGCCCCCATAGGGCAACAGGGAGAGACTGGCCCAAGAAGGTCATGTCTTTGTCATTTTCTGGAAGCCTAGAAGGCTTACCGTGCACCTGCCTCTAGAGTTTAACTAGTATAATAAATGCTGAGCAAATAAAGTATAAAAATGTTGCTTGTCTAGAGTCTAGTGGAGCCTTCTCATCATTCCACCCATTTGTGAGACACCGCCATGCCCTATTGTTCACCTAGTCCAACTTATGTGTCGTGTGGATTCCCTTGTCCTTTAGTCCAGGTGCTTACAGTGTTGAGTTATCAAGTCATCCCTTGGCCTTGCCTGTTGTTTAATATCCCTTCACCCTTGACTAGGAAAATGGCTAAATCTGTAAATGAGTATACACTGGAGGTTCTTGTTTCGAAGCAACTAATCGTTTTAATTTGGATTATTATATATATTGTGCTTATACTTGCCAACTAAATATAATCATGCTTGAGTGTCACTGCTAGCATAGACAATTGGGCATGCAAGTCCATTTGTACTTTCCGATATCAGAGTTTAGCACTTGGGTCATCATTTGATCAGTCTTCTTGGTCAACCTAGTGTTGACCAGGCCATGAGCAAGGTTCAGGATCAGTTATAGGCAGATGTTTATGGATGATGGTTATTTATGCATATACAAATGTTCATTAGACATATTCATGCTTAAGATGGTGATTTGTTATGATGGCTTGTATTATTTCCATGATTATCAGCATTTACAGGCTTTATTATTATTATGGTTCTGACATGGATGGGGCCTCTGATGTATCTTTGTGATGGACATATGATGTATGAGTACTCATTCCTAGTTGATTTAGACATTCCGAGTCTGTTGGTACAACTGGTTTTTCAGTTTCGGGCAGTTACAGGCAACGTTACCAGAACTGGACCGGAACCGAAAAAACCGACCGGTCAACCTAGTTTCGGTGGGTTTCCGGTCCGAACCGGACCCTCGAACCATTTTGGGCTAGTTCGATACCGACTGGCTGGGTTGGTCCACGAATCGCTCGGTTCAGTATTGAACCCGTCCAAAACTGGTTTTCTCAGAAAACCGGCTGGTCCATACCAGCAATCACCGAAGATTGTGAAGTTCTTTTTGCCCAAATAAACTACACTAATTGACAGAAAAAAAGTTTGTTTTTCAACACTTATACAGTAAGACAATAATAAAGGGAAACAAACAACCCTTAACTCAAATATGGCCAATTTTTGCTACCATGCATAGGTCTGATTTTGTCATATGAAAAACTTGAATCATCAAATAAGAAATAACATGAACTGGAGTACCTAAAACTTCGGTATAAGTTTTGTATTTAGTAAACAACAACAAGATCAGCTCCTCCAGAAATTTGAGTGCCAGCTTTTAACCTCAGACTACAGTCCAAACTTAATGCAGACTTGTTATTGATGTTATATGAAATCAGTACAATCCCACAGCTAAAAGACAGGATGGATTCAACAAAACGCTGAAAGCAATTGTAGTCTTGCAGCGAGCCACGAGAGTTGCCATACAGGACAATAGGCTGAATGGCTGTTGAAAAACAATTTGCACACTGACTTTAAGATACATTCCATAAATTTACAAAAAGCTTTGGTGAAGATCCTCTTCTACTTTGCAAGAGGGAAATGACATTTCTAGACTTTAGTAGACCTCACAATATAGTTATCGGATCCTAAGACAAGATATTCATACAACATAAATCTTCAAGGCTTAGGCAGTGATAGAAGTAAAGCACCATCTTGTTGATCACAATAATAGACCGCGTGCTTCATTCTACTAAAGCAAGATCTAGACATGAAGAAAATGAATGTATATCTCTATCAAATTGTAGCACCTGCTGCAGTGTCTTTTTTTCAAAAACATTCAAGAATTGACTCGTCTTTTATATATAGGCCATTTAGAGCCTTTTTGTTGATGTACATTGTATTTTGATGCAGACATGGATTGCACTTGATGTTAAGTGCCATTTTGGTTCTATGAACTGTTATATGCTATATACGTGAGAAACTTTGCATATTTTGTGTATAATGGTTTGAACTCACATGGATGCACATGAATATTTAAAAAAATTAAATTTTGAATATTTTATGTATTTTTGGTGGACCGGTTTTATGATCCGGTTTTTACCCGGTTTTTGACCGGTTTCGGTTTTGAGGGTCGACCGGTTCGTCCATCGGTTTGGTTTTTGTAACCTTGGTTACAGGACAAACATGGGTATGTGGGCCTTTTTACAGTAATTTTGCCTGGGAAAAATGAAGATTAACACAACGTGGAAAAAAGTAAGTTTTCCTAGGGCGCTAGAGGGATTCTTGGGGTGCAGCGAGTCGTTTGTACCATACTACCATGGTCCCAGATCCATCCGTGCAGTCGTTTGGCGTTAGTTTTTGCCCCCCTGTGAGATATTGACTATTTTATGTTCCCAAGGCAACATTTTAATAATAAAAAATGGCTAATGAGGAAATCGATTTGGGCAATTGAGGCAAAAGAATGGCATGGAATTGGTCCGAGGCACAGTGTTTGGCTAAGGAACTCGTCCTCAACCCTAAATTGCTCTTAGAGCTCTCCAAATCAAATCTCAACAATGAATAATAACAATAGATACCCTAAGAAGTTGATTTGCTTTCTTATATTTTTTTTGACCTGTGCATGATGCATGCAATTTAACTTATGCATTCATGCAACTTTAATGACGCATGCTGCATGCATTTTGTATTACGCCTCGCATGTCATGCGTGTCACTTGATTTTGCTTAACTTGTCCTTTTTATCCACTAATTACTTATTATCATTGTTAATGTTGTGCTTTTATCCTATGTTGCATCAGCCGTTAGTTAATTCTCTGCTTATTGGTAACGGGACATTACAAAAGACGTACTATATGTTCCAGGGTTGCAGAAGAATCTGATCTTAGTTTTTGTCCTGAAGGATAGAGGGTTTGAGGTAGCTTTCCGGGATAGGAAAGTCGACATCCATCCCAAGGGATTAAGTTTTAGCTCGACGAAGGTAATTGGAGTTAGGAGAAACAAGTTGTACATACTCCAATTCAAACCTGCCAGTGCGTTGGTGAGCAGCAACAACGATCATGATGGTGAGTTATGCCATAGGTGTATGGCACATTTGCATCATGGAGCATGTTATCCACCTAAGTTGCACTTAGTTGGATTTCTAGTGAGCCGCTAAAGCTATGAACAAGTCCTTTGTTCATTTTCAGTGCTCATAATTTCAGAAGTCCTTTTCAGGGCCAATCTTGGCCCCTTTTTTAAAATTTTGCATGTTCATACCTTGCGGGGAAATTGTAATAAGTTGATATAGCATGATGACTTTTTGTAAAAGGCTTGGTCAACTTAGACTTAGCTATCAATGCGGTACTCTAGAGTGTTTTTTCCTTGTTAATTATATGTTGCTTGTTAGTGACATATAATTTTTGAGTTTTTAACTAAAACCTCCAAAGCTGGAGTATTTGCCTTGGTGGTTAGGCCTTAGGAGGTTATTAAAGCCTAAGTGTCTATGTATATTACCATGTTGGTCATCATTTTGAGTCTTATAAACATGTACTGGGTCCTCCATAGGTTTTTTAAAATTTATGAGATAAAAAAATTTCCTGTAAAAAATGGGCAATTTTTTAACAAGTTAATTGTAAAAATTCAAAGTGTTCTAAAGTGTGGATGGGGGGTCAAATTTGCCATGGGGGTGCTCATTTTCTAACTCAGAGCACCCTCTTTACCCCAAACCTACTTTGGGATTAATTTGAGTGATTATTTATCACTTAAATTAATTTTCTCTCGAAAATCACAAAAGGTGTCAAATAATTGGGCAAAAAGACATAAAAAAGTAAAAAATCAGCATCCCTCTAATCAAGGAAATATGACGAGGACAAAATCTCAGTGATCTAGAGTTCATTCCTAGTGGAAGGCGAGTTGTCTTGAGATGAGATTTGGTGGTTGGAGTTCTATCCTAGAGGTGGCACATTTCTCATCAAAGGGGGGTGCATCTCCTCATGAGGGTGCATCACTTGGGATGTGTTGTCATTTGGAATAAGGATGGCACATATCTCATGGAGATGTGGCACCCAACATCCCACAAATCACTCACCCAACCCCTAGTTAACTCAAGAGTACACCCTTAATCATCTCAAGGAGCTCCTAGTCAGCAAATGTGCTCCCTCTAGCTCATTTGGCTATAAAAGCAAGTGCTTTGTTCCTCATTTCTCATGGTTAGAGGGTGGAACCCTTGCTGAAGCTTTGTGCTTATTTGCAATACTTTTGTTAATAAATCAATG